>CAOKZL010001231.1:0-392587 GCA_948472985.1 Iguana delicatissima
ACTATAACAGTCTAGTGTGGAAATGGCCTAGCATTTGTGTGGAGTGGAGTGCTGGTTGGTAGTTGGTGGCTTCCATGTCGGGAGATCAATGAATCCCATCTGGGTTTTAGTCAGAACTTTAAAGAAACTATCCAAGATGCTGAACCCTATTCACAAACTATGTTCACTATCTTGGAGAGCTCCTTTAAGGATCTGCACCAATCATTGTTCATTTTGAGATTTAGCTTTCCTTACACTATTCCTGCAAGCTTGGGCTACATATCTGTATTCTTCCTTTGTGATTTGTCCTTCCTTCCATTCTTTATATATGCTCTTTTTTCTTTTCACCTCCTCCTCAAGGTTACCGTGCAGCCACATTGGCATTTTCAGATGTTTCTCATTTTTCTTCTTCCATGGAATTTTTTGTAATTGCACTGTTAACATTCTCTCCATCAGCTTCTCCTCTAGAATTCACATCCTTGTGCTTTGAGCTTGCTTTTGGACAGATGTTTAAGCTATCATCTCCAACCTCCAAGGATTTAGTTTAAAGCCCTCTTGATTGGATTCACCATGCTTTTACTGAAGACATTCTTCCTGATCTTTGTGAGGTGTAGCCCATCTCTGGCCAGTAGTCTTTCATCTAAGAAGTGAAGATGATGGTTCCAGAAGCCAAACCTCTCACATCAACACTGTTTCTGTAGCCAGTCATTCACCTGCAGTTTCTTCCTCTCTGTGTGTGGTCCTCAATCTTGCACTGGTGGGATTGGCAGCAGTACCACCTGGGCCTCTAAACTCTCTTCTTTCCTGCCCAGAGCTTCATATTCCATGGTGATCTGCTTGCAGCGTTGTTGGTGCCCACATGAATCAGAAGAAACCGGCACTGCTCAGTGTTCTTGACATATTTCAGCAACTTGCCGATGTCCTAGATATAGACTACTAGGAATAGACAGCACACTTTCCAATTTATCTTTTTTGACTAGCACACAGTTCCTTCTGCACCCTTGAGCAATGCATCCCCTACCACCCCTCACTTTTCTTCTTGCTGCAGGTGGTTGGTAGGCTGCCTCCTTCCCTTGCATGCAGAGTCTCTTGATTCTGCTCTCCTGTTTGCGTGTCTTCACCACCATAACGCTCAGGAATATGTAGGAAATGATTGCTTAGTTGGAGCAGTTTCAAATCCCTTGTGCACAGTGACAGCCCACCACAATGCTCTTTGAGCGTTATAGCCCTCATCATTTTCACTGGCAGTTTCTTCCTGTTGGTTCTGTAGGGCCATTTCTCCCTCTGTTCTGTCCAAGAAGTCCCCTTGTTCTCTGATGTGTGGAAGAGTCTCAATATGTAGCTGCACTATATTGACCTTCTTTTCCGAAGTTTGCGCTTGCAAATATAATCAGTGAGGTTCTCTGGCAAGAAGACAAACATTGCACACATGTTGCAACAATGACAGATTTGTCTTCTTTCATCCCTGCAGCCCCCCCTTTCAAACTGTAATAGCTCTTATTGATATGATGTATGTGCCACAAGGGGGGCACTGCTGGTCCTCAGAGACTGAGCTCCACAGACTGAGGCAGCAGTTATATAGAGCTAGTGCTGCTAGCCTCATCCCCAAACAAGCCAGTGACTCAGTAGAAGCCCTACTTCCCTAGACTATGTGCTCAGGGAGAGCAGACAGCCAAAAACAAGCAAAAGTCCCCACTCAAGCCCTTCAAAAAACTCAAACAAAAAGCCAAGGATGACCCCCAAAACACTGCTCACTTTATGCTCTCTCCTCAGGACATTTCTGCACTACATTGTTATAGTGCTATTATTCCACTTTCAACATCCTATGGAATCCTGGGGTTTGCAGTTTAGGGAGGGCATTTAGAATTCTCAGCGAGAGAGCTCTTTGGCTCTCTGGTTTCCACATAAACATTAGGAAAAACTTCCTGATTGTAAGAACTGCTTAACAATGGAATAGATTGCCTCAGGAGAATGGTGGACTCTTCTTTGTTGCAGGACTTCAGATAGAGTTTGAATAGCCATCTCCTAGGAGTTTTTTAGTCGTATATTCCTGCATGGCCCTTGTAATCCCTTCCAAGCTTGTTATTCTATTATTTTCTGGAGAGTGGACTCACTGCTCCATATGAGCCACTAGGTAGGCTGGTGCCAGTGTGAAGTTCCACAAGCCCATTATAGTAGCTTGGCTAAATAGATAGATTGATGGATAGATTTTTTAAAAATACTGTGCTCTTGTACTGGTCCAGTTACTTCAATGCAGTCCACAGAAGGCTGGCCTGACCATTTGGCAGGGCAAGCCAGTAGATTTGAAGGTTCCATGTAAGGCCAGAGTATAGTCAGATACTAGGTTTTACTTTTTATTGGTAGTGAAAGCACTCTTTAGGTTTTCTGCCAGGCATCGAAATGTCTCTTTGGCCATCTGTTCTTTCACAAGAGAACCTGCCAGGCGGTTGTGGTGTGTAACTCTGATCTGCTAAAGAAAGCTGACAGAGCTTGGAACGAGGGATTGTTGACATGATTCTAAGTGCTTTTTCTGGATCTTTATCTCAGAAAATGTATTCAGCACAATCTGATGAATTGTGCAATATTTATATTGGCAGAAAGATCCACATCATTGTCATCTCTGTTGTATTCATGGCCGGCTGCCACTGTTTACATTTTCTAGTCATTAATAGTAGTGACTTATTGTGTCACTAATATTCAGGGAAGGGAAGCCTTTTAAAAAAAAAATCAGACAAATTTTCTAAGGGTAGCAGGCATACTCCATGTATATAAGAAGCAAATATTTTTCTATCAAGTAAATCTACTTTCCCATTTGCTGTTTCCCCCCACCCCAATGCATATCCTCAGTTTGGGAAAGTAAATGGTCAAAGCTGCACTCATACCCATGTTTTGTTTTACATCAAGTGTCTTAATCTGTTCTTTCCCTGACCATTTTTACTTGACAAATGCCAGTGAAACTATCAAAGTGTGCTCATAGAGATGAGTTTGTGCATTCCGTATATATAATAAATAATAATACATTTTTTATTTCTCATCTACCTCTCCCGAAGGCTTGAGGCAGGATACAACATGGAATACAACTACAGTAAATATGCTGATCAGTTGATGACTGTAGAATCAAGTGGTATCAAATTTAAATGGGGGAAGTGGTCATTGCAAATTAACCAGAGCAGAACTTTCTTATGCTGTCAAAGCCAGAGGCCAGTGTTACCCTAAGAGATGGGGGGTGTTGGGTTCCACCCACAATGCCAGCATCTCCTTCGAATTTGGAGGAATTATAGCTCAAAGGAGCTATAATGACAGAATCTTTTCACCCATGTGTGATAATGGGGCTTCCCATTATCTAGGCTTAGCAAAGGGGGATACTTCCCTCTCCAGGTAAACCAAGGGTTAATGAGGTGTTGGGATTAGATTACATTTTAGTGTGGGTCAACATCACAGGTCACAGGGTGAGAACTGACCAACCACAAGGGAAAGAGGTGGGCATCTTGGAGATGCTTCGAGATGCTTCGATGGAGAACTTATAAAACTTCTGGGAGGCCATGTGGCCGGGGGAAGAACAGAGAAGAAAAAAGAAGAACAATGGGATCTGGGCCAGTCGTAGGCTGGAGGCCCCATGCCTCGTCTCCTGGCCCCTCCTGTCTCTTTTAGACCATCAAAGCCTATGAATATAGGTGGGTACTGGAATAAAATAGTTAGTCGCGTTAGGCTTTTTATTATTTTGGAAGTTGGCTGGTCTAAAGAATGTATCTGTGCTTTTATATCTATTTTTGTAACTACTTGTAACTTAAGCGTACCTGGGAGGGGGGAGCCTCTCAAGTGTGATAGTGTCTTGTTTATTTGCATGCCTTGAATAAATACTTTCTGTAAAACCTGTTTCTCTCCATTCCCACACCAGTCTTTGGCACATGCTAGATAGGACTTCTCTCACTCAGAAGTGGGGAGGTGAGAGGGAAGGAAGGTCCTTAAACACAGGGATTGATAATCCACTGAACAGTTTCCCACTGTACTGTTCAGTTACTTCAGAATTCAGTGGGTGGCGGCAGCAAGAATTAATAACGCTGAGGGAATTACCAGCCTTTTTCAAGGATGAGAGTCAACCTTGGCAGGCTGGCAAGAACCCAGTATGACGCTGGAAGTCCCATTCCAGTATGACACCATGTATACCAGTACTAATTGTAGACAAGACTCCAGTTAAAGTTAACAAAGTATTTTATTTGAATTGACAAGCACATAAGAAATCAGACACCCTTAAGAACCATACCAGGCTATCAGAAAGTGAGGCAAAGAAAGGTTGGATAGGAGAGTTTGGGTGGAAAGGGTAATAGTTACCAGTCCTGAAGAAGGGGTCACAGCAGAGTGGCTCAGATAGCCTCTGAGGGTAGTACAGAGGTCTGGCAGTCTGGGCACCACATATGATATACTACGTCCAATGTACTACAACTGGCTGGAGTTGAAGCTGGAGTTTTTATACCCTATTCCACATCCTGAAGCAGTGCATTGACAAAGCCATAATGGCTTTCCCACGGGATTGACAAAGGGGTCTGGAGTGAGCTGATTGCTTAACTTCAAAGTGACAAAACAGTGATGGGACTAATGACGATCTCTTAATGTTTGGTCAGATAGGGTGTATAGGGAAGATCTCTGTAGGATAAGATCAAGGGATGGTCTCTGACTGCTCACCAATCTAGGCAGCTTGTCTTTCATGTGTTTGAAAATACAAAGAACCTGGAGTGGTAAAAGGATTTAGAACACAGCCATTGATGTTGGGTTTTCCCCCCAATCCTCTCTGGACTTATGACCCTGGGCCCATCTCAGGTCAGCTTGACCTGAAACACGTTATCTGAGCAGTGTGACTTTGATCATGTTCTCCAGTCATTAATAAGTCCAATTTATGAAAATTGCATATCTCACAAGAGGGGTGGTATGGTATGGTAACACTAAGATCCTGCATTGCACAGGCAGAGCACAGTGCTTTGCATGTGCAACTCTGCAGCACTCCCCCACATTTTCCTGTAGCTGTCAATCCCCATGAGAGTGCAGCTCTTTACTAGCTGTTTGAAGAAATGATTCAGGTGACTAAGAAATGTCACCTCTTGGCTGAGAGGGGAAGAAAAGCAAGACCATTTTCCATCCAGGAGAGCAACCTTGTTTCTCTTCCTCTCAACTGAAATTGCGCCACAGTGGGCTACTTCTTGCTCACCTAAGTCACTTCCTTCCTCACTTTCCTCTAGCAAGTGAACAGCCATAGCAATACCCCTCCTTAACAGTTAAAGTACCACCACTTCAAACGCTGGAGCTTTGTTTTCTCTCATACTGTGATAGGACATTAAGAACATAAAAAGACATGCTGGGGCAGACTGAAAGGCTATCTGTTCCCACATTCTGTATATGCAGTGGTCATCTAGACGCATGGGAGAAGCCTACAAACAGGACAGGAATGCAATAGCAGCCTCCCACTCATGCTCCCCAGCAGCTGAAACATAGAAGTGTGCTGCTTCTGATATTGAGGGAGTACATACATGCCATCACTAGTAGCCATGTATGGTCATATCCTCCATAAATTTGTTCAGTTCCCATTTTAAAGCTGTCCAAGCTGGTGAGGCATCTTGTGGCGGCAGGTTCTATCATTTAACCATGTACTTGTCATGGGCTTCCAGGACCTAGACTCAGACGCAGAGTCTGAGGCAGCAGAACCTGCTCTGAGCCCTGACACAGACTGCTACAGCAAAACTTGCAGAGCAGACAGTACCACCACCCACCCCAGAGGCAGAAGTGTCATCCCCAGCAGAGAGCCCTGCTCGTTTGGACATAGAGAATGCTCTATCCATACCTACCTTCGCCCAGCATAGACACCAAAAGGGTCTCCTGCATCGCTCCCAGCGAATTTATGCCAAGCACCAATTAATCAGGCACCAGCTGCGCTGACCCTGGAGCCTATAAGAACTGAGCCTTTCCCCTCTAGCCTTTGTCAGCAATCAACTGACCATTTCTCCTGTGCATGCTTCTGTTTGCTTCCCTTGCCTGTGTTTCTGCCTTTGACTTGTGTTTGTTTTTGTCGGCCTCTGATGGATGAACATTGTTGGGACCCTTATTGTTTCTCATTTGCACAGCTGTTTCCTTGCTTAAGTAAACTGACCACTTAAGTTACTGCTGAGTTTCTGACCTGTGTTTGTTATCAGCTTCTCCTGGCTGCCAGCCCAGACTAAGATTGGACAGAAAAAAGTGAAGCAGTAGAGTTAGCCCTCCACATTCCCCAGGGTTAGGGGTGCACGACCTTTGCAAAAGTGGGAAAATTGCAAATATCAAAATATGTATGTGTATCTAAATGTGAGAAGGGGCCTGAGGAAGGGTGGGAAAATGGGCACCCAGGGTCCAAACCAGGACAGAGCAAGGAGGGGGAAGGGAGGGGTCACCATGGTTTCCCTATACTTGCTCTCTCTCAACCATCTCCTTCCTTGAGTGTGTATGGGGACATCAGGAGAGGGCTTATTGTGCTGAGAAATCAGGTTGAAAAGAAATGCCTGAGGTAGGGGGGTAGGGTTTGAAGAAATTCACAAATAATCAGATTTGTGAAAGTCAAACCCACAAATGTGGAGGGCCTACTGTATTTCCTTTATCTTGAATTTCCCACCATCCACCTTTATTCTTGTGTTATGGAAAAGGAAACATTTATCAACTTTTTCCATATTTTACATAATAGCATAGACCTCTGCTATGTCCTCCCTTCCTTGCCTTTTTTTCTAAGCCCAAAATATTATAACCTTCTTTCATAGAGATCGGCTCCAGCCACTAATTATTTTGTTAACCTATTCTTGCACTTTATCCACTTCTTTCCAGGCATGGAAATACTCTTTCCAGGCATGGTGTCCTGAACTGTACACAGTATACTAGAACAGTTACACCATAGGCTTGTATAAGAAGTGTATGATATTGGCCAGGGGAGGGGGCGGATTCCTTTCAAATTAAAAGCAGATGAAGCAATTAAGATGAATAATAAGATCTCCTCAAAGTTGTATTACTATTAATATTTATAAATAGATCATTGTGCATGGAAAGAGATTTTTTTTCTGGTAGAGATACTCAATAGAGTCGTGATAAACATGCTAAAAATTGGTTATTCAGCTTGTAATATATGTATTCAACTTTATTTTATGCTCAAAACCTCATTTATGCAAAGTGCCCTCAGTTTATGTAACTGAGCCACCAGATGGTGCTAGAAAATAACATAACTGATGAAGTTATAAAGTATGTTGGTACTGCCATGTTGGTCGAGCAGATTAACACAACATGAAGTAAGTTTTAGTACATTGTATTCAATACACACATACACTCTCTCTCTCCCCCCCCCCCCCTGCAGCAATTTTCAGGAGCTTAAATGTTATCTCCAAGTTTCAGGGAAGGTAAAACTTGATAATGAAAAGAAACCCCTACCATATTTAAAAACTGGGATAAGAATTTGGAGGCCAAACATATGGAACACATCTAAATATATTCAGCCAACAACTATGAACAACTTCTGAAGGATGTTCTGTCTGTCTTTCTATAGCAGCCAGGAATGTTTCTCATGTGACTTTTCCAGATATGGCAACTCTGCTGTTTAAATATGGCTAAATCCTGTGTTAGTCCTAGTTAGAGTAGACCCCTTCCTTATCTCCATGCTTATGATAACAGCACTTTTCCTCTTATGATAACAGCTGGCATGTGTCACAATTCCTTCCCTACACAGGAACCAAAGCATGAAAAATTACTTCTTTAAAAGGACTCTATTCTCATTACTTGCTACTTGTCCCATAAGTTGCTGCAATATTTTTTGAAACCACTTTCTTGCCAATGCTTATCATTGTTACTTGCTGCATCACTTCTTGTGCTGCTTGTTATATTTCTTAACTGCATTCCACTAATTTTTTTATAGAAAAAAAAACTTGATTGATAAGAAAATAAGCTTGAAAAATTCCTGTCAAACTACTGCTAAAATGCCCCTTAGGACTAAATTTTGAAACTAATGAGAAACCACTACTTGATATACCAATAAAGTTGTTCCATTCTTTCTCATCCACATTGCTTTCAAAATGTGGCCAAAAAGGAACTAATGGCAGCAAACTATGTTCCTTGTAGCTCATTACTTCCAGTTCCCAAGAAGCCACAGCAAAGGCTGATAGCTGTACATTGTCCAATCACGAGAGGAGAAAGTGCTTATGGGTGCCAAAGAGCCCTGTGGGTAAAAATAACATCTGGACAGCTGAACCTTCCTATGGGGTCATTTGGAAGTCAAACAAGGTCAAGCCATCAGTGAGGAGGAGTCAGTGTTTCCATTTGGGAAGCCCAGGCAATGTGGTCTTCTTGGCATAAGTCTGCTTCCCAGCCTTTGGCCAGTTATTTGGTATTAAAGATCATTAAAGCCCAGCCAATCATAATAGCAGATTTGCACGCCTGGGAAGATGTCGCTGTTGTGCCAAGAGCAGCTCATGCACTGAGGGGGGAAAAATTACATAAACATTCTGAACATATATCAAAATAAATATTACAAATTACAGGAAATATGTTTAAATTACTCCCATTAATGTTTAGGGGGAGTTGTTTAACATTACACTGATGGTTATAAAAATTTCTCCCTCTCATATCCTTTGGCTGACTGCAAGGCTCAGCTTTTGCCACCCCGCCCCAAGAATGCATTGAGAGGACATCTATCTTATATCTCTTGGAAACATCAAAATCCTTGCATTTGTTGGCCAGATTTTGTCATAATTCAGTCCAGTCTCCTTAAATCTCAAACACATTCTCTATTTAGGAGGTTTGCTGCCTGCCTGCCCGCCTGCTTTTGTGTGTGTGTGTGTGTGTGTATGGCCATTTCCGCACTAGACTGTTATAGCACTATTATTCCACTTTCAACATCCTATGGAATCCTGGGGTTTGCAGTTTTGGGAGGTGCTGTCTGGCCCCTCCCGAAACTGCAAACCCCAGGATTCCATAGGATGTTGAAAGTGGAATCATAGCGCTATAACAGCCTCATGCGGAAATGGCATTGGTCTCACTTCCAGAACAATTCTTTATGTATTAAGTTAGAATGCACTTTAGACATATAGTTGCAGCCTATTACCCTGCTTCTGTTTATTTAGATGGTCAACTATAGTGGCCGTGGGGGCCAATTTTCTACCCTAAGACTGTTCCCCAAAATCTGGAAATTTATTTGTGATTTCAAAAAATGGCTCCATACAATTCTTTGGATGTTGAACAGTGTAAGAAAATTCTGGGCCTATTTAAAAGCTGAGTTGTTGCTTTTGGAGGCTTCCAAGAAAAGAAATTAATCTATTTTTTTTTTTCCAAAAAAGGGAGGAGTGTGCAGAGGTCAAGGAATACAAAAACAGCTTGGGGACCACATTTCACACCAGAGCTACACTTTCTCCATACCCATTTAAATGTTTATCCCTTTAGTTTTTATTATTCTACCTAGTTTTGCACTATACTGTATGCTAATGAGTAGAGCTTTGGACACCCCCCCATGAGAGACTTCCAAGTCACCCTGTCACCAACAACCCTGCTCAGGTCTTGCAGACTCAGGGCTGTGGCTTCCTTCATTGAGTCTACCCACCTGTAATGGAGGTCTTTATTTTTTCCTACTGCCTCCAACAATGCAAGCACTACTGTCTTTTTAGCGAGTATAATAGTCTTAGTTTAGTCATTTTTGCTTCTAGGGAAAGTTCAGGCTTGTGCAATGCGTTTTTAAAATATCTATGCAACAGTGTTTAAAATGCTCTCAAAATGCATACTTTTAGTCTCCTATAAGTATCAATGATTCAAATTTGGTCCAAAAATCTAGGAGATATCACTGGGTAATGTGGCGTATTCCAAGTGGTGTTGTTTTCATGCTGTTGTGATATGGTGATTTCATTCAGCTGTTTTATCGGTCCATTTGGGATTGCTCCCCACAGCACTGATGAACGCTGTTGTCTTCTTTTCCTAGATGTCCTCAGTCTCAATTTGTAGGTCTTGATATTTCATAACCTTTTTCTTTCCTCTGTCGTCAGTTCTTCCATCCCCTGATTGTCACTATTATATCTAGCCTTATCCTAATTCAATAAGCAGTCTTTGTGGATAGGTCCAGAGAGCTTTATTAAAGACTAGTTTAGTACACAGACAGTGTTCTTGCCAGAACTGAAGATGAACAGACAGTTTCACTTTTTGGAACACCACTTGTCCTTTCCAGCACTTTCCTGCTCACATTTCATTCTCACACACTGGCCTGTACCAGTTTTTTTAAATGATCTTGGTTCCCATGCTCTGGCCAACTCTCCCCTTCCATCACCCAAACGTCAAGGAAAATGCAGCAAGATGGCTATAGTATGGCGAAACTAAGCATAGAGGAGATGGCTGTGCCCTCTGACAGTCACATCTAGATGATGATGATGGGTGCATTTGTGTCTCACATTTTCCCTAAATAAGTTCAAAACAGTGTACTTGGTTCTCCTCCTTTTTACTTTTTCTTCAGAATAACCCTGTGATCTAGATCAGGCCGGGAGAGACTAAGGCCATTTCCGCACTACACTGCTACAGTGCTATTATTCCACTTTCAACACCCTGTGGAATCCTGGGATTTGCAGTTTAGGGAGGGGCATTTAGAATTCTCAGTCAGACAGCTCTTTGGCCTCAGTAAACTACAAATCCCAGAATCCCAGAGGATGTTGAAAGTGGAATAATAGCACTGTAACACTGTACTGAGGAAATGGCCTTGGCTTCTTTCAGATAAGTATATAGAAAGAGTAGCTTTAATATTGCCTTCCACTCCCCTGCCTCCTCAAAAACTGGACAACATTTTTTTTAATGGAGGCCAGGAATTATTTCAGTACTCACAATAGCACCTTTGTCAAATTCTTTGTTAAAAGAATTAAAATCTGACCTGCTTTGAAAATTTTAATCAGCAATTTTGAGTTTTGCATTTTGTAGAACCCTCAGTGTCCAAGTTTAAAGCGTAGACTTAAAAGCAAGCATTGGCTTAAAAGCATCATTCCCTTGTGAAATGTAAAATCTTCCTTGTCTTTATTCCACCATACATATATTACACATATATGTGTTATACCTTAGGACAAAATGGCTGCAATGTAGTAGCTATCTTGCTATCTTTATCTAAATGAAGTAAACATAGGAAGTACTGCTTTCATTACTCAGCAAATTTCTATGAATGAAGTAGTCAGCTTTAACAGAAACTGTTAGCTCATTTAAAATACCAGCTTGGTTTTTCAATATCTTTTTTTCCGTCTTGGGTGGGAACAACAATAATCTGTATCTAGTTGCCATCTGCTGGCAGGTCAGAAGCTTAAACCGCTTTGACACAGTAAAGAGAGGGGAGCTATAATTTAGCTGAAGAAAACAGTAAAGGAACTACGTGCAATTGATTAGCATCTGGATATCTCACAGATGAGCGATAGCGGCTAGCCACTTCCATATCAGTGAAGTAGCAAGTCCACTTTCGGTTTCTGTCCAAATTGTAAAGGAGTTATTCCAGACACAATGTCCATCATCAAAATAGGTCCAGTACCTTGGATAGCTGTCTTAAAATCTGGACTTAAGGGCCATTTCCACACTACACTGTTCTAGTGCTATTATTCCATCTTCAACATCCTGTGGAATTCTAGGGTTTGTAGTTTAGAGGGGGGCATTTAGATTTCTCAGCCAGAGAGCTCTTTGGCCTCAGTAAACCCCAGAATTCCACAGGATGTTGAAAGTGGAATAATAGCACTAGAACAGCATAGTGCGGAAATGGCAAAAGTCTGAGCAGATTCACTGTCCCACTCGACATGGAAGCCACCCACCGCTTTTGCTTACATGAGCTTATAATGCCAATGCACAATCTGTACCATGCAGACTTGGGTAAGGAGAAGAGAGAAACTGGGACATGTTAAAACATCCAAAAAAGTGAAATGACAGAGGATCCCTGGGACTGCCTCTGCCAAATCAGGACAGCTGGAGGATATGCAGCTTCCTTGGGGAAACTTCAGCCAGCTTCTCAAACAGCACTCTCTACTTTGAGGTCAAATGTTTAGAATTTAACACACAGTATGGGATGCCGAAGAAATCTGCTGCGAAATCAATTAGTACTGGATTTTCCCTGTTTTAAAGGGGCAGCATTCCCACAATGTTGGATTGACTTGTCTCAAAGGCACCTATGTCTGAGGAGAAAGGATCTTCTTCCTCTGAATTTTATAAAGATATTCATATATCTGTTATTGTGTAGTTTAAAGTTGTTTCTGACTTATAGTGACCCTAAGGCAAATCTATCATGGGCTCTTCTTAGCAAGATTTGTTCAGAGGGGTTTTTGCCTTATACACCTGTGGAAAGTGTTGGCCCAGATCCTATTGTTAACCCCAAGTAGAGCAGTTCCATTGAATCCATCGGATTTACCTGCATGTTAACTCATCGTTGAATAACTGAATCAATGGGTCTATTCTAGTGGGGACTAACCAGTAAGATTCAGGCTGTTGTGTTACATTTGAAAGTGATGGATAATGATGAAAGAGACACTAATAAAAAGGGAAGGGAGAAGCAAAGCATTTTTACATTGACAGAGGCATACATTAGCGTGCCTTGTAGAAATATGCATATTACTTTCTGGATTATTTTCCAACCATAATCTACTAGTATGAAAATGTGTGCTCTGCAGAGAATGAGATAAGAACACCTGACTTGCTGAAAAATATACAGGACAGATTATGTCTTATTCAGACATCACTATGCACGGTCACTAGATGGCACACTGGCCTCACACATGGTTTACTAGAAATTCAGCATTCAAAGGCGATATGTGGCTCCTTCCTGACCAGGCAAAATGTATCAGGAGGTTGTTCCATTTGTTGCTGTAGTTCTCGGGCACAAGGGTTTAAATATCCAAACGTCATTTCTGTTCTCCAAATCCATTTTTTCTGGCATTTCTCAGGACCAGCCGCAACTTTCTGTTTTTACCTCAAATGTGTTTCTTTTTCATTCTGAGACATATCAGAACTATTTGTTCCCTTGTCCTCATCTTTCTTCTTTTGTAATTTTTTTTAGTGTTATTGTGGTATACTGCATTGAGGAAATGATGTTTTTGCATTATAATTCTATATCACTTTTTAAAGAATTAAAAATCAGAGAAAAGAAAATTTGTTCTTCCAACCATTAGGCTACCTTGGCAAACTAGAGCCCAGTTTTAAAAAATCTTAAAGAGCACTAGTGCAGATCCAAGAAACAAGTACAATCAACCCACAATAAAAATAGAATGAGTGGAGGCAAAGATGACAACCACCAGCAAAAGCCACAGAGCTATATCACAAGAATTCACTCTTCTTTAGACTAATCTAGAAGAGCCTATATTGGTCACAATCCAGATTATATGTCACACAGACAGCTATGTGTGATTTGTTCCTGTTGTGTGCCTTCAAGTCATTTCTGACTTATGGCAACCCTGAGGGGAAACTATCATGGATGTGGGTATTTGCCCATTTTTCAGATCCCGAAGGCTAGACTGAATGTAGCAGAGGGAGAGCCTATATTCAGATCTCATACATATCCCCCACTCCACTGCAGAGGAAAAATGGCATCTAGGGGAAAAGCTTAACCCTTCAGTGTAGCTTCCCAATATCAAGTTCCTGTCTCCCTCTCTCTAGAGTTTGCTCTCAGCTTTGTAGCCAAGTGGGATAGCAACTTACATATCACCAAAAAAAGAGGACAAAAGAGGACACCAATTTGTGGAGCACTGCATGTGCTAATTTCTAGGTGCTGGTGCAAAATTAGGAATAATGCTTAATAGCTTAAATGGAATTCTAATACCTCTCATGACAGTGGGAAGGACCTTTTCAGGCCAAGATCCTCCCTCAGCCTAGCAAAGTATAGTTTCACCAGTGTAGTTCTCCCCCTTCCTCTTCTACCCCAGTGGAACCAACTTTTCCCATGCTAGAGTGTGCCCCCATGGCCATCTGATGACTGAGAGGCACCTGGCCAGTTTCCAGCCACATTTCTATGACTGGGAGAAGACAGTAGAATATTATCCTCCTTGATCTCACATGTTCTCACTGGAGATCAAGGAAGAAGATGTCTTCTATCTTCTTCCCACCATGGAACCACCTGGGCTGCTGCCCCGACCTTCCCCAGGCACTAATTGGCTGTGGGATCACGTTCCAACTTGGAAAAGGTTGACTGTGCTGAGGGGGGTGGGTTAATTGTGCACCTGCAAAACAATGTATGTATATCCCCTGTGCAACAGCTTAAAAGCTACAGTGCACGTCTGCTGGTGCAACCTCTGCACAAATGAATGCGAAGTCATGCAAAACCCTGTGTCCTGTTATTATCAATGGATGCAGGTGCTCACATATTGCATCCATTGATGATCATGGGAAACAGCATTTGCATTTTGTGCTTCATGTGAGGGTTCCTGGGACAGAACCCCTGCATATACAGAGAGTGCACTGTACCTCTTAAGGCATAATGGGAATTTAATCCTGTCTATGCTACCAACAGGATTCTAGATCTGCTGTCCAGGCGCTAACTGTTATTGATGCACAACATCCAGGCAGAGACATATCTAGGGTCAGGCAATTAGGGCACTTGCCTCAGGTGCCAATGCTGGGGTGTTGCCAAAAAACAGTGCCAGAAGTAGCAGCAGAAGAGAAGGAGGGAAGGGCACAATTTCCACACTTGCTCTAGGCGCTGTTTATGCTAGATACACCTCTGCATCCAGGCCTCTGCTGCTCTTCCCTCATATCGTTCTTTATCTTTAAATCAGATTTTACCAGAGAGACTTTCAAATAGAAGATTGCTTTTAAAATAGGGCTGTCCTCTGGCTGCCTTTCTCATAGAGGACTGTATCCTGTCAAAGGGTTACTCCTAGCAGGAGAGAGGGAGACATGTAAGTACCACATGTGCTTCCTGTTCATATCAGTAAAAGTAAAGTCTGATCAGCAAGCATCCATATATAGAGAGCTTGTTTTGTACTACTGTTTGTAGAATCCCCCCAAGCCAGCATGGTTATGGGATCTGGTAAACGTAGTCCAAGACAAGGCTGGATTAAGGGGGTTGGTGCCCTGGAGCAGTTCTCAACATAGAGACCCTTTTGTGTCCATGTGGGGGCTTTGCTAGGAGTGGCAGCATTGGGGCTGCCAGGCTGAATATAGGACAGAACTTCTTTAATAGTTAGATATTGTTGAGGGAAGATCTGTGTAACATTTTACCAGGTGGAACTACATGAATTCTCCCTCATCCCTCAGCACCTCTCAGCTGTTGCAGCCCCCATAACACAAGCATGGCTTGGCTGCTAGAGAGTAGGCTAGGTGGTATAGCTCTGTTCCTACAGCTAGACACAGAGTACTGAAGGACAATGTCAGTGGAATATATCTGCACATTTCTCTGCCTCCCCCACTGTTCAGCAAATGCTGATGTTGGGCACAGATGCAGCAGCTAAAAAATAGGTTGGAAGGTGAAGAAAAAGGCATTATATAGTCCTTCCTGGTGGAACTTTACACTACATCTTCTTTCTCCAGGAGGTGTTTACTATTAAAGGCACAGATGCCCTGTCCCTTATTCAAGCTGGCCACCCTAGGTGGCATAGAAATTAAATAGTAAATAGTTCTTGTTGGTTTTGCAATCAAATCAGCTTCAACTTATGGCCACTCTATGAATGAGGGACTTCCAAGATTGAGTCTGTCCACCAGAAGTGTGTACTCTCTCTTTTCTTACTGCCTTCCACTTTACCATGTATTTTCCAGTGAGGCAGATTGTCTCATGATATGCCTAAAGTACAACAGGTTTAGTTTAATCATCTTCATTTCTAGTAAGACAGCAGCACAAAAATCTTCCTGTGTGAACTCATTTCCAGCCTGATCCCTTATTGATGATAACAGCAAACTTGGGAAATTGATGAGGTGACTTGCAAAGAAGAGAAAGCAAGACATGTCTTTTCCCCTTTGGTACTGGCCTCTTGGCCATTAATAAGTTTATGAAGCGATTGCACAGATTGCACCATTGATCATCCAGCCCTGCTTGAAAAATAATGTTTCCAAGGTCTGCCTATAGGCATAAATGTTCACATTAGGCAACTACAGATACTTAGACTCCAAAAGGGGCCAGATTTAAAGACAAGCCTTGATTTGTAAACTACTTAGTATTATTCCGGTGAACGCAATTGTGCTTATTATCTTGTGTGTCATTTTCTAGAGGTTGGTGCTTCATGGACCATAACTACCCCTTCTTCTAATCAATTTGTTGTTGTGTGCCTTTAGGTCATTTCTGGCTTATGGCAACTCTGAGGCAAACCTATCACAGAGTTTTCTGGGGGCTGAGAGTCTGTGACACACTCAGGTTCACCCAATATGGGGAATTGAACCGCAGTCCACAGTCCAACACTACACTAACTCTCTCTAATAAGAATTTTCTCCTTACGAACAAAGATGGGGGAGTGAATAAAGAAATTCACCACTGGGAGGAATCACTATTATAACATTATTCAGAGTAAACTCATCACAAAGGAAGTCATTTCCTTGACTTTCAGGGTGTTAGTTGATTCTCGAGGCTGGCAAATATTTTTGTCACTTGCTGTAAACATAATTAAACTTGTTTTCCCACATAGCTGCACTCTCCATTCTTCTGACCTGTGCCACGTCTTGTCAGTGCCACGCTGTCCGGAAAGGTTATGTCAGATTGAACACTTTTGTTTAAGTTGCTGTCGTCAAACAATCATAAGACTGGCCAGTTGATCTTCTTGAGTCATTATGCTATGTCAAAGAGGTTACAGGATGAAAAGGGTTGCCTTCATTCATTTCAAATGAGTGAGGCCGCTTTGAAAAGAGTCTAATGATTGTGGGTTTTTTTCTTATTGTCCTTTTTTAATTAAAAAAATTACAGAAAATAACAATGCAACCAAAAATGAAGTGACAAAATACTAACAACATTTTTAAAATAATAATCTTTTACACTTCTATGAATTTTAAAAAGGTAATTATAGAGAACTGCTGTGATGTAGTGGGTTGAACGCTAGACTTCAACTCTGGACATCAGGATTCAAATCCCTTAGCCATGGAAAACCCACTGGCTGATCTTGGTTGCATGACACAATCTCAGCTCCAGAAGACCCCATGATAGGTTCGGCTTAGGATCACCATAAGTCAGAGACAACTTGAAGGCATACAACAACAACAATCAATCATAAAAAAATCCTGCTCCATAAATTATTATGCATTGATGAAGAACAGTAAATATCATTATCTCCTTTAACCTAAGAAATAAATGGCTCTTGTATTTTAGAAAAGGAATTATGCTTCTAATTCAGATTCTCCTAAACATGTTTCATGTGGTTATTTTTCATACCTGCTAATTAAGAATTGTTTGTTACAGGAATACCCAGTTTTTCCTTCAGTGAGCTCAATGAAAAGGACATGACTCTGTTCTTCCTTGCTTCATTGTCACAACAAGCCTGTCAGGCAGGTCAAGCGGAGACAGTGACTGACCCAACTGAGTGAGCTGCATAACTGAGTGGGGCTAGAATACAGATCCCACAAGTCACCTGGACCACTACACTAGCTCTAGTAATCTATGAACCATAGAAGGTGAAAAGATCAGAGAGTTTAGGATACTTTCTGGTGGATGTCACCTTGTGCAGCCAGCACACAGTTTATAGGGCCCTCCATATTCATTAGGGTTAGGGGTGCAGGACCTTGGCCAAAGTGGAAAAAATGCAAATATTAAAATGTGTGTGCGTGTGCCTAAGGGAAAGAGGCTGAGGCATGGTGGGGAGAATAGACCCCTAGGGTCCAATCCAGGTCCGGGAAAGGAAAAAGAAGGAGGTGAGTTGGCATGGTGTCCCTAGACTTCTTCCCTTTTATCTATCTCCTTTCTTGGGTGTGGGGGGCATTGGGAAAGAGTTTGTGGTGCAGAGAAATTGGGCTGTGAGCCATCCTTAGTTGGCCAGGCAGTGGCTGATAAAGGAGGAGGATCAGAAGTGAGTTTTTAAAGGGCTGAGCAACCTGATCAGATCTGTTGAGAGGGAAGTTTCACCTGGAAAAGAAAAACACCTGGGGGGGAGCAGGGGTTAGAGACACTTGCAAATAATCAAATCCGTGAAAGTCAAACCCACAAATGAGAAGGGCTGGGTGTATATTGCTGTGATTTTGCTCAGCCTCTAGGTAGGAATAAAATATTTCTCTTTGTTCAGTGAGAAGGAGAAGGTCATGTGGATGTTTAGAAAAATAACTGAGAAAACTAACTGAGAAATAACTGAGAACTTTAGAAACAGGAGCAGCCAACTGGGACATTTCCTCCATCTGTCTCCCCACCCCACCCAGTTGACTTTTTATACTGTAGTTTGCACCTGTTTCCTGCATTTAAATCTTGTATATACAAGGTACCTTTGAAGGAACCAGCCTGAATTGGATATAGGGCCAATTCTCAGTTGTAGCACTATAGTCTGCTTTCACTACCAAGGCTGCATCCTATGAAATGCTGGGAGTTTGCATCTGAAAGAGGAGTATTTAGAATTCCCAACCCCAGAGAAGTCTTCTCTTCTCACCAAACTCCAAGCCCAGGATTTCATAGGATGTTGCCATGGTATTTCAAGTGGAATAATGACATAATTGTGTACCGTGAAAGGGCCCTAAATTGGACATGAAGGAGCTGAACTATTTGCAAGTTTACCGCTCCAGAGCAATTAATTAATTAATTAATAACCAATTAATTATTTCTTACTGACCAAGTCTTGAAAGTCACTCTTTCAACAATTTCTGAGCTCTTCAGCTGTTAAGAAGCTTCTGCTTTTCTTGTTGATAAGGAAGTGGAAAGACTGGTTAGACCAGCTATCTCCTATGTACTTCTAATGCAATCATACTAGGTCACAGAAATGAAGCTGGTCTTTTTTGCTCTCATGTTTTGTGAACAACTGGCCAAGGATGTGGTAGAAAGCTGTTTTTTTTTGTTCTGTTTTTAACTACCTCAGAGGAAGCAAGTGATGACTCAAATTATCTGAGATGAAACTCAAGCGGGACAGAATTAAAGTTCATTTTGGTATGGCTCAGATGACATAATGTTTAGGAGTGCCAGTTGCAGTCTAGCTCCACTGGACAAACAAGAAAAAGGGATTCTGCTACCAAAAGCTTTTGAGATAAAACAGGTTGGCAACTATGAAGGCTAGGGGTTGTATTACCTACCCCCAGGAGACCTTGGGGTGTATAGCCCCCACCACCACAAAAAAATTCCCTCAAGTCCCCCAGTGCCTTACAGATGTTGTAAGGGGTATTTTTTCCATGTTCATAGGGCCCCTTGGGACATTTTAGGCCAAGCAGAGGCCTTTTTCCAAAACAGGAAATGAGAGGTACTTGTAGGGCAGAGCAGAGGGCGAGCCCTGGAGCCACAAGAACTGGGAGGAAAAGAGAAACCTAATTAAATAAATGCATAGACCTCTTGGACAGTCTTTACAAGTTGCAGCAACAAATCAATGACATCTTGCAAATTATTGCATTTTTCTCCTCTCCTACCTGAACTGGAGATCTGTGCACAGTCCTTTCCTTTTTCCTTGAGTTGAGCCCCGCAGGATTTGCATCCTTGTCTCCCACTTGGAGATGACCCATGAAAACTGTGGACTCAGGACCAAGCAATCCTACCTCTGATATCTAAACCCAAAGCCCAGATTCTGAGTGTTGGGAGCACAGGGAGCAGATTGTTGCTCAAATCACAAGACCTTCAGTCTGGGGCACAGGAATTGTGAACTTGTGGCTCCATTTCACTTTCTACGTGGTCTGAAAGAAAGAACAGCTCAAAGAACAGCTTGAGAATGCTTTTTTTAAAAAAATGTTACTTCTTTTTTTTAATTACACCCAGCCTCTGGTCATGCTGGCTGGGGGATTCTGAGAGATATAGTCAGTAAAAGCAATATTTCTAAGCTTTGACTAAAACCAACAAGTGGTTGCTCCTCTACCTTCCCATTTCAAGGGTTGTTTTTTAAAAAAGGTCACGAAGATGATGTGGGAGAGGTATGTGGAGCTATGAGCTGGAAGCAAGAGCAACATGACTGCTTCAGCACATGCCCAGCATCACTCAGGTGCATTGTTCATGCCCTCACCACCATTCCCACATCTACCCAACTGGTCATACTGGTGTTTGTCCAGTGAGCCTGGCTCAGCATCTGCTGCTACAAAGATGAGAAACACATTTTGGGAGAATGCACCAAGCAGAGCAGTTTTGACATGGCATGGGCTGGATTTGATTGGAACGGTATTTCATTGCCAGTGACTTTATGGCATTTGGAAGCAATTTGTGATTCTGTCAGAAGAAAGTCAGTATCAAGACAGAAAGCAGACTACCTAGCTAGAGCAACAATGAAATGCCGACTCCCAACAGAAATTTTTGCAAAAGTTATCAAGGAATTAGCAGTGTGGTGTAGTGTTGGACTCCAACCCTGGAGACCAGGGTTTGATTCCCCACTCGGCCATGGAAACCCACTGGGTGACTTTGGGGTGCCTCACACACTCTCAGCCCCAGAAAATCCTGTGATCAGTTCACCTTAGGGTTGCCATAAGTCAGAAATGACTTGAAGGCACACAAGAGCAACAACAACAACAACCCAGCAGCTTCTGGTATAATCACACATCCAGAGTTCAGTCTTCTGGTATAATCACACATCCAGAGCCTAGCACATTACCCTTTTGGATGATACAGTCAGGAATCTGGGGTTTTTTGAGTGTAGTAGTTAAGCAACATTCCCAAATTCTGTCACACTCACCACAGCACTCTTTCTCTCCATTTCATCACACAAGATCTCGACCACACATTGTTCAAGACTCTATATTGTTTCATCACAGTGCAAATATCCAGCAGTGATGATAGTTGAGCTTGCAACCCCTGTACTGCACAGAATATGTGAATCAATGGTCAATGCACATGGCCGATAAACCGTTGTGCAATTGCAATGTGCAGAACTCCATCTGCACTGACAAATGACTCTGTGTACTTTAATGTGCTGTCGTATACGCAAGAGTCCCACATGTGCAACTCCACTTATGCCACTGTTGGCTGGTACAGTCATTGTGTATTGTCCTCTAAAAAACAACAAAACCACTCCACAAGCATAGTGCGACTTACTTCTGCACGTGACACTAACAACGTGCAGGCCATTGAGACTGAACCAGTACAGCTGTCTGCCAAAGATGTGCAAACTGTCTGCCAGTGGTGGAGAGTGTTGCTAAAACTAGAAATCTGCTGGAGAGGCCCTTCTCTCTGTCCCACCACCTTCACAGGTACATTTGGTGGGAACACAGGAGAGGCCTTTTCAGTGGCTGCTCCCAGGCTCTAGAACTCTTTTCCCAGAGAGGTCAGATTGGTACCCTCCCTGCCCACTTTCCAGAAACAACTAAAGACATTCATATTTCAGCAGGCATTTAATACATAATTAGTGTGAAGAAAGGTGCTGGTTGTCATTTGTCATTTGTATGTTGTTTTTAATATTATTTTAATACTGTTTTAATTACCATTGTCCATTTAATGTATGTTTTAACTTTTGTATGCTATATTTTTAACTATGTTCTCTTTTAAGTTTTGTAAGCCGCTTTGAGTCCTTCTGAGGAGAAAAATGGGGTATAAATAAAGATAATAAAAAAATAATAATAAAAACAGCTTGGGGAAGACAGAATTAGGGCTGGAGGATGCAAAATGTTTTCCCTTTCTGTCTTCATAGCAATTTGGTACAGTGGAGAACTGATGGGGGAAGTGAAGGCTAATTCCACCCTCCAGCACAGTGACCCTGATCCAAAGCCAAGTCTATATCTCTAATAAGTCTATATCTCTAATACTACATCTCACTCAGCCCCTGGGTCTGCACAAAGGAAGAGACCATATATATGACGCCAAGAGGCTCACATATCCCTTGCAGCATCTCAGTCCAGCCTTTCTCAGCTTGATACCTCCCATATGTTGGACTATAGCTCCTGTCATCCCCAACCAAGATTACCAATGGACAGTGGAGAAGGGTATGTTAATCCAAAACAGCTGAAGGCACTGAGCCACTGCACTGGAAGACAAGAATTCACAAATAAGTACCTTTGTTTCTTCTTGTCTGCCTCCTCTGCATCTCACTCCAAATTATTTCAGATAGTTGAGCTATAGGGAAAAGAGCCATTGGCGTCCTGCCCTCAACCTATCAATCCTATACTGGACCCTTCCCATTGAAGTCACTGGTATAACTTGGTTGCTGTCACAGTTGTCAATGCAATTCAGCAGCATTTGTCCCATTCAGCAATGTGCGCAGGAGGTTCCTCCATCTTCTGTGCCATATAGTCTCATTGAATAGTGCATACATTTCCTTGTTTGCTTTCCCAGAGTGACAGAAAGAGAAAGGAAGAGGAGGAGAAGTCGTTACTACTATATTATCAGTGTGCATAATAGCAAGTGTGCTATTTGTTGCTGTGTGCTTCAAGTCATTTCAGACTTGTGGCAACCCTAAGGCGACCCTATCATGGGGTTTTCCTGGCAAGATTTGTTCAGGAGGGATTTTGCCCTTGCCTTCCTCTGAGCCTGAGAGAGTGTGGCTTGCCCAAGTTCCCTCAGTCAGTTTCCATCACCAAGCAGGGATTCACACCTTGATCTCCAGAGTCACAGTCCAATGCTCAAACCACTACATCATGCTGCCTGCTGTAAAAACATGGTTGCAAGGGATTAGAGGGAGTGGTGATAGAATTTGCCAACAGACTACTTGTGGGCTTGTAGATTACCATCATTATATAAAGTGATTAATGAGAAGTCACCAGTTTCCAACTAAACTCTAATTGTTAGTTACTCAGCTACACAGTTGACCAGTGTACTGGTAGCTATGAGTTCAACTTGCTGACTCTCAGTTGTGAGACTGGGACCATCCTGAAAAGAAAGAAGCATAAAACATATATTTTTAGATCACTATCATAAGAGAAAGAGCAACCACAGAACTATTGATTTGGAAACACATATATTTCCTGTTCTTGAATGTGTATCGGACCCAGCCAAGGATGGCTGGAACCCTGTGATTTTGTGGTGTACAATGCCTTTATTGAATACACAGAGTATGTTTTTGTTTGGAGGCTATACTCAGTTAAAATACACCTATCTCGGCCTAACAATAGCCACTGTCTAGAGTAACTGCTCAGCTGTGATAGGCATCACTTTCCCTGACCCCAAATATATGAGGAGTGGGGTTCCCAAGAGTTCCATTTTGGGGTCCCAAAGACAGAAGGTAATATGAGAAGCCATAGATTCTGCATTTGAGATCAGGTACCAGCCAGACCACAACCAGCCCAAGCATTTGGTATGTATGTGGCAATCAGGTCTTAGATACCAAATGCTGGTCCATCTACTAGGATGTTCTGCTTAGGAAGCCAGCCAAGGATCACAAACCTTAAACAGAGTCTGTTGGGCAAAAAAGATAGTAGCAGCCACAGGCATTTACAGAAGCTTATCAGTCAGGCAATTACTGTTCTCTCATTCAAGCAATTCAAGGTTAGCAATAAATCCAGGGTGTCAGTTCAAGGGAGTGTCTGATAGCATGGTCAGCAAACAAAGCAAGGTCCAAGGTCCTTTGGAAACGTGAACCAAGAATCAAGAGATGAAGGGGTTGCTTCCTGCAGAAAGGTTGGTTGTCAGCAACAACCTTGTCAGGAAAGCGCTCACTTATTTATGGTCTGGCAGCCTCCTTCAGCTGTTGCTTAATTAATGAGCATCTGAGACTTAACTGCTCTGATCACCAAAGTGCCACTTTTGTCGATTATGCTCAGTTGTAGTAGGTATTGTTGAGTCCACGTCTGTGTCCTGTGGCTGCTCGGGAGGGTACCTGTCTATTTCGAGAACTGGCATGCCCCCATGTCGTTCAATTTCACTATCCGAGTATGCCCCTGGGTCCACGGACCAAGGTATGGTATAGGAGTTCAGTTGGCATAGCATCACTCTTCTTCTTTCTGGCCTGGTTGATGCAGTGAATGTAGTTCTCATCTTACAAGAGCTCACCTGCCATCACAAGATTTGCATGCTTTGAGGGGTTCCTGAGAGATCTGAAATCTCACAGGAGACCTGAGATCCCACAAGAATCTCCCTCTTGCAAGAATTCAAAGTGTTATGGAGGTCTTCCTCAAGCATCCCGTATTGCTCTGCAGAAAACCTGGCAACCTTAAATTGAGAAGCAAGAGGGTGGCATACTTAGGCCTGAATCCTGTTGGTATCTCTGACCAGTTGAATCAATGAGATTTAACTACATGTTGATTAATTATTCAACCATTAATTCACTGGGGATTGTCTAGTTGGGACTAGGATTAAAGCCATAGTAGGTTTAGAACATAAAAATCTGCTTTACCCTGAATCAGATCACTGGTCTGTTTCACTCAGTATTGTCAGCACTGTCTGGCAGCAGCTGCCCAAGGTTTCAAGAAGAGGTCTTTTCTGCAGTCATTCTCAGTTATACCCAGGGATATATGAGAACTGAATCTGGGACCTACAGTCTTTTCAGAGTGTGAATTCTAGGAAATTACCTGGTGCCCAAAGCCTGGGAAGTTACCTTTTGGACTGCAATGCTAGCTGGCTGATGGTGGAAGCTATTTTCTGATTTTGCCATGGCTCATTCAAAGTCTAGAATATAACAACAACAACTTGTCCAAGCACTGTTCCAGGGTCTCTGGCAGAACTGGTACAGAAGATGTTAGGGATTGGGATTTCAGGTATGAAGACCATGTGCTCCATCATGACATTTGCTTGTGAGGAAGAGAAATGGCACACCACTCCCAGGCATAGCTCCAGTGAATCATCTCACTGCCTCAAGTGAGTTGTGTGGGATAGGAAAGAGAAGGAAGCAGACTGTGGTACTAAAGAGTTCAGTGCTTGCCAGAATGAGTTATGGAAGTCCCTCCTGTGGACGTCATTTAGGCATTTGTTGAAAATGTCACTTTTTTCATTGCTTTCCCATATCCATGAGGTGTTTTGACCTGTACCACATTACTGGGTTTTTAATTGGATTTTTCTGTTTTTTATGGTGGTGATGTAAACCGTTTTTGCAATTACCTCATGTGTGAAACTATAATACTGGGGCCAGTGGGATTTGCAGAGCTGCATGTATTAGCACTCATAGCAGCATTTGAAAAAGTTACTGTTTTGGACAAATGGTTCTATCTCTATGCCACTTCAGCTGGGATGATTCTGGGACCTGTAGTCAAAAAAGTAACTTTTCCAAAATGTGTCCATGTGCCTGTTCAGCCCAGGTGCTAATGTTGGTGCTAATGCTCAAATAGCCATTTCCTAGCATAGATTTGGTATTCAAATGACAGAAGCAGGAAATGCAAATACCCAAATAATAAACCCAAATACCCCAAATCTCAGTCCTTTAATCCAAAGATTGTCTAATTCAAGCTGCCTTCTTACCCTAGCGTTTGCTTCTTTCTGTGTTTCTCTCTTTGTGTAAGTCTCTTTGAACAGACATATTTTCAGGGCGAATTACACAATAAGAAATGGTGTAACTTAATAGTTTCTGTTGAGGTGAAGTTGAAGATAACTTGGCTGCCCGTTACACCAAGATACAGGGTTCAGCTTGCCTGATAGTATTTCAACATATTCCTCAGTCACAAGACCTGTTTATGTCAGTAGGACATGTTCCTAAGCAACCAGCCTTGTGATTCCAGTATGTAATTTAGGCCCATATTTTACCTCTACCCACTGCACATGCACATCACCAGTGCGTCACACTCAGCCAAGTGACTATCATGAGTCAAGTGTCTTTTGCAACACAAACTCCATTTCAAACAAGTCAGCAGTTTAGAGGAAGAACTGGTTTTTTTGAGTTGGCTTTTCTCCCCCTCTCGGTTAGGATTGAATTTAGTTCATGGTAGACCTGTTCTAGGCAAGGTTTGCCAACAGAATGCAGGCTGCTTTCACTGTGATATTATTACTGCTGCTATCATTATTGTCATTGTCATCACCATCACTGTCACGATCAGCTAGAATTCTGTTGTTGTTGTCTTATTCATATGGTGTCATCTGTGTACATGGCACTTTATATGAGCGGCTTACACTTCTTAATTTGACAGTTCCCTGCCCTCATGCCTACAGTCTAAAAAGACTTGAAACACAAGGAAAAAGGGGATAGCAGTGTGGGAGGGGATTAAGTCAGGCAGATGTTGGCAGCTGTTCTCTCTCTTCAAGTCAGGGCAGTGGCAGTTGAGATGGAATGACAGTCTTTCATCAGTTGCTGGGCCTATCCAAGATGGAGCGGTGCCTGCCTTTTCTTTTCTCCTTCTGAAACCATAGCTGTGGCGTTTGGGATGAAGGGAGAGCCTTTCATCAAACTCCTGTTGGAGAGCTATGAATGCGTAAGTGCCATAGTTACAGTGCTATGCAATGGCTTCTGTCCTGATTTCCCTTACTCCACTTACCTGGCAGCAGCTGCTATGAATGATGATGGGAATCTGTTCCCTTGTCACTTCAGAAGCAGCTGGCTGATGGCCCCATCCCCTCCTGTGAGCAATCTCCAGTGTGGCAGGTAGAAGCAGGACCCCATCCCAGTTTCCAATTATGCCAGAGATTGCTTGGACAAGCTGGAGTGGGACCATCAGTCAACTGCTTCCTGATCAACAGGGGAACAGATTCCCATTGATTGCAGCAGCTGCAGCCTGGTAAAGAGGGATAAGGGGATTTTCACAGTCTCTATCTATCCCCTAACCTAGGTGTTACATAGGGGCTGGAGCATGCTCATGAACATTGCCACTACTGAATATAAGCAGACATGAGCCTTTGTGGTTTCTGGTATTCATGGGGGTTTCTGGAACAGACTCTGTGCATATGCACAAGGCTGCGCTGTGTTCCTGAGAAACCAGCTTCATCAGGCTTTGCCTTGCCCTATCAGCCATTCCACCAGACTAAGGAACCTGGTGTGAGTTTTCTGATTTTCCTTTCCCCTCCCCATCCTGCTTTCCTTAGATTGCAAGGCTGAGGTCAGGGCCTTTCTCTTTAAGAGGAACTAAGCGACAAGAATATCAAATAACAATTTGGTCTAAAATCCTTTCCAGTTTTAAGGCAGGGTATAAATGCAGTAAATAAATATTTAATCGTTTACACATCTACTGAAATTTGGACACACAATCTTCTGAGCATATTGAAAAGCACATGTGTAGAAAAGCCAACAGCCCTCACTACATTTATTTTTTAACATATCCAGTGACATACAGTTATACCACATTTCAATATACATTGTGAGAAGGCAAAAGGAGAGATGGAGAAAATGTTAAAGATCTGGGGAAGCAGGGGTCTTGACCAAAAATTAACACTAGAGCAAGAAGGAAAACAGGGGCAAACAACGTCCGATGCTTGTTCTGAAACTGCTTTTGACTTTGTTTCTATTTGTAAGAACAAAAGGGAAGGGACAAGTTCCTTCCTCTTTATAAGAATCACTTTTTCCGATGTTTGTTCGTCTCATGACAAAGTATGACTTCTGTGGTTGATGGAAAGTATTGGTTTGCTTTTTTAACACCAGCTAAGAAGTGCAAACCCACCTTCACTTGTGTTTGAGAGAATATTCAAAAATATTCAAATTATAGAAAACATGAATTTCTTCCTCATGAGGAGAATACTAGAGGGATGAAAATTCTCAGTTTGGGACAGGGCCTTTCCTCACTACACAACTATTGCATTATAACTCCACTTTAACTACCATGGCTGCCACCTATGGAGTCCTGGGGTTTGTAGTCTTCAGAGGTAGTGGAGCTCTCTCGCTGAGAATTCTAAATATCCTCCCTAAACTGTAAATCTCATGATTCCATAAAACAGAATGGTGGCAGTTAAAGTGGAATCATAATGCAATAGTTGTGTTGTGTGGAAAGGCCCTTATTCTTTGCAAAAATGATGTGGGTTTTTTGAGGGGTGGGATAAACAACCGTTTCTGTACTGAAAATAACATTTCCATGCAAAATTTTGCAATTTTCTGTGCAAAAATATGCATCTTTGCAGTGAATAAGTCCAGATGTGTGGCCATTTCCACACTAGCCTGTTATAGTGCTATTATTCCACTTTCAACATCGTCTGGAATACTGGGGTTTACAGTTTAAGGAGGGGCATTTAGAATTCTCAGCCACAGAGTTCTTTGACCTCCCTAAACTGCAAACACCTGATTCCATAGTGTGACTAGTTTAGAAAAATGCTGAAACTATTAATTCTTGCCTTCATGGATGAAATTTGTGAAGATTTAGATCTCTAATCTGTTAAAATTCATAGTAATTCAGACTTCCATCCTCACCTGAACTCCTATCCCTACTAATCTGGGAGCAGAGTTTGAAAAAAAAATTTTTTTTGGATATCATCTCTCAAACTCCCCTAGGCAATGGGGCCAGTTGCCATGCTGACTGGGAATTTTGGAAACGGCAGTCCAAATTTAGTAATTTTTCAAATTTTGCCTGGAAGCACGCCCTATTGAACACTTACTTATTTCAAGTAAACAGAATTTTAGACTTAGAAGGGACCTTCCATTCCTTTGCCCAGTGCAGGAATGTAGGATCACAATGGATATTTTTTGTTGGAATTCTGCATGACAGTTTAGCTGGGTGTTCACAGCTGGATAAAAGATTTCTGAATACTCTAAAGGCACCAGATCCCATCTGATTTTGGAAGCTAAGCAGGGTCAGTCCTGGCTAGTACTTGGATGGGACACTGCCAATGAATACCAGGTGCTGTAGGCTAAATTTCAGAGGAAGAAACTGGCAAAAACACCTCTGACTGTTCCTTGCCTAAGAAAACTTGATGAATTCCATGGGGTCACCATAAGTCAACAGGCAACTTGAAGGCACATACAAACATATGTGCAATGAATGTAATCTCTGTTGGAAAAATGTAAACCTGTAAATCAGTTCTGAAAGTTTTAAGCAAAATCAAAGTTTTAGCCTTTGAGATCAATTCCACGACGGACACTCATAATCAAAAATAGTACAGATTTGTCTTAATTTGTTTCAAGTCATTGCTTTCCTATGGCCAGCACCCACCTCGTCAAAGGCTCCCATAAATCTTCAGAACCTCCTATTTATTTTAGAACTATTTAATTCTTCCTAGAACCACCCCACCCCTATCCAGCAATTGTTATTCCAATTCCACTACAGTTGACTCTCTACATTTCTTATGGTTAGGGGTGCAGAACCCTTGCAAAAGTGGGAAAAGCACAAATATCAAAATGTTTGTGTGTGTCTGTGGGAAGGGGACTGAAGCATGGGGGGGACAGTGGGCACCCAAAGTCCAAACCAGGTCAGGGAAAGGAGAGGGAAAGGGGGTGAGTTGGCATGGTGGCCCTAAACTTCCTCTCTCTTGCCCTTCACCTTCCTTGGGTGTGCAGGCGGCATTGGAAGAAGTTCATGGTGCTGAGAAATTGGGCTGTGAGTTGTTCTTATTTGCCCAGGCAGCTGCTGGTGGAGAAGGGAGGCCAGAGGTGGGTTTTCAAAGGGCTGCACAGACTGATCAGAGCCACCAAGGGGGAAGATTCCCCCAGAAAAGAAGTGCTTGAGATGGTGCAGGGCAGGGATTGGCGAAGCTTGGAAATACTCATATTCATGAAAGTGAAACCTGCAAATGTGGAGGGTCAACTGCAATAGACTTTTTCCAGCAAATAAAGGGTCTGATCATATTGGTTGCTGAGGGAGGGGAGTTGTTAGCCAGCCTAGCAGTGATCAGGTATGCTAGCAGCTATAATCTCCACTCCTAGCCTATGCCTAGGCCAGCAGTATGGCCTAACTGTACCAGGTCCCATCTGATCTTGGAAGATAAGCAAGTACTCTGGCTAGTACTTGGAGGGGAGACCAGCAATGAATACCAGGTGCTGTAGGCTGTATTTCAGAGGAAGAAACTGGCAAAACCACCGCTGAGTATTCCTTGTCTAAGATAACTCTATGAAATTCATACTGTTGCCATAGTTGGCAGGTGACTGGAAGGCACATGTACAGACACACAGGCCAGAAGTCCTTGTCATACTTATTTCCTTCTTGGTTGCTCTGGAACATATTATGCCTGTTTTCTGTTTATGCATGCTTCCCTCTCCCCAAAATTCCAGATTTTTTTTTTTAAATGATCCTTCCTAAAATAATTCCCCTTTTAAGTGTAGCCAGTAAATGACAATCAGCTGCATATGGTCATGAAGTGATTGGATTTAGCTTCTGTGGGAATTATCTACAATGGAGAATGAGTCGAACATTTGTTACTGCTATCCTCCATGAACCATTGTAGAAGTGCTATTGTGTTGCTTTAGAGAAGTACAGGCTTTTCCATGAGGAAAACTGAAGGGTGACTACTCAAAGGAACAGGCAGCAACAGGGCACTGAGTGTAGTATAGACTATGTGCCCCTTCATTTTGCAGGAAGCTCCAGATCATCAGAGAGGCAGGAGATAATCATAAGGAACTTTCTCCATAAGGCCATCCAAGAATTCAGAAAAGTTGCTTGTTTGGACTACAACTCCTGGAACCTCCAGCCAGCATTGTCACTATGCTGGCTACAGAATTTTGGAAGTTGAGCCCAAATAAGCAATGTTTCCAAGCTCTACCAATTCTTCTCTGCTACCAAATATGCAGCTACAGTCTTTCATATGTTAGTGACCAGCAACCTTTTCTCCTCTTTAGTGATTCCCACTATAAGCAGCCATAGAAAGACACAGAGAGCCAGTATGATATAATGGTTTGAGTGGTGAACTACAATGCTAGAGACCAGGGTTTACTATAATTTCCCACTCAGCTATGGACCTTGGTGACCTTGGGTGTGTCGCACGTTCTCAGCACCAGAAGCCCCCATAAGTTTGCTGTAGGTCACTGTAAGTCAAAAACATCTTGAAGACACACCACCACCACCACCACCACCACAATGGGACATGAGGGTAACAGCTCTTCCTGTTGGTCTCAAGCAACTGATGTTCAGAGGCACATTCTGAACCTGGAGGTTACATACAGCCATACTGACTTGCCATTGACAGCCTGATCCTCTTTATGTTTGCTAATATCCTTTCAAAGCCAACTAAGTTGGTGGCTGTCACCACATTTTGTTGCAATACTTTCCAAACCTTATACACAGAACTTGCACTGGGGGGACGGAGACTTCTTTGGGCTATAGCTCCCAGAATCCCCCACACCAATGTGGATGGGTTGCCCTGGTGTACCAGTCACTAGGAACATAAATGTTCAAAGGTCAGATGCCATGGCTGTAAAAATACAACCATTTATTGCAATAGAACAGTAAACTATACCTTAAAAGAAGATGGAAATGCGTTTAGCAGTACCCTCAAGAGAACACATGACTGACTCAGGTGCTAGGCTGAATATTAGAAAAATAGTTAAGGACTATTCATATTGTATATTCTTCTTCTAAAGGCCTTTGGAATTCCTCTTCTCCATTGTAATACTTTGCCCTTTAACAAGTACCCTTTGTCTTAGTTTTCCTAACCTGTTTGTCCCTTGATCTATGGCTTATGCTATTGTACAGACAGACCCTCCCTCCCATAACATCACCATACAACACACAACCTACAGCATCCCCTTACTCAATATAATTTCTTTTTAAAAATCTGATGCCTTTTTTTTTAAGTATCTTTGCCTTACAAAGAGACCTGTTGGCTCAAAAAGTTGCACAGAGCTTTTTGTCCCTTTTGGTTGGACAAATAAAGTATTATCATAATGTGGACACAGATATTGATTCCAAGTGTCTACTACTTGATGCATGAGTAACAATGAGAAGAGATGGTGTAAAACAACACAATAGTTTTATATCACTTTAATCAGTAAAGCAGCAGTTCTGTCACAGAATCCTATGCAATGCATACACACACCTGTACACAAACAAAGAAATGAGAACGTAAATGCAAAATTCACAAAAACACATGGATTTATTCCTTTAAATAGTTGATCCATTCCTATCAGAAACAGGACTGGAAGAAATTAATGTAGACAAACAGGGTATACAAAGATCCTTAAATACAAACTTTAAAACAGAGATAATTTTTTTATCAATAATTCTATTTACAACATACATGGTATGCCACTTAAAAAATGAAACACTAATGCTTTACAGAGTATTGACCCATTTTATAAAAGTTTACATATTCATCCCATGGGATGTACCAAACAATGTTCTTGAAACAGTTTTACTGCCATCCAAAACATCATGTTTTAAAGGTATTCAACATCTTCAAGAGCAAAGGAAATCTTTTTCCATAGGAACATTTAAAAAAAATCTATAATTTATGACTTTCAAACACACGCTTGTCTTTAGAAACATGTAGCTCACAGCCATAAATTAATCCAGCATTCAGAACTGGCATCTCTCTGCCAAGACTCTATAGTAGTGGTTCTCAACCTGTGGGTCCCCAGATGTTCATGGACTTCAGCTCCCAGAAGCCCCAGCCACTATGGTCAATGCTCAGGGCTTCTGGGAGCTGAAGTCCACAAACATCTGGGGACCCACAGGTTGAGAACCACTGTTCTATAGTATTCTGCTGCCAATTTTGTATTTCAGATGGTTCGTGCTTACAGTTGTTGCTCTCCTTGCTAGGAAGCCAGATTTTGTCCCATGTCCTCTTGCAGCTCCCATCAATACCAGCATGTTCTGGAAAACTGCACCCGATACAGCTAATTCCATCAAAATGCAAATATGCCAGTTCACATGCCTTCTAAACAGCAGCCTAACACTTATAAATATAGTTAACCATGTTTTTGTTGCTGGTTTGATATTGATTTCAAATTCTAAGAATCCACACAAGCGCCATGAGCCTCAACAAGCTGATGAATGCTACTTAGGAGAAAAGCTTATATGATATAGAACCTTCATTAGCAATGTTTTTAGGTCACACATCTTTGTTATCAAAACACTGTCATAATATTTCAACTTGAGTCAAAGAAAGAACCTAAAACCCGAGTTTAGTGAAATCCTAAGGATTTGCCCAAGGACATAAGCAGAACTCAGAAGAGTTAGTGTTTTGAATTTCAGTATCTGGAATCTCCCAAACAGTAGGGAGAGTGCAGGCTGGGGGGGGGGTCCCAAGCTCTTCTCATAGGTCCACACTGACTAGCTCTTTGCCTAGAAGGAAGGCAGGAGCAGCAGCATGAAAACAAGTCTGAGAAGCATGGTGAGGAATGCAAAGAAAGAGAGGGCTGGGAGCTGTTTCACCTGAATCCAAAACAAGCAATCAGTAAAACAAGTGGGCGGTTGGGTGCGGAAGAACAGAGATGCTCATGCTATGCTGATTAGTGGGTCACCAAATTGCCTCTTAGTCCAAGCAAAAATGAGTGGGATGAGAAGAGATAGAAAAAGGTTGCACCCAACTCACCAAGCTTCAAGCTTTCGAAGGGAAGTCAACCTAATGCCATAAGCCAAAGATTTGCAAAATAGAAGACTCTCTGCCAGACAGCACTGCTAGTAAAAGCTATGCTGCTAGGAGCAAGCCAGGTTAGAAACAGCTCCTAGATCCAACATTGATTATAATCACTGATAATCAGAAGAGCTCAAGGACTTCTAACTAGGAGCTTCCACTATTGTTGAACTTAACAATTTGGATTCCCTAGTCAGGCCTTCAATTTTTTTTTATAATGCATATGTTGCATAATTAAATACACACAATATGGGCCATTTCCACACTACACTGTTATAGTGCTATTATTCCACTTTCAACATCCTGTGGAATTTTGTAGGTTACTGAGGCCAAAATGCTCTCTGGCTAAGCTGCAAATCCCAGGATTCCATAGGATACTGAAAGTGGAATAATAGCCCTATAACAGTCTAGTGCAGAAATGACCACGGACCGAACATGAGTCACACACCATATGTTAAAAGCAGCATTTTACACAGATCAAGAACCTTTTCTTGTTGTTTTGCTAGAGTCCCTAAAGATTTCATTTTGCAAAATTCTTCAAGTGAGAAAAAGTATTGCACAATTTTCTTCAAAAAAAAAAAAAATCTGAGATTAATAATATCCTTCCATCCACCAGAACAAGTCTCTTCACAATCTTGTAGCATCAATCCTCAGACTATGTTAAAATAGCCAGCTAACGCTCCAAGGTCAATGTACAGGGATCGTTGTCTCTTTAGCAGTTCTGATTCTTCAGTAATCCCAAGGCTTGAGGAATCTAACAAAGAAAATGATGAAGAATGTAGAGATCAGAATATGATATTATTAGCCCCATTTTAGTAAAGGTGACTGTGACTAATTTTTGTTTCACTCCCACTTATACTGAGTAAATATGCTTCTTCTGAATTGTCATCATTACGCAGCAAACTTTTACACAACCTTTGCAACAAAACAAAACAAAACAAAACAGATCAAGTTTGATCAAAGGAGGTGAATTGTGACAAGTGGCCACAACAGTGAACCCATTTATTGCTGTGTTCTGGGGCCCCACACCTGGAAAAGGATGTAATAAAACAGAAGTGAGGAACTATTGGCCCTCTGGATATTTTTTTACGACTAGAACTCTTGTAACCCCTTGCCACTGGGCCATGCTGTATGGCACTAATGAAGAGAGGTAAGTGAAAACGTGTGGAGGTCCAAAGGCTCCCTCACCCATTTGTGGAACTACAAGAGTGGCAGCACAGTTGTTATCTGCATGAAGATGGAAGGCTTCACCATTACTGACTATAGAGGACTGGATGTTAAAACTGAATGATTTAGCAGCAATTGATAAATTATCTGCTTTAATTAGAGAAAAATCATTAGTGACTTTTTTAAAGCACTGGGAACCTCTCAGTGACTCTTTGCAAAAAAAAAAAAAAGAAAAATGAGGTGGTAAAGCTGGGGTTTGGGAATTAGTAGGATTGGCTTATTAGAAGTAGTATAATATGTAATTTTTAAAGTGGAAGATAAAATTATAATACTTATGCTTATAACCACTGAAAAGTCAGAAGTTACTTCTCTATTTTCATGTATTTCTTTTTATATTTCATCTGCTTTATCTATTTTTCCCTACTATATCTATTTTATTCTTTTAAATAGTGATACTTTTAAATATTTTTAGAAAATTTCCCAATTAAAAAAATATAAAAAAAGATTTGCAGAAAGCAGCAACCAAGAAGATTGATTCAGAGTCACTCCCCGACATGACAGAATTATAATGTCTGACGGTTTTAGTTTAGAAAAAACAAAATAAAAGTAAAATAATAGAGGTGCATCGATTGCATGGTATAATAACAAATTAAGACCTTCATCAGACTAGAATGCTGGCTAATGAAGCAGAATGGTGAGAGATTTGGGAAAGACAAAAAAAAAGCAGTGCATCTTCACACAGCATCTGAAGAGATCAGAAAGGTTGCTTTTTGGACTATAATGTCCAGAATCCCAGAGCCAGCATGACCCTGCTGGTTGAGGATTCTGGGAATTGAATTCCAAAATGGAACTTCCTCCCCAGTCTAGCTGGTTTATGGCTGTTTAAGAAGGAATAAAGGTTTTCAATGGTTGTCAGTTAGTTTGGTCATATGTTTCCTACAGGACCAAAGACACTGTGCATTTGAACATCAGTTGCTGGAGTATAACAGGGAGAGAGTGCTACTGCCCTCATATACCACTTTCGGGCTTCTCATAGACATTTGTTTGGCTAGAGGGAGAACCAGGACACTGGACTATAGTTCGCTAGATGTTGGCTGCAATCCTAATTTACTGGGAATAAAGTTCCCAGTATTTATTTTAGAGCCATTTCTAAGCATACTTACTTCCACACAAACATGCACTGGATCACATACTACATGAGATTTTAGCAGACTGTAGTACCATGATTTAAGGAGGAAATCCCTGGACAAATGAAATGTCAACCACTATGTGTGTGAAACCTGAATACAAGGAATGCTATAGCTTTAGCTTGGGTACATGTGCGTTGAAACAAGCAACTCATGAAAAAAAAGCATTCCAAAAAGCAGTGTTGTTTTAACTCCGGGTTATCATTGTCTTCCTTCAAAGTGTATTTTACGGGCAGAGATAAGACATGCCGGATTCTGGAGGAAAGTTATTTCACAACTCTGGAAGTTCCATTTTTATTATTATTAGTATTAGTAATTAATTAATTATTTTGAAGAGCTTCCTGGATAATGATGAAGTGGATTTAACATGAAATTGATTGCACAGGAATTACAGAATTTATGTTAAAGCCAGGTTCTGTGGGGAGGTCAATGATACTTCTGCCAAGCGGTTCAAATGTTTATTTTGTCTGACCTCAGCTCTGCCAAAACTATGACTAGAATGCTTTTGCAGGGAAGCTCCGTAGCCTCATCTTTGTTGCAAGCAGCTCAGGAAAGATTACAGTGGAGGAATCTTTGCCCCCCACCCCGCCCAGAGGTTGTTAGACTCCAGCTCCTATAATAATAATAATAGTAATAATAATAATAAAAAATGTATTTCTATCCCGCCTTTCCACATGGATCGAGGTGGCGAACAACATTAATACATTAAATATATTAAAAGACATTAAAAAACATACTCAATCCTCCCCACCCACCAACGCACCTAAAACTAACCCCCTAAAACACAAAACAATTAACAATTAACAACAATCAATCGACTATTAAAAGAATGGCAAGACAATTGATGAGAGGTGATGGAAATACTAGTCTTGGAAGGCCTGTCGGAAGAGATCAGTCTTGACTGCTTTTTAAAGCAGTCAAGACTGGTAATGTGCTGGGTCTCCTCCGGCAGGCCATTCCATAACTTGGGAGCGATAGAAGAGAAGGTCCTCTGGGTAACTGCAGCCAACCTAGTTCTGACTGGCTGCAGTAAATTCCTCCCAGAGGACCTTAGTGTGCGGGGTGGATTATATGGAAGAAGGCAATCCCGCAGATAGGCTGGCCCCAAGCCATGAAGGGCTTTAAAGGTAATAACCAACACCTTGTACTGTGCCCGGAAACTAATAGGCAGCCAAGGTAAAGACTTCAGAATTGGTGTTATGTGGTCAGTTTTAGGTCCACCAGTCACCAACCTGGCTGCCATATTCTGAACTAATTGAAGTTTCCAGACTAAGCACAAGGGTAGCCCTATGTAGAGTGCATTGCAGAAGTCGAGCCGTGAAGTTACCAGCACATGCACCACTGTTTTTAGGTGTTCCAGCTCCAGAAAGGGGCACAGCTGGCGTATCAGCCGAAGCTGATAACAGGAACTCCTGGCCACCGCATCTATTTGAGCTGTCATCTGGAGTGGTGGGTCCACGAGCACCCCCAAGCTGCAAACACAGTCTTTCAGGGGAAGTGTGACCCTGTCTAGAACTGATTGACAGACCTCCATATCTGGGCTAGGGCCCTTAACAGCGAGTACCTCCGTCTTATCTGGATTCAGCTTCAGTCTGTTTTTCCTCATCCAGTCTATTATTGCTTCAAGACATTTGTTCAGAGGCGAGATGCCAACCTTAGTTGATGCTACTATCCGAGGCATGGAGAGAGATATCTGGGTGTCATCAGCGTACTGATAGCACCTTGCTCCATGTCTCTTGATGATCTCTCCCAGCGGTTTCATGTAGATGTTAAATAGCATTGGGGACAAGACAGTGCCCTGAGGGATGCCAGATTTAAGCTCCTTTTTTGAGGAGCAGCTGTCCCCAAGCATCACCGTCTGGTATCTATCTGAGGGATAGGACTGGAACTACTTAAGCGCAGTGCCTCCAATCCCTAACGTTCTCAGGCGTTCCAGAAGGATACCATGGTCTATGGTATCAAAAGCCGCTGAAAGGTCCAGGAGTACCAGCAGGGTCACACTTCCCCTGTTGATACCTATGCAAAGATCATCCACTAAGGCGACCATGGCAGTCTTGACTCCATATCCTGCCCTGAAGCCAGTTTGAAATGAGTCTAGATAATCTGTTTCATCCAAGACAGCTTGGAGCTGAAGGCCAACAGCCCTCTCGATCACCTTGCTTAAAAATGGGAGATGGGAGACTGGTCTATAATTATTCATATCCAGGGGATCTAGGGAGGGCTTTTTTAGAAGCGGCCGTATAATTGCTTTTTTAAAAAAACTATCATCCCTTACTATCTACTGTAGTGGCTGGAGCCTCTGGAAGCTCAAGCCCAAAGCATCAGACAAGCCACAAGTTGCCAACCACTGGGGCAGAGGTAGAAGGGTCAGTGTTGTACCGGCAATGTTCTCAGGAAGCTCCAATTCCTGCCTCGCCAGCAGCCGCTTCCTTTCAAAGAGAGCTGAATCCAGGCTCTGACATCGTGGCTGCTCTTCCCTTGGTGGGTGCAAGGCCTCATGTTTTAGGAGTTCTGTAGCAGAGGGTCTCTGGTTGGGGTTCCTTTCGAGGGCAGCTTCCAGGAACTGTCTCATGTTAGGGCTGCAGTCTTCTGCGATGTCTTCCAGTGGTGGAGCTTGCTTATGGATCTACCAAAAGGATCAAAAAAGAAGCAGCTTTTAACATTAACGCTCGGCAAGAGGGAGGGGAACAGTTTTGAGAGATGTCTTGTGCACGCGTACTGTATTATAAAGTTACCGCCCTAGGAATTTCCTCCACCTGATTCATCGTTTGGAAGGCTGCCACCCTGTTGCAGCACTAAAGACGCACAGGAAAACTGGAAACTTAGCCAGTTTCACTCTAAAACAACAAAGCTGAAAAACCAGCATCAAGTTCACCCAAAGGTCTGCAAAACTAGGTCTGTAATTTTGGAGAAAACAACACACAACAACTGTAAGAGGGTGACCTAGTTTTGGAGGCCAAAAGGGAGTTGGTAGGTGACATGAGTGACCAAGGGGCCCACTTTATTTCTGCAAGGATTTTGTTTTGAGTACTGACAAAGTGATACAGCCTCTACACGCACCCAGCTGAGGTTCATAGTGCAAATTTTCAGTCCAGTTTGAAGAAGAAAAAGTCTGCACAGGATTTTGCTTTGTTTTGGGAGGGAAATTCTCTATTTGTGCTGCTGCAGAGAAATAATTCTTTAAGGAAGCATGGGAAATTTCTCCCTTTCTAAAAATAAAAAATTACACTTCGGATCATTCTCTTGCTGTTCTTCAATCTGCAACAGAAAAGTTTCTCCTTCCAGCTCTGGTTTGCAAAGGCTAAGATCCTGGGAATGGAATAGATTTTCAGCTCATTACATCAGAGTTCCTCTTCCAGCATGCCTGTGAACTTCATGGCTTGCATTTTCCACTTCCCTCCCACTCAGATCAGAGATAAACAGGCATAATTGTTCCCCTTATTCATACTTCCACAACACTGCAGTGGTTTACCAAAATGAGACAATGGGAATGAAAAAGGCTGCAGTGGGAGCCCAGCAACATTCCAGTTGCCTTCTTTCGACCTGTAGGTGTGACACTTTGTTCTCACCACCTGGCTAAATATGTGCTTGGGCTCTACCACTTCAGAATGCAGTTGGGGAATCACACGTCTGGATGATGCTATTCCACCCCACCCTGGCACAAATGCTACACACAGAAAGCCTCCCTGCTATGCTAGTTTTCTATGCAGAGGGACATACATTTGTATGGATGAGCATTCAACACGGGGGACCCCATCTGTAACTTGAAGTGGTGTCTAAATTATACTGCACTGGGGCCAACTAAGATGAGAAGTAAGAGATTCTGATCCATTTGCCCAACTTTAAAAATGGCAACAAGAGAAATTACCATTTACTTCATAGCAGCAAAGGTGGGAGAGAATATAACCTCTTCTGAAGCCATTTCTGTACTAGATGTTATCGTGCTATTATTCCACTTTCAACATCCTATGGAATCCTCGGGTTTGTAGTTTAGGGAGGGGCCTTTGAGCTTTTTGGCCTCCCTAAACTGCAAACCTCAGGATTCCATAGGATGTTGAAAATGAAATAATAGCACTATAACAGCCTAGTGCGGAAATGAGTTGTGTCTTTTTGGCAAGAGAATTACAGACCCAGTCTAGAACTGGAGCTGAAGAGGGCTTGTAGTCCACATATTTCAACCTATTACCTGATGAAGGGAAGATCAGACCCTGCACAGCCCCAGCAGCTGACACACCCAACCTTTCTCATTCCTGCCTTTTCTCCCAGGTGCTCACGTGTGCATTTCTGCATGTTTGTATGTGCCTGTGTGCATGGATGAATACGCATACACACTGTCAAGTCTCATGTTGTGACCCCACAAATTTCACAGGGTTTCCTTGGGCTAGGAATACTGAGTGGTGGTTTGCCATTGCCCTCCACTGAAAAATAGCATACAGGACTTGGCATTCGTGGGCAAACCCCTTCTAAATACTAATCAGCTCTGACCCTGGCTAGTTTCCAAAATCAGATGGAATCTGATGCCTTCAGGCTATTTCCTCTGTTTCCTAGTGGTTTATTAGCAATTAAAAGGGGAAGGGGTGAATTAGACTGAAGAAATGGAACAGAACTCCCTCTCTCCCTCCCTCTCACACACAGAATGTATGGCTTGTTGTTTGTTGTTGTGTGCCTTCAAGTTGTTTCCAACTTATGGTGACCCTAAAGCAACACTATCACAGGGTTTTCTGTGATGTGCCAAGGTCACCCAGTGGGTTTTCATGGCTGAGTGGGGAATTGAACCCTGTTCCCCAAGGTCACTGTCCAACAAGTAAAGTGCTATAGTATGCTGGCTCTCAATATGGCTGGTCTGATCAAAATACAAACTCCCCCTACTGCTTCATTTAATCAAAAAGTAACAATTGTGTTAACTGATTCCATATCTTGAGCACCAGCAGTGAGAGCTACTCTTGCTGTCCCTCACATGGTTTTTCAGAAGAAAAGCCTAACAAGTCCAAACAATCAGGGATTTGTCCGTTACCTCCCAAAGCTTGGAGGAACTACTTTTAGGGACTACAGCTCCCTGAATCCCCTGAATCAAGTAGCAATGATTGGAAGGAACTTGGTCTAAGAACCTGGACAGCTGCTGCCACTCAGAGTAGACAATACTGGTCTAGCTGGACCAATGGTATGATCTGGCATAATATAGGTTCCTCTGTTAGTACAGCACTCTCTTTCCAACTAGGCTAACCACATACCTCCAGGAGGCCCAAATCCCTAGATATGCACAATTGTATGAGCTCCAGTGTAGCATAGTAGTTAGAGCAGAGGTAAACAGGTACAGGGGCCAATCTTCTATGGGAGGCTTCACAGACTGCCAAAAATGCAAAAAACCAACCAACCAACCAACCAACCAACCAACCAACCAACCAACCACCCTCCCCAAACAAAAAACAAAATTCAGAGATGCCCAGAAATTTCTCTTGGAGCCTGAAAAATAGAGTTATTTTATAATGCAGTGGGAAGGAAGCTGCAACCTACTTAAAGAGTGAATTGTTGTTCCTGGATACATCTAGAAGAAACAAGTCACCCTCTTTCCCTTTTTCTTGCCCGAAAAGGGCACTCCAACGAATCTGAGGGAGCTGAAGCTTGCAAAAGCTGATCTGGGAGCACATGCAGCCTCAGGACCACAGTGTTACGCCCCTGGGTTAGAATGTTGGGTCAGGATTTGGGAGATCCAGATTCTAGCTGTGAAACTCATTATGTGACCTTGAGCCAATTACTCTTTCTCCTACCTCACAGGGGCTTCACAAGACTGAAGTGCAAAGGAGGAAAGGCATTGTTCTGAGCTTCTCTCAGCCAAGGAAGGAGACGGATGCACCTTTCTTGGCAAGAGACGTACAGGGGATGCCCCCTTGAGGAGGAAAGGCAAGACAGACGTTTAACCAATACATGAACAAAGTGCTCTGAGGGTTGCTCACTGGCAGTTCAGCTACTGCAGCACCATTGAGCCACCACCCCCAAGTCCATGCTTACTATATAGAGGTAAGAGGGGTATGCTGCACGAGGATATCGATTCACCCATGGTGGGATGCCAGTCTGCATGTGGATGATGGTTGTTCCCATGCTGTAGATGTCAGCTTTGGTAGTGTGTCCACGGCACAGTATTACTTCTGGGCTCATGTAAATCTGCCAAAGGAACCCAGAGGGAAATTTAATCTTGACCATTTTACCAGCAACATGAGATACTACATATATGAAGGAGCAGCAATCTGATCTTCCATGGAAACTGTGCAAAGCCTCACCGAGATAGACAGAGATTGGAGTGGGGGAGGAGAACTGATGATGAACACAGCAGGCTCTCTTGCACTAACAGGTATTGATAAATAATCATTCTGATCAGAAATCATAGAGGCTACTAGTTATGATCATACAGGCTACTGGTGAAGAGGAAAATGATTTACTTGGGGATAATTCAATTGAGGATAGTTCAATTTGACAGGGATAAACAGTCTGGTGCCCTTCACATACTTTAGACTCCAGTTCCTGTAAGCCACAATAGCACTGGATGGTGCCAAGTTGGCTACCCTACTTTACATTGAAGTATTCTATCAAGCGGTGCCTAAATTCCTGTTACAGGCTGCACTTAAATGATGGCTATATAGCCTATAAATGATATTGAACTGCAGCTCCCATCATATTTGACTATTGGCCTGCTGGCTGGGGATGATGGGTGGTGGCAACCCACAACATCTAAAGGAACCAGGTCTCCACTCATAAAGCAGATCAGACCTGGCTAACTACTTCAAATCATGTAATAGAGGAATATACAAAGGAGAAGGGGCTTAACACACTATATTGTTACAGCACAATTATTCCACAATTATTAAAGCACAATTATTCCATTATTCCACTGTATGAATTCTAGGATTTGCAGTTTAGAAAGGGGCGTTTAGAATTCTCAGACAGAGAGCTCTTGGGCCTCACTAAACTACAATCCCAGAATTCCACAGAATATTGATAAGACAGTAAAAGTGGAATAATAGCACTATAATAGAGCAGTGTAATAAGGCTGTAAGTCTCTCTCCACCAAACTCTTGCACACTTCTTGTTTGAGATTTCTACCCTCTTCCCAAAATCAAGAAATAGCAATTTTGAGAAAACGACTGGATATTTCAAACAAAGAGCGTTTAGTAAAGGTCAAGGATGGTGGGTCCAACAACGTTAGCAGGCCCTTAGCAGCCTTCAAATTAGATTCTGTGATGAGGGTTGCAGTCATCTGCTCCTCTGGATGCAGGACTGTAACACCCAGCATTCTTCACCATATGCTGGCCAAGCCTGCTCAGACTTGCAGTGCAAGAACAGCTGGAAGGCCACATGATCCCCACCCTGTTCTATGACTTCCAGTAGAAAAGATGGCATGTGACTAAACAGAAATCTAATACTCCCTACAGTATCCAGAGTAATGTATTACCACAAAAACCCACACAGGTTTCAGGTAATTCCTCTGAACTGGCCAAATCAACTCTTTTCTTTCTTAACAGAAACTTGCTGTTTTTGTTCCTGCTGCTGTTTGGAAAGTTCTCCTGGGCAACCTTTGTAGAGGGAGTTCACAACATTCACTCTCACTGGCTTGTTCCTGTCTGCCTTCTCAAACCCATAACTGATTTATACTGGGCATGAAAACAACAGGGGCCACGGGCTGCAATCAGTCCCCCGGGCCATTTTAGCAGCCCACAGATGTCCCCATGCCTGAAAAATACTGCCTCCACCCCACAAAAGAGAATTTCTGATCCTGGAAGCCAACAGGAGTGGCCATTCTCCTTCCAAACAAAGGCAGAGGGGCTCCTGACCTTGTTTTGCCCCTTGTCCCAGATGGGCTTTGTTTATGAAACTGGAAGTGGACTTTTGGCTATTTCCAGTTTGGTTTTCTCCCACTCTTTTTTTCCTGGCATATTTCAGACTGGTACAGGCTAAAGAGGGCCACAGTGTTACACCAAATAACCTCTCCAAGGGCACAGTCATGCAAAAGGTGAGAAAAATAAGGGGATCCCACTTGGCCAATAGCCAAGTATCCTCCCAATGAAATTCAGTCCTCAAGTTGTTGTTGTGGGTGGGCCTTCAAGTCATTTCCAACTTACGGAGCCTGTAAGGTGAACCTATCATGAGATTTTCTTGACAGAATTTGTTCGGGGGGGGGGCTGCACTTGCCTTCTTCTGTGGCTGAGAGAGAATGTGACCTGCCAAAGGGTACCCAGTGGGTTTCCATGGCTGAGAGGTGATTCAAACCCTGGTCTCCCAGTTTCCTCATGCAACATTCAAACCACTACATCAAGCTGGCTCTCCCCCAAATTTCTAGCACTACAGTAAGATAGCATCTAAAGAGGCAGGCAATGGTGCCAACAGAATGCGGACAGAGCAAATACAAAAGTTCTGGGTGTGAGCTATTTTCCTCGTCTCAGCTTCTGCAGTGCTAGAAGTTTGGGGACTGAAGGGAAATTAGCTATATCTCAGTGCCTCCCGGATTGCCCAAGTCTTGCCCATCATTCATCTATAATGACAATGACACAAATTAAAGAGCAGCAGAATTGTCTCCTCACATCCAGACTTTCTTACCTCTGTCCCTCGGAGTTCCTTGGGATAGTATAGATCTTCTGTCATTTGAACGCTTAGGCCAAAGTCCACCAGAACTGCTTTGGTTGACATAAAAACAATGTTGCTTGCTAGAAACAAAGGGGGATGAATGAAAGCTTTAGACTTTGGAGGGGAAAACTTCAACATTTCACTTTAACTCAGTATCAGTATAAATTTATTGATTAGTCAATTGACCATATCAAAAGTTTAACATAGCAAACAGCCCAAAGCAAAGGGTGGTAAGGAAGACAGCCTCAGATATTCTGGCTATGTAAATAAAAACTTCCTGTTTGGGAATTTCCCCTTCTGTACTTAGCAATCATATGAGATGGAGAGTGGGGGCCCTGCCAAGTTCTGGGGGCAGAATTTCAAAAAGTTACTTTTTGGACAACAAATCCCAGAATCCCCAGCCGAGATGGAAACTGCAATCCAGCAACATTTGGAAGGCCAGAGGTTCCCCAAACCTCACTCACCCTTTGTCCTTTCTGGGACTTACATCTGAGTTATTTAAATGAACAGAGTCTTGCGGCAGCTTAAAGGCTAACAAGTTTTGTTTGGTGCAGGCTTTCATGGGCTAGAGAGCCAGATAATCTGCGAGCTCAGGCAAATCCACGCATCTGATAAGGTGGGCTGTAGTACGTGAAACATGCCTGCTGAAGCAAATTTGCTAGTCTTTGTAAACAACTAACATATTGTATAATGAGAAGCTGTGAAACCATCTTCTCTAACATTCTGCCCTCCAGATATGCTGGACCATAATTCCATGCTGCCTGGGGATGATGGTGGTTGTAATCCAATATAACTGGAGGATATCAGATAGGGGGAGGCCACTCCAAATGGAAGGCTTTTAACTTTAACTGTGCTACTGAGATAAGGAAAGAAAACAGCACTTCCTAAAACCTACGTTTTATATCCTGATGTATAACTCTTTTGGAGTGAAGAAACTCAAGCCCTTTGAGGATATGCTTTGTCACCCAGATGATCTCAAATTCCCTCATGGGCCCACAGCTTTCCACCTTCTCCAGGACAGATCCTCCTTCCCCTGCCTCCATGAAGAGATGGATAGTCTCATCCCATAAGATGGCTGCATAAAGTTCAGCAATATTCTCGTGACGGAAGCAGGCCTGGATTTCAACATCTGACGGCTTAAACTGCTCCACTGGGACCTAGGGTGCCAAAACATAAGCATATTAAGGAATGCCACCAGAGCAAGGGTTATTCTCACATAAGGCACGTAGGCTGAATCTATACCAGAGAGGTGGCAGCTCCAAACTCAGATTATGCTCTTGAGTAAAAGCCCATATCTGTGGAAGGCTTCTCAAAATAAGACAAGGGTTTAGGACTGCAAATCCAAGCAGCTCTAGCCAGTATAGTCAATGGTGCACAATGCTGGGAGATGCACTCCAACAACATTTGGAGATCTTAGCCTTGAGGTAAGGCAGGAAAGCAGACAGGAGCTTATAACAAGGCTCATAAAGTGGTGGAAACATTGCAGAAAAGAAAGGGGGCAAGAAGCTGCCTATGTAACACAGAAAAAGGGTGAGAGGGCTGCTTGAGCGGGGAGCAAACAGATTGCTCTGAGCAATTCCATTCATCCACCAGCATCCAAAGGGCCTAGCCCAGCCTACCTCTGTAGAACCCAAAGGAAAAGCTATGGCTTGTTTGGGTGCTTAGAAGGGCAGATGGTTTCAGCAAAGCTTAGAAAAACTACTTTTCAGGGACTGTAACTCCAGTGGTCATGTTGGCTAGGGGTTTCTGTGAGTTGCAGTCTAATAAGTTATTTTTCTAAGCTCTGGGTCTAACTGTGTCCACTACCTAAACAGCCTACTTCAGCTTTCCTCACTTTGAGAGGAAACAAGGATCTTTGCCAAAGTCACACTGCATATAATGGTGGCTGGTGGCTCCCATGTCAGTGGGATGGTAAATCCATTGCTGGTTTTATTCTGAACTTTAGAGAAACTATCTAAGGTGCTGAACCTATATGGTGGGCAGTGTTCAGCACTGCAGATACCTCACTTAAAGTTCACATTTAAACTCAGAATTAATTCACTGACCCCTTGACACGACGGCCATCAGTTGAGATATTCACCACCACTGCCATGACATTAGAAAGGAAAACTGGGACTCCTCATCAAAACTTGTTAGAGGATGATGGAATATTTGGCATAGTGAGGAGGGTGAGCAGAATCATGAACTCTTGGTTCATGTAGTCATTCTGTGGCTACAATTGAGCAAATCAGGCAAATGGCGAGACAACAGTTCAAAAAAATGCATCAGGATTTTTCTAATTTATACCATGGAGTCCTGTTACCTACAAGATTCCCCCCCTTTACAAATACACATAATCTTCTAGGCTTTCGAGATTTCTGAAACAAGACCTATATGCCTTCCATACACATTGGCTAGCAAGCCAGTGATCCTCAAATGATAACTTCTTGGGACTTTATGAACTACCTGAAGTTCTCCACATGCCCTGAGCTCAAGGCAAAACCCAGCACATACCAAGGTCGCTGGTTCTCTCTTATGGTGAAAGGCTCATGGATTAATCATGCTTTCCTGCTGCATGCAAAAGACTCAATTTGGACACTGTGCAAAACTATGGGAAAGAAAGCTGGTATGTGCTTCAGCATGATTTCCATCTTTATAAAGCATGACAGGCAACCCGGCAAATCACAATCAAAAAGCCATGGCTTGAAGTGGATTTGCAATCCATAATTTGTTATCAATATGGTTTCTTGTACTGTCTACAGTAGTGTTGAACTTAATTTTGCAGGGGGAGTGTTCAGCATCTTGGCTAGCTCCCATACAACTCAGACCAAAAACTGCAGTCTAGTAGTGGCTGTCAGTGGAGGGATGAATTCATTCCAGTCTTTAGTCTGAATTATAAGGGAACTATCCAAAGTGTTGAACACTCTCCTCACTAGGTTCAGCACCTCAAATAGCCCCTTCAAAGTTCAGACTAAAATCCAGACCATCTTTACCACAACCACTCCTCACATGGGAACCATCAGCCAAAACTGGTTACAGTTGTCTCTCTGCATCTAAAACCTACTGGATAATAGAAATAACACCATGGAAGAGAAAGAAAGTGAAAACAGTTCTGTAACACAGTGTGCCAGATTATTTGGAAGCTCTGACTACGGCTTGAGTCTCTAAATGATGTTTAGCACAAACCATGGTTTGGTGTGAAGTCTGAATTGAGCTGAACTGTTTCCTTGCCTGCAGAACAGAGAAGCACTGCTGAGAGGTCATGCACAGCCGCACTGCTTTGCACTTTTATTAGCACACCAGATTGTGAATGGTTATATTTATTGCTAACTTCTTCTGTACATGTACACAGATTGTTTCTTTTGCTGCAACAAAACATGTTTATTAGCTATTAGAATCTGGCTTGGAGCTGTCACTTGATAAAAGCCATCAGTCATACAAAAGCCAAACAGGCATACAATATTTTCCATCCTCAGGTATAGCAAACTCCAGAGTAGGGACAGAGATCCACACAAACAGAGGCTCCACTGTTTTCTCTATGGACCTCAAGTTGTTACATCTGGGATGCCCAAATGATCTCCCTTCCAGGCACTGATCAGAACCAGATCCACTTAGCTTCATCACAACCACTGCTTCATGTGCCTTCAGAGCATTGCCTGAACCTCATGATCAAAACTATACTTTGTACTCCATTAATGCCTCCTCCTCCAGTACACATATGGAGCACCTACCAAAGTGAAAAAGAACCAAGAGAAATCCAGGGTCTTGTGTTATGAGACCAAAATATATAACAGACAACTTGGAAAAGTAACATTAAAGGCATACCAGTTTGCAAGCCATTCGTTTTTTGGTTTCTGTGTCTTGTGCCAAGTAGACTTTCCCAAAAGCTCCCCGTGGAATAAAGTCAGTCCCAATATTTCTATAGGTTAACTTCCAGGGGAACAGGAGCACATCTGAATCAATCCTGTAGCGCCCATTTTTGGGATTGATCTAATTTTTTTTTAAAAAAAAGTAAGATGAGAGGATGTTTTTAAAAAAAGAGGAATATTTTTAATGAACAATTTACATTTAAGGTAACAACAGATCTATTGACTAAACATACAGAAATGTAGGAAAGCAACCTGGCACTCTCTTGATGTTTCGGACTAGAACTCCTATAATCTCTCACCATTGGCTATGTTGTCTTGGGTTTATAGGAGCATTAGACCAAACCTAGAGCATTTTGTGCTGAAACTCTCAGAATCCCCAAGTCAGCATGACCAATGGTCATGTGGGTTGGTGGATTTTGGGAACTGCAGTTGAAATAAATAACTTTTCTAAACTTCTGTCCAAACATGCAGCTATTTATTACCAGATTGTCCACCCAAATGCAATCTGTTCTTGCAGCAGCTTTCCAAAGTCTCACAGGACTATTTTCCCCTCCACAAGATCTTCTAGATTGAACGGGGTTAACTGGGATTGAATCTGGAACTTGTGCATTCAACACCTGTGTTCTGCCACTGAGTCTTAAGCCTTTTCCAAATGTTGAAAAAATTACTCTTTTGGATTACAGTTCCCAGAATTGTAGCCAGCTGGTAACTTTTCCAAGCTGCGAACCCTTTTAAGCTTTGAGCCTTAACATTGCCCCAGTTCTTTTCTTCTCCAGAACAAAGAGGCTTCACAATGCAAGAAATACTCTTGATGTACAACAATCAGATGAGAACAGCACATGAAGCATTCAGTGCATCCTGGACATATTTACAATTCCAAGCCATGATTAGCCTTCCATAAAATATTAAGTTGCACTTGATTGTCTGGCAACAGCAGCTTGGCTAATAGACTAATAAGCAGGCTTTGCGTAACAAGTCCACCTGGTGTTTGTTCATTCCTGGAACCTGCCAACCAATCAATTCACAAAGTTGTATGTTTGGTTTCAGAAAGTAAGCAAACACTTTCAACACTTCCCACCATCAGAGGCTGTATGGGGGAAGCGGTGTGTGTGAGTAGACTTTCCCGAACAGTTAAGACAGATAAGAATAGATATATAATGTCTAATTACGTCATGTGTCTCCAAAAAGGTTGTACAATCATACTTTTGAGCATCTTCAGTCAGCTTAGCATTGGAAAGCTGAACTGAGGGCAAAAACTGACTTAAGCTCTCTGAGGTTAAAAGTAAAGCTACAACAGTTAGTCAGGTGGAGGGATTAGAAACCTTGGCAGTGGCTAAAAACATGTCCCTAATTAATGTTGTTATGTGCCTTCAAGCCATTTCTGATTTATGGTAACCACAAGATGAACTTATCACGGGAGTGTGTGTGGCAGAATTTGTTCAGAGCAGGTTTGCCCTTGCCTTTCTCTGAAGCTGAGAGAGCATGACTAATCCAAGTAGGTTTCCATGGCTGAGAGCAGATTCAAACCCTGGTCTCCCAGTGTGCTAGTCCAACACTCAAAGCACTACACTATACTGGCTTCTCTTTCCTGATTAACAGACAGCATGTTTTTTAAAAAATATTTTCAGTGGGTTGTATCCAACTGTGTCCTTCCATGAACTGAATGAGGGTCTTGTCCTCCATTGTGGAAGAGGTTTTGATCCAGCAGTGAACTGACAGAAGAGGAGAAAAGGCAATTTTTGCCAGTTTCCTCTTCTCCCTGCAGTTCCACTTAACTGCTACCTCCCATATTTGTTTTGGAGGACTCCTCTGTTTTCTGGAACAGATTTTTCAGGAGACCCACAGCTGTGGGAGGGATGAGATAAAATCACCCTCTTTCCTTTCATTAGCAGGAACAGCCACTTGATCAAAAGCCCTTTTGTGAATGGAAGGCACAATACCCACCCAACACAGGTAGCTATTTAAAAAGCTGCAAGCTGCATCTTGGATTCCCTCCTCTGACATCCAAGGGGGGATGTTTCTCTGAAAAGTGGCAGCGCTATGACCCATACATGTGTCACCTTAGAATAAAAGCTTTCTCTTTTTCAAAGCTACCATTTTATTCATATGCAAGGACATACAGATTGAGTGGATTAATGAAAACTCATAATATTATTCAACCCAGTTCTGTCTGTTCTTATAATTCTAGTACACTTCCCAGTAGAAATTCAGATCTGTAACTGTATCAAATTCAGCTCTGTGTTCTTTTTTATTTGGACTAGAACTCCCAGACATCATGGCCAGTTATAGACCAAAAATGTGACTTTCCCAAGTTCTAGCTGTATTGCCAACTCACATCTCTCCACTGATAAAGCAACGGGAGGGAAAAACATGCAGAGGTCGGCAAAGTCGGGGGGGGAGGGTCCTACCCCATTTTCACATACACATCCAGACTTTGGCTAGTTGCACTTTTGGTCCTGAGAAAAAGGCTAATTCAGGCCTAAAACAGGCCTGAAGATTCAAAACAGCCTTTCACAAAAGCCAACTATACTGTGCTTCATGATGCCTTTGGGAGCACAAATGACCATTTTTCAGGGGAATTTCTTTTCAGATGGGGGGGGTTTCAAGGAGCATGTTGGGGGTCATACATGCAGACAGCACAATTATCTTAGTTAAGGGGCAAATCACACATAATTATTCTACTAAGGTACACATCTAAGGTATTAAGTGTACACCTACATTTTGAAAACACTCACCAGGGAGCCAGGATTGTCCGAGGCCCACATTCTGGGTCACACGCAATTTCTATCTCTGCTTTATCCCCTCCAGGCAAGAAAAGGGGAAATGTGAAGGCAGTGATATCACATCATGATTTTCCTACCAGCTAAAGATTAGGAGCCACAGCTCAGTGGCGGAGCACATGCTTTACACACAGAGGGTCCCAGACTTGATCCCCAGCATCCTCTCCCTAAGGACAGGAGAGAATCCTGCCTAGCACCCTGGAACGCCCCGCCAGTCAGTGAGCTAGATGGACCTAAACTGGTCTGACTGATATAAGGCAGCTTCCTGCGTTCCAGCTGAGATGTAGGTTAGCGGGATCCATAACACGGCCTCTTCCTATAATGGGTACTTTAGGCCTCGGACGATCCAGGCTCCCTGATGAGCACCTTCCAAATGTGGGTGTACACTTAATACTTTAGGTGTGCGCCTCAGTAAAATAATTATGTGTGAATTGCCACTTAGCTAAGATAATGCCAGGTGGTTTGAGAGACCCGCTTGATGGGCACAAGGAGGATCCAGAACTCAGTATGTTACATTACATGTGACCTAGAAAAGCAAAGAAACACCCAACAGCTTGAGGATTGCCTCAGTAATTTTCAGTGGTGTCAGTGCAAATAGAAAGGGCCAATCACCCACTCTGCTACAGCTCAAACCAATGGCTCATCAATGGCTACTTCAGGACATTCAATAATGGTTTTGTGTAATGACTACATTGACAATCAGTGGCCACCTAGAATCAAGAAAACATGGTTTTAAATGAGTTTGCAAACCATGGTCTGCACTAAGTGTGATCAAATGAGATATCTGAACTGACAAAAATTCAGCAGTGTGTGCATTAACTGACAAGGGATCTTGACATGATTTGGGGTGGGGAGGAACCAAGCAGCTCCAAAAATTTTCTCCATGGTGTCTGGAAGCCCAGACTATGTTTTGACTACAAAGCCACATCTAACACAAACCATGGTTTGATGTGATATCTCAACTGATTGCAACAGACTGCATATTTAACATCAAATTTGTGTAGACAGTTTCTGATTAAAATCCAATAATAAAGTTTCAGAAGGATTTGTAGCTCAATGATAGATCAAATGATTTGTATGCAAAAAGTCACATATTCAGTCTCTAGCATCTCCAAGTATGATTCAGAAAGTCTCCCGTCCTCTTAACATGGACGATACTGAACCTGATTGACCAGTGGTCTGATCTGGTATGAGACATCTTCCTGAGCTATGATTTAAGCATGCACATACATGCTTAAAATCATGTAGGCCTTACTTGAACATTATGGACCGATATTAAGATCCAGGTAAGGATGACAGGCAGTCTATCATTCCACTTCTTATGACAGGCTGTACTGAAGAACACATATAATTTAACCTGCAGATTAATGACTCAGCACAATCTGAGTGGGACCCAGATCTTGGAGACTCCACAATTAAATCAAGTTGACAGTAACTCCAATGGCCTTTGATGAGGAAGAACCTCAAATAAGTGCATTCAGGACAGCAACCAGCATTCTGAAGAAAACAACCTACCATATTTAATATGATCCCCGACTCTTGTCTTCTGTGATGGCAAATTTGCTTTGAAGCATTGGACACCTGATTTGCAAAAGCAAGCAAGTCTTCCACAGTCCCATACTTGACAGATGACAGCAATGAAACTTCCCGTCTGCTGAAGAGCAAGGAGTCTGCTCGTTCCTCATTCCTGTTCTTCTCTGGATGAAAAGCCAAGAGGCTGTCCTCATAAACACCCAGGTCTCCATTTGGGTACAGGTTCTCCATGATGTTGATCACCTCAGACATATTTAGGTCTGTTAACAACAAGTCAATCTCCTCTTTATTGTCACTGTCGGTGCTCATATACTCCATCACTGTCTCTCCGCTTTCCCTTATTCTACCTAGAAACAGCAAGCCAAAAACAACAGAAAAGGAGAATGATATTTCATGTTTAAAGAGGCGAAGGAAGATATTTCAACACAGAAGATATTTTCTATGGGTAATCTGAACATATATATCTGAAAAAAGTTATGTAGTAAGATGGGGTGAAATACTGTGCCGCCTACACATATATGGGCTCGATTATTTCAGCATTAAGCCACAATTATATTGCCCTCAATGATACTAGCATAAAGCCACAATTCATACACACACATACTGCTAGGCAGCAAGTCCAATGGGACTTATTTCCAAATAAATATGAATAGGCTCAGACTGCTCAGATCTTTGAAAGCAATAGGGCTTACGTGATTGTAAGGATTTTTAAAAAAATAACTAGGGTAAAATCCAGAGTGTACAATTCATGCTTAACTGCCAATGAATTCAAGGGGAATCATAAGCAAACTAGGTATCAAACTACCACTAAGTTCAATGGAACATCTTAAAGCCCAGGGCCCTTTGCCAATGAACAATAAAAAACAGGTTTAACAGCTAACAGCACCAACCATACTGAAGTAGGGCACACTAACTGTGGTCTCATTATGAGACTTTAATGGGCAGGTGGCACTCCCTGACCTGACAAACAGAAGAGAAGAAGAGATCCAAGTCTGCAGGAGTGGCGTGGGCACACCATGCAGGGCAGAGATGGAAGTTAGGCTGCTCAGGCTTACAGTAACAGAGACAGGGTGGTCTCACTGTTTAGGTAAAAGTACACCAGCCATCTAAACACAGACATTCTGCCAACTGCACTTTAGACATTATGGAACTATGTGAATATTCAGGGAGAGACAACGCATAGTCTCTTACTTCTCTCCATGTGAGAGGAGGGCACTGATGTAGCTGGCTCCACATATGGAATCCCTTGCCTTTCCTCTCGATGATTTTGCCCTCTGTTACATTTGCCCCAGTGTGTACCAGCTTCCACTGGACTGACGAAGGTAACAAAAACAAAACAGTCCTATAAGGTCATTACGGCATTCTTCTAGAGTTTGCCATTTTTTAAAAAAATCTGGGATAGCTAACTAGGGGATGCTGTAAGCTATTATCCAAAAATGTAACCGTTCCAACCTTTGTGTTCTTCACGCAGAGTTTGCCCTTCAGCCTTCTTCCTGTTCCTACAAAAAGAACTATAACTTCTTGGGGACGCTCTCACAAGGGACTTCTCCCCACTCACACTTTCCATTAGGGGCTGAAAACATGATTGGAGCCCACCAGACTGTACTGAAGTAGAGATTATGAGCTGACTTTGGAAGTTTGCTGTGGCCAAGTTCCCAGAGGTTTATTAAAAATATATATATATAAGGAAACACTTGGGGCTGATGTTCCATGCTACTTCCTTCACTCATTAGTTGAAACTGGCCAGGTATCTCAGCCCAGAATTTTAAAAAGTTGCATTTTGTAACTCTAGCTCCCAGAATCCCCCAGCCAGCATGGCCATGGCTCTGATGACTTGGGGACTCTGGAAAGTGTAGTGAGTGGCAGCTGCTGAATCCACTCCAAAGTTTAGTCTGAACTTTAAACATGCTATCCAAGGAGCTGGTCCTATTTAGGGAACTGGTTCAGCATTTAATTTGCAGATTGTGTTCAGAGTTAGGTTCACCATCACACTGACAAGGAAGCTACCAGCTGCTACTGGCTGATGCAGTCTAACAAAGAGCAACTTTCACAAGGTTTTTCCTTCTTTCTGCCTTTGTTTCAAATCTTCTTGAAGGAGGAATCTAATGGAGGAGTACTCCCCCAGAAAAACATGAGGAAAAGGTATAAAACAGTACAATCTGTGGGGCTCGTACATCTCATGTGGGACATCACTTTACAGGTACTAGCCAATGAGTGTCCTCGGCATTCCAGTTGCCACAAACTAGTTAGCCAAACTTGCAGTATCAGGCAGGAAGATGACAATCTCCCTGAAACAAAGTATTGAGCTTGAATGCTGATAAAATATGATGTCCCAGCAACAGAAGTGCTATGTTAGGAGAAGATGTCTGAAAAGCATCAAAATCCTACTTGGGAGTTGCAACAATACCAACTGGAAACTAAGACCACAGATTGCTCTGGATTGAGTCCATATCCATGATCACAATCACAATCATCACCAACCACTTCCTTCATTGGAATAACCAAAGGACCTGTGCAGTGCATAAAACTCACTAATCATTATGCAATCTGTCCACAAAGTTAAGTGTATTTCCAGCCATATGTGGTGCAATATTAAAAGAAACTTGCAAAATTTCACTTTAAAGGAGCCTACCAAAAACATGTTACAACTGTACAGTGATTGTTGCTCTCCCTCTGGTTAATTCCCACTCTCCTTTCTTTCTAGGTTATATTTATTTTCCTTTCTTTGTTTAAACACAGATTCCTCACATAGTTTGACTAAGGGGATGAGGGGGGGAATAAGAACTTACAGGAATCCAAAACTGACATGTCAACTAAAAGTACTTTCCAGTCCACAACCAGAAGGAACCTTCCTATTGACAATACACTCCTTAAAAACCTGGAAAAACAAGGATTGCATTATTTTAGACAATCAATTGACTGGAAATCCCCCAAGACATACAGCTCTCTATGGGCAACTGCTTGCATCAGTAAAAAGGAACCAGGCTGGTGCAATTCCTGACTGCAGCAAAAGTGCCTCATCTTTTCTCTAATTATATATTTTAAAAGCACAAGTCAAATCAGACAAGCGCTTAATATCAGTCCATAGAGCATGGTCTGCTTTCTAATTTGTTCCTGTTGAGATAATGAGAGATCTTTAAAAAAAAAAATAGCACCCTTGTCTAGATTGCTGCCACTTTGTCAGAAGACCATTCAGCATTGAACTCATAGGGAAAAAAAATAGAAAATTCCCCTGAAAAGGGAGATTCCAAATGGAAAGATGACAGAGCCAGCAGAAATTGAGATTACCTAGTGCAATGGTGCTGGGCTCCCAACTCCCAGCCTTGGATATCTGTCACTCTCACCTGGTCCTAAGGTTTAAGCCCACCTCCAATTTAGGATACGGGCCTTGGTGAGGACCAATTTAGTTTACAAGTGGTTCCTGTAATGGTAAGCATGATGCTCTTGGATCTAGGCTTACGGAAGCCATTCAGAGTTAAGTTTAACAAAGAAACCAATAGTTCAACTTTATCTTCATAACATACAGAGTGGTTGCATCATCAAGTTCCAGCACTCAGTTCCAAACACATAATAATATTAAAATTGAGTTATGTCAAACCTTTTCCTTCAATCAATTCTGACACCCTGTACACACTCACTCCCTGATTCAAAACTCAACTCTTTCAAAAGTCTTCCTCCAACTTCCACCAATGAACTCTCTTTAAAAAAAAAAAATCCTCCTCTCCCTCACTGAAGCCCCTCCCTGGCTGCTCTCTGTTCTTCGTACCCTTTCATCTAAGAGTTTTTCAGTCACATTTTTTCAAGTTCTCTTCCTCCTTGTTTGTCCTGTTATAGTATCAAACCTAGCCAACTTTGACTTCTAGGCACAATTGATCCTGGACCCACCTTTAAAACAGTTCTAAAATGTATTTGGTCCCCTCGTTACTTTCAAATAACACAAAGATCACGCCTACCTTTCTTCTACCCAAAGAGAAGTGCCTCTCAGCTCACATGGCTTGCTTAACATGGCCTGCTCACGTGCCTTGCTCACATGTATCTCTGTGTACAGCAAGAATGACAAAGTGGACAGAGTGACACAAATAGAAAGGAAGAGACCAGTTTGCTCCTCCCAAGGCTGGACAGGTGACACTTGAGTTCCTTGAAACTGTCAGGCTGTGTAATGTGCCTGCTGGTAGTGGCGTGCCTAGCTATCATTTCAGGTCAAGATTGCTATCTCTGTTCAACTCATTGTGTAGCTTCCAGCAAATTCTTTTGCATGAGACACGCAGACAGCATGGCTCCTGGAACTGCTATTAAAGGGCCATGTTGTGAACCAACTTTAACCAAAAGATGGAGACCACATGCCCATTTGCAAATAGGTGCCAGCAAACCCCTGGAACTGTGTCAAAACAAAAAAGGGAGGAGATAGGGCCAAACACACTTGTCCACAGGATGATTTCATTTCTATGACATTATCTCAAAACAGAGAAAGTGGTTTGGATTGTTCATTCTGAAACAGAATCAGTAGAATACACCCCCTCTCAAAAATTTTTGAGATTTTCAGGATCAATGCTTCTTTGGTTTTATGTTATCTAGTATCACGGGGAAGGAAAATACAGGCAGTGTTCAGACCTATCGATTTTTCAAACAAATCAATCAATCAATCAATCAATTGTTTCTATTGCACCAGAGATTCTTTGACCGAAATTCCAGAGCTTGGAGAAACTACCTTTTTCAGACCACTACTTGCAGAACTCCCAGCCAACAATGGATTCTGAGAATTTTAGTCAATAAATAGTTTCTCCAAGTTCTTAGCAATACTCACAATATCAGAAAGATTTTTTTTACTAGTTTCCACACCCCATTCAAGGATGGGAAGTCCTGAATTTTCCACATGGAATTTCCACTTCATCTTTGTTTTCATGGTGTTTTAAAAATACTTTTAACATCTCAGATCTCGGCTTCTGAAATGGGAGTTTCATACTGAGAAACCTCAGTTTAAGTGCAAGATGTCTCTGCAATATACAGTCACGATCTATACCAAGTTATATGTGCCCATTGACTTCATATTAAAAGTATGTATTTTATTAGAAGTATTTGTCCAACAGCCTACCAGGACTCCCGAGGCAATAAAATAAAAGCATGCTTTATAAACAACATTAAAACAAGTTTTAAGATGTCATATGTTTTTTGAGAAGAGATTAAAACAGTAATAAAATGTAGCCCTAAATCTGGCTTTAAGGATCAAAGACTATGTGGAACATAAGACTGATGGCTTCATTAAATCATAGCTTGCAAAAGTCATTTTTGGACTATGATTCCCAGGATGTCCCTAGCTGTACTTTTGGGTCCTGGGACTTATGGTCCAAAAAGATGACATTTCCAAGTTTTGACTTAAACTAAAGGCCTTTCCACACTACACTGTTATAGTGCTATTACTCCACTTTCAACATCCTGTGGAATTCTGGGGTTTGTAATTTACTGAGGCCAAAGAATTCTAAATGCTTCTTCCTAAAATGAAAACCCTAGGATTCCATAGGATATTGAAAGTGAAATAATAGCACTATAACAGTCTAGTGTGAAAAAGCCCTTAGTAAGTCTAACTGCACAGATAAGATTAGAGAAGCTCTCTGTTCTGAAGCTAACAGACACTGGCTATGAATTCATTTTAGAGCTGAGTTGCCACTAACCCCAACCACAGTCATCCCTCCACAATCGCCAGGGTTAGGGACAGAGGACCTCCATGAAAGTGGAAAAACTGTGAAGAACTCTAGGCCCTCCCAAACCATTTTTAACACACAAAAAAGTATGGTCACCATATTCAACCCACTGTAGATTCCTTTGAGGCATCAGGGTTCCTTCACAAGGCAGAAGTGGGTGGCTGATGGGGCTTACTGCCACCTCCACTGCTGCCCCACACCATTTTTGATAGGGATTTACAAGCCTCGTTCGCAGTTTCTCAATCTCACAAGGTTTGCAGTCCCTATTAAAAATGGCATAGGGAAGCAGCAGAGGTGACAGCAAATAATCCGTGAATAATCAAATCCGCAAAAGTGAAACCCGCAAATGTGGAGGGCTGACTGTATCAGCCTTTCTCAACCTGTCCTCCTCCAAAAGTGTTGGACTACAACTCCAGCACTCCTCACCAGCATAAGGAATGGCCGTTGGTGGTGGTGGTGATTAATACCCTAGTTACACACACATGGAGAGTCCTAGGTTGGGGAAGGCTAATAATCCAAACTCAAATTGGTCAGATATCAGTGTAAGACAAAAGGAACAAACTACATAGGCATTTATTTTTAATGCAACTGCTTCAGCATACCAAGATTTGAGATGAGGAGAGAGAATTATACTTTCTTGGTGAACCAAAAAAAAAAAATCCTATACCACATAACTTCAGAAGATAACACCTCACAAAATGATCTTTTAGTCATAGGATCCTTACGCACAAAAAACCTACAGTTTCCACAGAAACTGGGAACTCTCTGATATATAAAAAGAATGACCATGATCAGATATCAAAGAAAATAAAAGAATTATATTGCTATGGCTTTCTGGAGGAACACGCTTACAAGAGTTAGAGGTGCTGTTGAAACCTACAGTATTTCATTCTAACATGGTACAATTCCTTTGTCTATATAGCATTCTTTCCACAACTTATAACAAATAGCAATTCAAGCAGATTGATAGTATCACTGTGGAAATTATTATAAAGCTTCTCCAAACTCAAGTCCCTCATATGTCTATTTAGGATTCTGCAAAAAGATCTTGGGATGGAGTCACCCAGACAGTTGATTTTGTGCAATTTTAGCATGGAGTTTCATGAGGAAGAAAATCACAGGAGTTCAGCTTACATCAAGATCACAAGCCAACAGCAGACTGGAAACCTTTTGGGGCATTACCAAGTAATGGCACTGCATAAAACACTTGTACTTACGCCCAAAATGCCCATGCAAAGAAGAATCTAACAATAAAGATTCAAACCAACAGTCTGCTCTTAGATCTGGACTGTACACAGTGTCTTGTTTGTCTGATCAGGAATATCCAATAGTGTTGATCCTTGGATCAACAACGCTTGGATCAACACTGCTTGCTAATACCAGCAGGGAGTCCTCTTTTTGTCACTTGCCATTTCCACACTAGACTTTTATAGTGCTATTATTCCATTTTCAATAGCCTATGGAATCCGTTGAGCCCCCCAAACTGCAAACCCCAGGATTCCACAGGATCTTGAAAGTGGAATAAGAGCACTATAACAGTCTAGTGTGGAAATGGTCACCGTGTAAGATTATCTTCTTGTCACCTTGACCAGTGTTTTCTGCTATAAAGACCTGATGGGATAATGTTGCTATTATTTATATAATTATTGGCTATCACTGTTTTCCACAATGATATACAGATGAGTCAAGATTTCCTAAAAGCCCCTTTCTCCCTCAAATCACTTCAGTATGCTCCATCATCATCATCATCATCATCACATGCCAATAATAATCTGCTTAGATTTTACATGTATAGTGGCCCCTCCACTTTTGTGAGGGCTGAGACACAGAACCCTTGCAAAAGTGAAAAAAAACATGAATAACTCCCCCCACACACTCCCCTTCCCATTCCCTTGCCTTTTGCCCTGGTGTCCATTCTCTGTTCCTGGGCAAAAGACAAGGGAATGGAGGCGAGGTATGTGTGTCTTCCCCCCACCAGTCTCTTGTCTTTCGCCCAGGCATGAAGAAGGAGAACCGGGGGGAAGACACATACATGCCTCATGAATGATCAAATTCACAAAGGTCAAACTCACGAAGGCAGAGGGAGGACTGCAGTGAATATTTAATATGAATAACTGCAATTACTTTGCACATATTAAATATTTCAAGTGAATAACTGCATATGCTTACAGATCATTGTTCTGTAGACACATCTAAACAGGATGAGGCGGGATAGTGACAATCATGTAAACTGCCTTCCAGAACCGAACTGCTATAAGGAAGAAAGCTGAGATTAAATGTAACTTTTAGAAGGAATTTAATGTCTGGATACTTGGTCCATTTGTTTTTGCTCTGTGTTTATAGTCAGATGCATGTCCAACAATTTTGCAGGATTCTGATGGAGAATCAGTAAAATTAAAAACACGTGTACATAGTAAGAAAAAACAAATTGCTGACCTGATAGCTTTGACTTCTGGTAATTTAAACCAAACATCATCTCTTACTCACTGGTCATGTTATCTGGTGCTGGTGGGAGTTGCAGACCACAACATTTGGAGGACACCAAGCAGTAACACTGAGTAGTAAGTAATGGGTATTGTACAACCACCTTCCCAGCTAAGCACTCACCCCAGATGTCTTGGATTATACTTCCATCACACTCACCCAGTGTGCCACACCACTCCAAGGATTGCTGAGAATTATAATCCAGTACATCTGGCAGGTATTAGGTTGGTCAAGATCAGTGGTTCTCAACCTGTGGGTCCCCAGATGTTCGTGGACTTCAGCTCCCAGAAGTCCCAGCCACTATGGCCAATGCTCAGGGCTTCTGGGAGCTGAAGTCCACGAACATCTGGGGACCCACAGGTTGAGAACCACTGGTCAAGATGGTCAAATTTGGAACGGTCAAAGCAGCATTGCTCAACTACCATACCAGGATGCTCAACCACACAGAGATTGCCTAATAAAGGGATGGGGCAGGAAAGTCACAGGCTCAGTAAAAGCAGCATTGCAATAAACTCTCAAGTGCCTGACTGGCCAGTGGAGCCATTAAGAGAGGTGGGACCAAGCATTCTTCTATCTGGGACAGAGATACCTGTGCCTGCTGTTGTGTCTCCACTGGGCAGAAATGTGACCTCATTCAGAGGCAAACCTTTTTTTCCCCCAACTACATTTCTCCACAAACCTGATTCATGAAACATGTTCCTATCATCTGATCAACACAGCAGGTGATTCAGGACTGGGGCATCCAGACAGGCATGATACTGTGGAGACTGAGGTTGGTAGCATATTTTTATTCACTCCACCCAAAATGGTACAACAAAGGTTTTCAGAGGATGCTATTCCTGCTTCCCAGCTGGGCACATAAGCATTGGAAGCTGACTTTTCTTTGAGGCAGATCATGCCTCTTGCTAGCCTAGAATTGTCACTCTATTCTTGACTGTCATATCTGGACCAGCCCAGTGACTGGAAAAATTACCTTTTTGGGTTACAACTCTGTAGCAGAACAGAACCTGCCAGATGTGTCACCCTACCAGGTCCCACTTCCCAGACCTGAGGAGTGATGAGAGCCAGCTGCTGGCCTCAAATGTGCAGGGGGGAGACACAAGGCCAACAAAAGACTGCTGAATGTCTCTAAAGGAGAGGTCCTGGAAGGAGGAAGTCGCAACACAGGAGAAGGGATGCAGAGGGTTCTCCTTTGGACTTAGGTTGCAAGAGAAAGACCTGCATGCCCAGAACCTATACAGCAGGCCTTTCAAGGCTGAGGCTTTTCTGCTTGTCAGAATTGGGAAATGATAGGAAGAGAGCTGCAAATTGAGACCATTTCCACACTACACTGTTATAGTGCTATTATTCTGCTTTCAACATCCTACGGAATCCTGGGGTTTGCAGTTTAGGGAGGGGCTTTTAGAATGCTCAGCCAGAGAGCTCCTTGGCCTCAATAAACTACAAGCCCCAGAATTCCACAGGATGTTGAAAGTAGAATAATAGCACTATAACAGTGTAGTGTGGAAATGGCCTGAGAAAGACTCAGAAGGGACACAAGTCCCTCTAAAAAAAAGAGTGAAAGCCAGGCAACTTGATAAGGTAAAAGAGAGGTCTTAGAGGTGGCCGATGCAAGCCACCATTTCTCATCTTCTCAGATACCCTCTCTTCACTGGCTTACTTGTGGTCTGCTTGTTCCTTGGTATTCTCACTCTGCCAGACAGAGGTCCCCCCTGTGCTCCTCATCCTGCAACTACCTACCCATGTCCTGCCAAAGTCCTTATTCTCAGACCCACCTGTATACAACAGAAGCTCATCCTATAGCTATTTTTATCAGTACACTGTCCAATTGCCTGTCTGAGGGCTCTCTAAATCTAAATACTATCTTTATTTAAGTGGCTTTGGTTTTGACTGAAAGGGCAGGCATGCTGATGGGGGGCGGGATCTGACATACTGCTTTGCTATAGGCATTCCCCTTTGCTATGACATCTGTAACAGACCCCCAGAATCTCCCCAGCTAACATGGCTGGTGCTCAATCCATCCAGATCTGCCCCATGTATTTATGTCATGGGGTGAGGCAACTTGTAACCCTCCAGACGTTATTTGACTGCAGCTTCCAGGATTGTTCACTCCTGACTATGGTGGCTAGGCCTGGCGAGTGCTGCAACCCCACAGTGTCTGCAGGGCCATAAGTTACCCACCCCAGGCTGATCCTAGCATCTTTTTCATGCAAAAACAGGGTCTCACCCACTGAACTCTTCTGGAGGGCAAAGCTGTGCCAGTTCAAGTGTGTATCTTTGTCTTCTTTGGGGATTTAGAAGGTTGCAGGGAGATATGCAAGGGGCAGTACAGGTGCTGCTAACTGGTGTGCTTTCCAAATAGCAGAAAATTCCCTTGTGGAAATTTCCCAAAGATATTGAAAAGGGTGCTTTTCACTTTCTGGTTCACTCAAGAGAGCTGCTCCCTGAGTTGCCCCATTCGCTTTTGACAATGTGACATCCCTCATAGGAGAGCTCAAACAAAAATTGTAAGTGAAAAAGGGAACAACAGTAACTTCCGCATACTGTTTTTACAGATTTAGAGACAAACTCTACATTTACCTCAGTACATTTACCTCCATCAGAAGTTTTGACATGCAAACAACGTATTGCAAAGCTTAGGAAAAAAAAAATCCTTTTTGCACTGCAAGCCCCAGAATTTTGAGATTACAACTCCCATGCTTGGCTGGAGTAGTTGGTGATAATAGCCCAAAAAGTAACTTCCCCAAACTGTCTCCCCAGACATGAACAAGTAGAGGTACTTCCCTTTTCTTCCATCAGATCTTTCCTCCAGACCTTCCTTTGACCATGAAGCTTTGGCTTACTCTTTTAGTCTCCCTCATTTTCCACTGAAATGAAGTCTCTGTGCATCTAATAATTGATTCGCTTATGCTTCTTGCTCAGCTTATTTGCCTCCTCAGTTCCTCCCTTTTTCCTTCCTCTTTTGTTTCTCCACACCACTGAAATACTGTACCCTGCTCAGGACAGGGAGGAGTCCTTTGTGCTTACATTATTCTATAACCTTTTGTGTATATTGATGGCATCATCAAGCTCATCGGGTGGGACCAAGAATAAATTCATTGCACTAAATTATCAAAGGAGAATTTTAAAAAGTTTACTCACAACTAATCTATTTCATAGATTTTTGACAGGTTCTACATTCAGTTAACTTAGTCTGCATCCAATCCATTGTTTCTTTTTACCAAACGTAGCTAAAATTACCTTATCATGGAAACTACGTTACTCCATTGAAGGTAATGTGTATCCCCTTTGGATCATGTTAGACTGAGACTCTTATCATTCCCTATTTAGCATAGCCAGTTGTATGATGGGATTTGCTCTCCAGAAACATCTAAAGGCTTGAATACTCATCACTCCTTTCAAGAACGATCTGTTAATGATTGGCAGCAGTGTACCTGCTTCTCTAAAGTCAGTTTCACTCCCATTCGCAGGGGCTGGAGAATGGAGATTGCAGAGCAAGGAGAAACAGAGAATATTGACAATAAAACACCTAAAATACTGAAATAAAACCCTTGGTTCTCAAGGACACTTAGCCTAAGCAGCCACTGCTACTAAAAGTTACAGCCAAAATGAATATTCTCCATTTCCTTTGCTTTTCCTCTAGTCCCATGAGAGTTAAAAGCAATAAGAGAAGGTCTTGAGATGTCTAAGACTTTTTTTGGCCTCAATTTTTGTGGGCTACAGTCTATTTCATCAGATGCAATGCATTACTGGCAAGCTATTTTTAGCATTTTTTATTTCTACCCAGGGGAGGAGGAAATGACACCCTGAGCCAATTTATAATCACTCCCACTATATATCTTTGCACCTGCAAGTTATCATTCCTACACAGAAAAATTCAAGAACTGGTCTTTTGTAAAATCAGTATACTGGCAGTCAGTTTTGCAGGCAAATACTTAATAGTTTGCTATGGACTATTTATATAAATGGTTTATATAAACCAAATATAATGTAAACATGAAGGTTCTGATCCCAAGCACATTTAATATTGTTCACTACTGATGATTATTTACTTTTCAGTATCCAAAGCATTTCACAGAAACAATTTTGATAATCCTCTACAACCTCTTCCATCAGGCAGATCAATATTAATATCCCCGTATTCCACAAGGGATGGCTCCCTTTTGATGCTGAGAGATTGTGGCTTTCTAAAGTCAACTAGTGATAAGCTTCGCCTGGTTCACACTCATTTTCCTCTTCCTTTGAAAGTGTGAATCAGCTGCCTTTCAGCTTCAGCTTCTATCTGTCCTATGGGGACATATGGTGACTGGCAACATAGAAGACTGAGTAGTATTTGTCACGCAACAGTGCCTTGTAGCCAGTATAGCCTTAAAAATCATACTAACAGCTAAGTTCAAACAGCTTTAAGTAGAGTAAGCTCCAATGAGTTCAGCAGGACTTGCTTTATGCAAGCATGCACGGGATTGCAACTTAAGGCTGCAAATTAATATCCAGTTTTTTGGCACGGACAGTCTGGTACTCGAGGGGTCTCAACACCCGCTCAGCCATGGAAACCCCATTAGGTGACATGGAGCAAGTCACTCTCTTTCAGAGGAAGGCAGGGGCAAACTTCAGAATAAATCTTTCCAAGAATACTGGACAATAGCATAAGTAAGAAGTGACTTGAAAGCACGTAACAACACAACAGCTCCTGGGATAAGCCATGCTGAACTCAACAGGGCATACATTTGTATAAGACTGCACTTTAAATATGTTAAGACCAGTTACACGTTCTCCTATTTCTCCAAGGAAAAAAAAAATCTGATCATAATGATGCTACCATGTATCACAGTAAGGTTGCCAGAGATCAGAAAAAAAGACAACTGCCAGAATTCCCCAGCCAACATACTGCAACCTGGGAGCGCAAAATAATAATTTTTCAAAACTCTGGTTGTAACACTGTAGGTGGAAAAAAAATGTCCTAGGACATCTGCACAAAGCATGGAGAGCATAATTGGCTAGATGGAAAGACTGGGGAGACCTGCAGGTGGTGATTACCTGGTCCCTGCCAAGAGATCACCTAGTTTGTCAAAGGCACCCAGAAAAGGATCCTGTCTTAACATCTTCACCTCTTTTCTTTCAACTCCTTTTAAAGACACATACATAACGTCCAGACAAAGCCAATGCCATTCACTATGCTACCCCTGGGGAAATCCTTTTCAAACCACCCTATAAAATGGGGATTTTAAAAATGGGCCTGATTATATATATACATATATATATATATACACACACACACACACTTGTAGAAGTTTAGAATTAGAAGGGACAAGGGCCATCTAGTGCAGCCCCCTGCTATGCAGAAATACACTATTACACCACTTGTGAAAGATGCCTATCCAAACTCTGGCCATTTCTGCACTACACTGTTATAGTGCTATTATTCCACTTTCAACATCTTGTGGAATCCTGGGGTTGTAGTTTACTGAGACCAAAGAGCTCTCTGGCTGAGAACTCTAAACGCCTCTCCTGAAACTGCAACCTCCAGGATTCCATAGGATGTTGAAAGTGGAATAATCGCGCTATAAAAGTGTAGTGCAGAAACGGCCTAGGACGCTGAAAACCAGGGTTTCGATGCCTGTGCAGCCATGGGAACGCCATGGGTGCTCTGGGCAAGCCACATTCTGTCAGCCTCAGAGGGAGGCCATGGCAGACCCCCTCTGAACGGATCTCGACAAGAAAACCCCCTGACAGGTTCTCCGGAGCGTCGCGTGAAGGCACAACAAGGACAAATAAAGCCATTTCCGCACTGGACTGTCATAGCGCTCTTATTCCGCTGTCAACATCCCGTAGAATCCTGGGGTTTGCAGTTTCGGGGGGGGGGCCGACCTGCAAACCCCAGGATTCCATAGGATGTTGACAGCGGAATCAGAGCGCTATAGCGCTCTCGTGCGGAAACGGCCTAAGAGCGAAGCCACGCCCGGCTCTTCCGCAGGCGGCCAACGGCTCCGCGCCGAGACTTACTCTTCCTTCTCTTCCTCGTCGGGGACGGGACGGGACGGGAGCCTCGCACCTTGCCCGGAGTACCGTCCCCCGAAGTCAGCGTGGCCGCGTCCGCCACGCCGGGGAGAAAGCGAGGGGTCCGGAGCCGGGTGGCCAGTCAGCCGGCGAAGGGGAACGAGCTCCAAAGTCAGCCGCCGGGGCAGCAGCCGCCCTCGACCGCTCTCCGCCAGCGCTGTGCTGCGCGCGCTCCTGACGCCGCCCGGCTGCAACTGCGAAAGCCCGAGCGAGCGAGCGAGCGAGCGAGCGAGCGAGCGAGCGAGCGAGCGAGCGAGCGAGGAGCGAGCGAGCGAGCGAGCGAGCGAGGAGGGCGGCGAGCACAAGCCGCCCGCGCTCCCTGGCGTGGGCCGGCGAGCGACTGGCTGGCTGGCTGGCTGGCTGGCTGGCTCACAGGGGGCGAGGCGGGCTCCGCTTGACCGGCTCCCGCTTTCAGTTTCGCTTTGCTTCCCTCTCAGGACTCGAAAGAGGAAAAAGGCGGCTGGTGAACGCGGCGGAAACTCCCCTTCTTCCCGTCGCTGAAGAGGGGGCAGAGGCTAGAATGGAGGCGGCTCCTCTGAAACTTCCTTCGATCAATTCTGTTTCCCAGGAGGTCGAAAATATCCTCCCCCCAACACGAAAGTGGTTTCTTCCCTCCCGGCGCTCCCTAACGCTGTTGAATACCTACCTTGACCTTCACCGCGGCGCTGTTCTAGTGCGGTTATTCCACTTTCCACATCCTGGGGTTTGCAGTTGGCTGAGGCCAAAGACCTCTCTGGCTGAGAATCTCTAAATGGCCCTCCCTGAACTGCAAACCCCAGGATTCCATAGGATGTTGAAAGTGGAATAATAGCACTGTAACAGGCTCATGCAGAAATGGCCACAGTGTTCTGGAGAACTTGGAAGCTAGCCTTTGGTTGCAGAATGGGAGCTGGTCTTAAGAAAGGACTTGAACACCTGTAGATTTTGGGCTTTTTAATCTAATTCTAACATATACAAGTCAAAGTTTATGTGTTTCTCTGTGTAAGGCAAAGACCTCATATGATTGGCTGTCAGGGAAAGACCTCATATGATTGGCTGCCTAAGAAGATTCTATGGAATCCTGGGACTTGTAGTTTAGGGAGGGGCCTTTAGAATTCTCAGCCTGAGAGCTCTTGGGCCTCAGTCTTGTCTTGAATAGACTGGCTGCTACAGAGATGAGGTCTAGCAGCAAGGAGGAGGGCAGCATATTCCCTCAGGAACCCAACCTCTGTATGTTAATAACTCTGAATACAGATTGGATTGGCGAATATGGGGAAAAGTTACAGGTACTAGAGAAGACAGTTTAGGGAATTAGAGACACAGGATCTCAAATCTTTCTAACAAGTATTTCCTATGAGAAAATAAAATCCCAGGCAATGCCAGGTATATATGGTAGTTTTGTTCATAAATCTTCGTTGCTTCCTTCCCCTGCCACCAAAAAAAGGTGTTGCATTCTGAGCGCCCTTCAAAGTGCTGCAAGTCTCTCAGCCTCAGAAGGAGGCAAGAGCAAATCCCCTCCGCACAAATCTTGACAATCAGACCCTTGGATAGAGTTGGTGTAGGCTGGGGTTGTCTTGAAAGCAAACAACAACAACAAAATTATGGAGAAAATGTGGGATAGAAATCAAATTCTATTCTATCATATTCAAGAGCTGACATGGTATAGTGTTCTGAGCATTGAACTATGATTCTGAAGACTGGGGTTCAAATCTCCATTCAAATCTCCATGGAAACACCCTGGGTGATTCTGGGCAAGTCATACTCTCTCAGCCTCAGAGGAAGACAAAGGCAAATCCCCTCTGAAGAAATCTTGCCAAGAAAACCCCGCAATCTGTTTACCAAAGATTTAGCGCAGGAGGAGGAGGGAGCTGTCCCAGAGGTAGGGGTGCAACTTTCATGCTTGCCTTAGGCGCTGTTTTGGCTAGATACACCTCTGGCTGCTGGAATTATTTGTATTTTATAGGCTGCTCTTAATCCATAAAATTTTAAATGACCTGGTATGTTACCCCCAAACCCAGGACATCAGGGATGCTTTTCTCTATAAATTGTTCACAGTGATCACTCAGTTGTCTGTGTGAATTCTACCAAACAGAACATGAGTATTTATGTATCTGCCATCCCATGTTCTGCATAAACTGTATCTGATACTGTAGATGCCATCTAATGTAGTAGCAACCAGTGGCCACATCCACCATGAATTTTTCCAGTCTCTTTTCAGTGTCACCCAGATTGACAGTCATAAGTATATCCTATAGCAGTGAGTTCCACCATTTAACTATGCACTGTGTGAAGCAGTGCTTCCTTTCTCCTGTCCTGAATTTTCCATCGGTTAGCTTCAGTGGATGTCCACCGGTTTAAGTATTATGAAAGTTATGTACAACATGAGTGTCCATACTACCAGACATTATGACAAAAACCATTAAAGCCTGCTAGAAAAGACAGGCCAAAGGAAACAGAGAGGTAAAATGGATCTAACCTTGCATAGTAGTTCTCACAATTCATTTTCCTGATGAAAACTTTCTGGATTTGGTGTAGGTACATTGTAACACAAACTGTTTCAGTGTACTGATGTTCAAATAAGTGTGTCTCTCCCTTTTATCTTTCCTTAGAGGGCATTTCCTGGTGCAGACAGAAGTGGACCAAGGGGTGGAGCCCTGTAACACATGGGAGGCATAATAGTCCTATAATAGCCCAAGTGTGACTAGGCTAGTGTTTACTATGGGGAGAGGAATCCATAGTAGGCCCTTGGAGTTTTCTCATGCTGCCTGTAAAAGTCCCTGTCTTTCCCCAAGCCCCACCCCTGGAGGCTAGTGCAGAGGGAATCCCTTCTACCTCCAGTCTGATTGGAGGTCACAAAGATTCTCTTCCTGCCTTTGCTCCTTCTCCCTCTGGAAGGTATATGCAAGAGTGCAGTGGCATAAAATAGTTTCAGTACCATCAAAAGCTTCTTTAGAGTACAAATTAAAACCTGGAGTAGATTCACCACCCAAGTGAAATAGAAGCCACCAGCTACCACTGTGTGGTTGTGTATGTGATTACACACACACACAAAGGGGGAGGGGAGAGAGAGAGAGAGAGAGAGAGAGAGAGAGAGAGACGAATGGATGGAGAGAGAGAGAGATTGATTGAAGTTGATATCTTGTTAGTTAGTCCTAATTGGGCTAGAACCATTCAATCAATTCCTGAATAGTGAGTCAATACATAGGCAAATTCCATTGAGTCAATGGTTCCACTCAAGTCAGAATAAACAACAAGATTCAGGCCATAGATTGCAAGTGAGGACAGCATTTTGTCCATCTGAGAGAGGTGAGGAAAGAGATGGAAAGCTGGCTACATCTCAGCCAGCATTAACAAACACCACTGCCAGCCCTTCATTCCATCTTGTCCTTCTTCCTTGCATCAGTCAGATCCATGAAATGTTATCTTCACTGGGAAAAGAAAGAGAGATTGAGAGAGATGAAGAGGGAGAGACTGAACCCTAAAGAGGTATTGATAGCACAGGACTCTTTCAGGTTTGATGTAGAAAACCAACATGATGTTTGGGCTTGGATAGAAATGGGTGTGGCAATTGCTAATCCTCTTTTTTACCATCTGCTTTCTTTGGCCATTCTTCCTTATGGGACTTTTCTAGTTTTCTTCATGATACTTGACAGAATAGCATTCATGTTCTACCTCAGGAAGGCTCCCGGTTTGTTGGTTTTCACTTCCTAGAATCCTTCACTGGTGGCCATGTTGGCTGGGGCTTCTAGAAGGTGAAATCTAACAATGTCTGAAGGACTTTTCCCTCATACAAGAACCTCTGTGCAGTCTGAATGAAACCAAATAGCAGACGAGATAACAGAGAGTTTCCAGTCACACTAGCCATCCACAATTCCTCATGTTAGCTATGCCATTTTATCATTCCAGACAACAGCATACCAGTACAATGATAGAATGCCAGGTACATGTCTCAACCTACCTTTGTTCCTTCTCTGTTCTCTCCCTCCATATTTTCTATGCTTCCTCTTCTCTCTTTCTCCTGCTCTCCTGCCCTCGCCATCGTTTCCTGTCTCTTCTTAAAAAGACATAACTAAGTAATATCACCAAAATGACAAAAATGAGCTCTAGAGCAAATTGAGTCTGAACTCTCTCTAGAAGTCAAAATGAGTCAAACTGAGGCTATCGTATTTTGGCCATATCGCAACTCATTAGAAAAGATTATAATGCTTAGTAAAGTGGGAGGCAGTCAGAAAAGAGGAAGACAGCATTACAGGTGGATGGTAATTGATGACAGTGTGTCTCAGGGGTTTCTCATTCATAGAGTTGCCCAAGTCAAAGTTGACTTGACAGCAAGAAATAACAACAGCTAATATCACTCATGCCTCCCATTTAACTAGGCTATGACCCAGTTGCAGAACCAAAAACAAGCAGCTGGAAATGAAGTAGAATACATAGGCACAGCTTCTCTTGGTATGACCATGCAACCTTCTGAGATAAAATTTTGATGAGGATTTCTGAAATACTATTAGGTTTCATTAGGCATTTAGTTATCTGTAGTGTTGTCCAGCTGTAAAAGCTTCTAGTATGGTTTAGAGATAATTTTGGAAAAGAGCAGTAAGGCGGTCACTATCTTCAAGCATGGTTATCTAGCATGACACGAAAGGTGAAGGGGATGGAAAGGTAGAGAGGGAAAAAACAAGTTCTTGAAGTTATAGTTCTTATAACTGGAAACAGTTCAGGTAGCCTGGCAGAATGGCTGCCTGTAGGTGACAGTTAAGGAAAACCCAAAGCCATTTGGTCTCTAAAAGATGAAATAAAGCTGTTTCTTTTCTTTCCTTTCCCTCTGCAGCAATCTGTTCTCATTCTTATCAGATCAAATGCTAGTCCCAATAAAATTGATGACTTAATTTTGTAAGTTCCAATTTTAAGTAGATGTCTCAAATACTATCTTGCCTTTTTGCCAAGATGTCCAGGGTAACATACATAGTCTATTCTCTCTGTTCTCCTCATAACAACCTTGAAAGGCACTGATTAACCACAATGATCACTTAGGCTTCATTGCTATACACCATGCTACACATACAATGCTATACATACCCATTCAATGCAGTGATGCTTACTTCTGAGTAAAACATTCATAGATTTGTGCTGTTGGTAAAACCCATCCCTTAACAGTGCAGTCCAGGGCATGTCTACTTGTAAGTGGGCCACATTTCAGTCTATGGGGCTTACTTCTGAGTATGCATGTATAGCAACCCTCCGAATATGCTTAACTGCATTCCCAACCACCAAGCAGAGATTGGAACCTAAGCTGTTGTAGCTTAAGTCCAAAACTGACTGATGTCAGCCATCCACCAACCATTGTCCTTGAGAAGTTCTGCTGAAGTTCTGACATTATTAAAAGAGCTTGGTCTGGGAAAAAATGGAGTGGTGGGAAAGAAAACATTAATTGGAAAACAAAGCAAAAACATTAACTAGAAGGTTTATCTCTATCAAAACCCTCTCTAAGGGACACTTGGCAACTAGTTACAGTACTTTGGGTTCAGATACATTTTTTTTAACCCAGGCATTTTAATTTATATGAGCTCTGAGCCTGCCTTTGTCACTGAAATGATCCTTGGAATTTTGATTGCCCTTATTATGGTCATTGAATATTGATGTCATTGTACTGTACTAGGCCTTTATATCATTAATTTCTTCTCTTGTACAGTGCCCTACACTGCCCCACGGTGGGTGTGAAACATTTTAAATAAATCAAGTAAAAGATACGTGCTGTCCTTCAGCTACCACTACATTTATTTATACAGAACTGATCTCTCTCCCAAATAATGTCTCCTTATTTTACTTCTCTCCCCACAGCAACTTTGTTGTCCCAGGCTTACCTTCTCAAAGATGGAGTCCACGTGATTCATCTCTCACAGAGCTTCTCTCGCTCTCCTTCAACCCGTTGCTCCCTTGAGAGATCTGTGTGAAGTCTAGGAAGAGTATGAAAGCTGAAACAGGCAAAGGAAGTTACAGAGCAGCAGCTCTTGGGAGGGGTGCAGAGTGAGGAATATAAAGGAACAACAATTGAAGTGTCTAGAAGGTGGAGGCAAGTAGGCTCAGCTGAAAGAACACTGCCTCCTTCACAGATTGTGTGGCACCTAAACCTTCAGGTGTCATTATTTTAAAAACTGGCCAGAGTTATTAGCATTCTTCAGCTCATAATTAACTTTAATGACACCCTTGCCCTTACAGGCCAACCTCTCAGGAAGGAGAGGCGGCTCTTTCTCAAACCATCTTGGAAGATTTACGAGGGAGTGCCACGAGATTCCATAAGAAAATTACTCTAGAGGGGAGGGGACAGTGGAAAAGTTTATCCCATGGCACGTGCTAGAAGGAATCAGCTGAGGAGATTCTCCTGGCCTGAAGCTTTCTGTCCATCAGCTTATCTGGAGACTAGGGGCAGAAAAATGGTAAAAGTCTGAAAAATGCTAACACCATTTGGACCCCTTTTCAGAGCACCATAGTTGTGGGTGCACCAATCCCTTCTTTGGGGATGGGGTGGAAGCTTATTTCCCCAACCTTATAACCTCCAGATGTGTTGGATTATAGCTCCCTTAATCCTCAAGCCAGATGGGAATTGTAGTCAAGACATTTGGAGGAGATCAGGTTGGGGAAGGCTGGGTGAGTTAAAGGATATGAGAATTCCTCATTTTTCTTATGGATGCTAACAGAACTGACTGAAAAAACAAATACATCAATGAGAATGTCTGCATTTATTTTAAAGGACTAACACAGAACTAACTCAGGACAGTCAAGCTGCAGCCCCTGGGATATATGCAGCCCTTGGTTTACAGTTGGCTCTCAACATTTGCAGGTTTAACTTTCATGGATTTGATCATTTGTGAGTTTCTCCAACTGTGCCCCCACCTCAGATACTTCTTTTCCAGGGGAACCTTCCCTCTTGGCAGCTCCAATCAGGCTGTGCAACTCTTTAAAACCTCATCTCTGATCCACTTTCTCCTCCACCAGTTGCTCCCTAGCAGCTAAAGATGGCTTGTAGCCCAGTTTCTCAACACTACAAACTTTTTCTTCATGCCCCCCCACCTCAAGAAAGGAGATGGGTAAGAGAGAGGAAGTATAGGACTACGATGCAACCCACTGTCTTTCCCTCTCCTTTCCCTGACGTGGTTTGGACGCTGGGTGCCCGCCATGCCTTGGCTTCCTTCCCATAGAAACACACACACGTTTTGATATTTGCAATTTTTCCACCTCTGCAGGATCCTGTGCCCTTAACACTAGCAAATATGGAGGGTTGACTGTATTTGCAAAAGCATTCCTCAAATGATCCGTTCAGATTTCAACTTTTTAAATGAGGAAGGAAAGAGAAAGAGTGGCTTTCTCTTTATGGCTGGCTGTGGCCATACTGATATGAGGCCCCCAGCAGATCACCTTGAAAGGAACATGACCCTTGACTGAAAAAAGGGTCTTACCTCTGAAATTGGCAATAGTTAGTCTTAAATTAAGCATGCCCACCTTCTTTCATGTTACTGTGCACATATATGTATGTACGTATGTATGTGGGTGTGGATATACATACATGTATATGTATATGCATACAATGTCCATTCACTGTAGAGGCATATTCAAAACCACATAGTCTTCCCCACTAATTGTGCTGGCATGACAAAATCTAGTATGGCAGCATCCACAGAGTGTGTCAACGGACTTTGCCACATTTTATCTTCACCAGAATATCTTGCTTTTATTATATATTAAGTTGGAAGGAACACTGGAGATCCAGCTGCTCCAAAGGAAACAGCAGGTAAATTATGGAATATTTTCTGAATCTGATTTTCAAATGTCTAATAGCAGGAACAGCATCAAAGCTTCCCCTCTCTAAATTAGGGAGCTGAAAGAAGAACACTGGTGGGAGTGGATTTGTATGCAAAAGAAGTTGCAGTCTTGATTCTTGCAAGTCCTCTTTGAGTATTCAAAATGTTTCTGAATCACATAAAGGAAGAATAGGGCTACACCATGAAAGCCACCTCACAATGATGCACACGTTATGTAGCAACTCCCCCACTCCTTGTGGTATTTGCACATGTGTTCTGAATCTTTGTAAATGCACCATTCAGTACTGATGCAATTAAATAACTAAAATTTTGAATGGCTAGATAGGCTCAACTGGGCAATAGGTCTGGACTGTACGATTTACACGTAATCTGTGCGCTCAGAAACAAACCATTCTGTTCCTTTATTCTTAATATAGGTCTATCACCTGTGTTGAGCCAGTATTTATATCTGGGACCCTTTCACACTACACCATTATAGCACTTTGATTCCACTTTAACACACATGGTTGCATCCTATAGAATCCTGGGATTTGTAGTTTAGGTAGGCAATAAAGTTCTCTGTCAGAGAATTCTAAATATGCTGTAAAATTACACATTGCAGAATTCCACAGAACGGAATTGTGGAAGTTAAAATGGAATCAAAGTGCTATAACTGTGTAGAGAGGAAGGGCACCCGGATCTAGTGGATGGTCCTTAGCATTCTAGTGACAAACAAAGTAGGCCTCAAAAGCGTGAGGTCCACCCACTGGTGAACCAATCCAGTCCTGGGCTCAGTGCAAGCTCTGCAATGAAAGATGAGCTACAGCAACAGATGTTGGGCAACCAGATTGTTACCCTGTGAATTGGGGTCCCGGGAGGGGCACCCAAACTACCAAACAAAACAAGCAAAGATGGAGAAAATTAGCTGGAGCACTCTCTTGGCTAACGAGAGGCAGGGTAATGCAGCAGGATCTTTTACCCTATGTCTACAGCGTCAGGTCAGTGAGGAGGCAAAAGGTTCAAACAACAATTAAGATTTATTAAACAGTTATTAAAGAAAAGCACAAACACACTCCTAACTAGAAAGGAAAAGAGAATTTCAAGGGGAATGGGTGATATGCCACCTGTCCTGTAGTCCTGAAGAAGCCTGATTGAAGAGGAAGAAACCCAGTATGGCGACCGAGGGGGATCTGCTGAACCGAGCGGCAGCAAGGCAAAGTGAAGTTCAGACGATCCGGCGAGAGTTCCAAAGAGCTCTCTGAGTGGGGGATTTTTATAGGGGAAAGAACGACCGCAGGCTAGCCTGGTCTTGGGCAAAACCCAATAGGTTTTGGGTTGGAGACAAAGCCTCTGAAAGGTTAGAATTTGCATGATTGAGTTAGAATCCGAATTGACAATGGTATGGCCAGTATGCAGATGTGGCTAGCTCGGCAGTTAAGTACCTAGCTCACCAGGGTGTCCTCTCAGGGCAGAGGATCTCTGTGTGGTAGCATGCATATGTAATGAAGATGTTTGTTTCGGGAGGTCCTCTAAAACAGATCTGGCAATATCTGGCTTGATTTGGTGGGAGCAGCAAGTAATAGCCATGCCTAGCTTCGCGCTTGTTCGGCGGGCCTCACAAACACTTGGCTGGTGGCAGAGTAGGGCTGAATTACGATATCAAAATGATATCTTTGGTTCACCAAAGGTCAGGCCAGAACGCAGTGGTAACAAAATGCTGATGTGAACTCAAACCACCAAGAATAACAGTGTAATAGGAGCACCTCTGAGTGTTAATCCAAGCATTGAAGCAGCTATCCCAGGTGCTGAATCTTATTGCCCAAATAGGTGCAACACTTTAGATAGTTCCATTAAACTGGATACTTTAAAATCCAGATTCATCACCCCACTGATCTGAAAGGCATCAGTCGCCCTGATGTCCATGCAGAGGATTTAGCAAAAACCATACAGAACATTCAGTTAAGTTGTGGAAGACGTGTTAATTTAACTTCTACTGCAACAACATAGTAACACGTGTATCATTTGGTTGCTTACCTAAATACCAATGACTTGACTTTGCAGGCATCAAAGTAGTAGGTGGGGCTGTACAGCAACCAGTTCCAAACTGAAGCTCAGAGTGCAAATGGAAAGTTTCCAGAGGTAACACTGCAAATAGAACTAAGAAGCTCACACCTCTGTGTTTCACTGGAGGGTATGATGGCATAGTGAGCTGTGCATTGTTGTTGTTGTTTTTTTTTTTGCCTACTAAGAGACTGTTTATACTGTCAGTTATCCCAGATTGCAACTCTGAAACTCTCTGCAACCTCTAATTTGTTTAGAGATTTAAGGGGTGAATCAAACAGAGAAATGAGGTGAGAATCAGTAACCCCTCACATGATCATGGGTTCCTGACTGATCCAGTTTCAGACATGGAATAAGTTATAAGAGTTGTTATCTTGGATGGGCGGAGTTCAAAGACCCATAGAAATACTCTACAACCACTGATTGATCCAAAAGAACACATGAGTGGCTGAAACACCTCAAACTTGCTGAGCAAGGGTGGGTGAAAAGTAGATTGGAATCTGCTAGTAAACCTCTAGTTAATTGGCAATAAACTAGCAGAGATTTCTGACTCCCAGTTGTTTAATGACAATTGCAACAGAAGAACAACCTTTTTCTCCAACCATTCCCAAAATAGGCCAGCAGAGGATGTTTCTTTGGAAAGATCCTGAGACTGGTTTAGTTTTAGCACTAAAAACCATTGTCTCAAAAATTACTTTTGAGCAGAATGGATGTAATGACAAGCTGAACTAATGACATACCTGACCATTGGAAGGATGATGCACTGGAGTTCAATTATGGATGGGTTTAGTGTGTCATTGTATTCATTATTCCCAAAAGTAACGCTCTTAGGCCATTTCTGCACTAGACTGTTATAGTGCTATTATTCCAGTTTCAACATCCTATAGAATCCTGGGATTTGCCTCAAAGGCCCCTCCCTAAAGTGCGAATCCCAGGATTCAATAGGATGTTGAAAGTGGAATAATAGCACTATAACAATCTAGTGCAGAAATGGCCTTAGTCTTCTGCTACAGCATTCCTAGCATCAGCATTCTAAGTGTCAATCTTTTGCACACAGCTTCCATTTGGTGGGTCTTGGTTTTGTAGTCAAAACAAAATAAGACTTGCCATTAGTCCCAAAATCTCGCAGTTCAGTGAATAAGCAAGAAATTCAGTTTAACAACCTCATCTGTCGCAGTTGTGTAAACAGCCATTAGAAGAGGCCTGAAGTAGTACAGCACTTTCTGAGTGATTCAGAACTTGCTAGGAAAAGATAAGAAGAATTCCCCAGGCCCATGCTGGTCGCTATCAAAACCAAAGCATTTTCATTCTAATTATCCATTTCTGATTAAGCCATCTAAGAATGCAGAGAATTCAGATGACTACATAGTTGCCCTCTACTTTGCCTTACCTTTTTTTGAAAGGGTGCCTCATGATGCAATTTGCAAGATAAAACTTAGGTATGACTCAAGGGAGCCTCAGATGCGTGGGCCGGTGTTTTGTGGCTTCAGGGCTATTTGCAGTTTTGATGGAGTGCTCATCAGTTCTTCAGAACCGATGCATTAGGATGCAGGTCTGCTGCCATGTACTTAAGGCAGAGCATGGGAAAGTCAGCTTTTGAGGGCTTTTAGGGCTTCAGCCAGCATAGCTACCAATCATAGGCTGCAAGAATCTATGAATTGCAGAACAAATATTAACTGTTCCAAGCTCTGCGAGAGGGGTGAGAAGTTGTATAAACTTTGTTGTTAACTGATGTCAAGTCAACTTCAGCTTATGGAAACCCTATAAAAGAGAGACTTCCAAGTCCCCCGATCATCAACAGTGCTGCTCAGGTCTTGCAGATTCAGAGTCATGGCTTTCTTGAGTCTATCCATTCGTAACACGGTCTTCCTCTTTTCCTACTGCATTCCACCTTACCAAGCATTATTATATTTTTTAGTAACTCATGTCTTATCATGATATGTCCACAGTACAACAATCTCAGTTTAGACATCTTGGCTTCTAGGGGGAGTTAAGGCTTGATTTGTTGTTGTTGTTGTGTGCTTTCAAGCTGTTTCCAACTTATGGAGACCTAAGGAGACCTTATCACAGGGTTTTCTTGGCATTTGTTCAGAAGGGGTTTGCCTTTGCCTTTCTCTGAGGCTGAGAAAGTGTGACTTGCCCAAGAGCACCCAGTGAGTTTCCATGGTCAAGCAAGGATTCAAACCTTGGTCTCCAGAGTCATAGTCCAGCATTCAAAGCACTACATCACGCTGGCTCTAGAGTTCTTTTGACTCCTGATCAATTATTTTTAACAGTGCAAATCTATTTTTACATTATTTTCAAATTCTATAGGGATGTTCTTCAGGTTGCATTTTGGCACAATGGTTGGTTTAGTGTTTTTCTATATCATAACATGCTCCTGGTCTTGTTCTTGCAGACAGAGTGGAGCTTCTCCATCTTCTGCTTCCAATTATGAAGTTTATTTGATTTCTGTATTGGCAATCAGGTGATATCCTTGTATACAGCCACCTATAGAGTTGCTTGAAGAATGCGTTTGTTGGCCTTGCAAAATTGTTAGTTGCTCTTCTGCTTCGTTTCTCGATTCTAGGCCAAATTTTCCTACAGTCTTTGATTCTGCTCCATTTCCTACTTTTTTTTATTCCAGTCACCTATGATTAACAAAAAGTCCTTTTTGGCTGTCTGGTCAATTTTCTCTTGGACTCTAGCGCTGAATCTTTCAATTTTTTTTCTTCTTCTGCCTCTGCATTTAGAGCATAAACTTGGATTATGGTTATATTGGTGGAGTTTCCCTGAAGTCTTTCTAATATTATTTGGTCAGTCTTTGCATGACGGTCTTTGACTGCTTTTTGCTGCATCTCTGCCTACTAATAATGCCACCCCATTTCTTCTCAGATTTTCATTTTCTGAGTAAATCACTGTGTGATTATTGGACCCATTCCTGTCCACTTTAGCTCGCTCACCCCACGTACTGCAATGTTTATGTATTCCATTTCTTGTTTTACTATGTTTAACTCCCTGATTCATGCTTCTCACATTTCATTTTCCTATAATATGTGCTGTGTAGCTTCAGACTGTTCTTTCACCTCCAAACATATCAACAGCCATATGTCTTTTTGGCTTGAGTCCAATTGCGTCATTAGCCACAGTGCTACTCATAGCTGTCCTCTTCTGTACCCCAGCTCATTGAGTGCCATCCCACTTGGAGTATCATCTTCTATCATTATCTCTTGCCATCAGCATAGCCTCTTGCCTCCCAGGAGCATGCAATCCCACCATCATGGAAAGCTAGTGCCATGATGAGGTTGTGTGAACTATTCCTTCTAAGACTAGCAGGATTGGCACATCAATTTCAGGTGGCATGCTGGGAGAATTTGAGCTGGCATTTAGTGAAAGGTAAACTATGCATAAACAGACCTTGACTAAGGAGTTACTGTACAGATAATTAATAATTTATATCATAGCCTTGATTTTGGTCATGATTGTTTTATTAATGTGCTTTTTTTTTTACTTCTAATTATTCTTTCACTCATTCTTCAAGAACAAAGAATTCCTCCTCAGAAAGAGGGTGGATGGCCACCTACATATCTGGAAGCATTCTTCACTCTTCTTTCTCGTGTGTACATGCTTGTCAAGCAGTTCTCTGAGAAAGACTGCCTGCCAAGCAGTAAGTGTATAGTACCCCTTTTCTGAGACATCAGAATAATATAGACGAGAAAAGGAGACTGGGACAAAGTGCAAAAGCTCTCTGGAGGCTTCTTGGTTAGAACCCTTATGAGCAATTTGCCTTTAGAATAATCATCTATTTGAAAAGGTAAAATAAAGATCATAAGGAAAGAAAATTATGGTTTAGCAGTTATTTACATATCTTTCCTCCCAAACCAGCAGTCAAGGCGGCATTTCTTTGTTTTCATTGTTCAGATCAGGAATGAAAAGTGTGTGATCCTCCAGATATTGCTGAACTACAATTCCCATCATCTCTCCCCATGAGCCAAGCTGGCTGGGGCTGATGGAATCCAGCATCATCTGGAGGATCCCAGGTCCTTGAGCACTGGTAATCCTGGCATGAATTTGATTCAGTTGATGAATATGGGGCACAATTTAAGGTTGGCAAATAGAGTCACAAAATGTCCTCAGCCTAACTTCTCCTACTTGAAACTTTTACTTACTCTTACTTGAAACTTTTCCTAGGAGAGGCTGTATATGTGTCCCAGATTGCTCAGAAACACAACACCCCTCATCCTTGCTGAGAAACTTGAAAGCTGACTGAGATTTGGGGAAGGAGGTATATCATGAAAGGACACCAACCGAGAAGTTGGCATTTGTATCTCTTCCTCTTGGGCAGTAAAACAGTTAACTCTGACTAAAAGGAACACTTCAGCAGAGTTTGGGAAAGCTAACGCGTTGGATTACAGTTCCCAGAATCCACTGGCTATGTTGACTGGGGTATTCTGGGAACTGATATTTAAATAACCCTCATTTTCCAGCAACTTCAACTAGTCATACTGTATCATGATGGCAATCAAGAAGTTTTAGAAATCTGGGTGTTAAATAGTAACAGTTAAGATCAGGGGCTGCAACTAGATACGGTTCAAATCTTAGGTCAGACATGAATTCTCTAGATGCCAAGGGGTCATGCCACAGCTCTCCACTTGTACTCCAAAGTGAACAGCGAAGTTTAACTAAAGCATGTTGGGGAAGACAGAGGCCATTTCCGCACTAGAATGTTCCAGTGCTATTATTCCCCTTTCAACATCCTATGGAATCTGGAGTTTGCACTTTAAGGAGAGGCCTTTAGAAATCTCAGCTAGAGAGTTCTTCGGCCTCAGTAAACTACAAACCCCAGAATAACACAAGATGTTGAAAGTGGAATAAGAGCACAATGACAGTGTAGGGTGGAAATGGCCAGAGTTCTGCTTTTAAAAACAAACGAGTACCACATAATTTATGGTTGGTAGGTGCACCAAATGTCTTAAATACCCTAAAGGAACAAGATCCCGTCTAATCTTGAAAGCTAAGCAGGATCAGCCCTGGTTAGTATTTGGATGGGAGACCGCCAACGAACACCCGGCGCTGTAGGCTCTATTTCAGAGGAAAGGACGGGCAAAACCCCCTCTGAGTCTTCCCTGCCTAAGAAAACCCCATGAAATTCATGGGGTGACCATAAGTGGACAGGCGACTGGAACGGGGGCATACGCACACCCACAGGAATACCAAGGCCTGCTCGCCAAAATGGCCAAGAATGGAAACCCCACGGTGAACAGCAACGTATTTGTCATTTAGAGGCGTGGGTAAACTGCAAGGGGTATTTCCATTATAGTCTTCTTCAGAGAAAAACGACTGGATTTCTTTGGCTTTTAAGAGGGACAATCGGTAAATTCGCCTGAAGTCTCATCTGTCTCTTCGTGACAATCAGGAAATGGTTTCTGGACGCCCCGCCACCCGCACACAACATTCCTTCACCCTTCCATCCACTCACCGGGAAAAAGCGTTCACGCTTTAGTCTAAAGAGATGAGGAATCCTGACCCTTGCGTCGCACCGTTCCGCACATTTACGTCACCGCGGCGCAGGCGCGCTGAACTCCATGCGTATGCTCCCGTAATGGCGGCGCCCATAGTGCGGTTTCCTCTGCCTCGCTTATGTCGGGGGTTGTGCTTTTCCCGTCGGGCTGAAGTAAAGCTGCGGGTCGCTGAACTGCGACTCAGCTCCACGGAGGCCGCTGCCACGTCCGCCGTGCTGAGAGAGCGGCGGTGCCCGAGGAGCGAGGCCCCTGCCGGTATGAGGGGCTTTCATCCTGCCAGTCATTGATCTTAAAGCATGCCCGCGTGGAGGGGGAACGTGTTCAGTGTAGGCTTCGTATTAGAGCGTAGAAAAGCTACTTTTGGAACTACGGCTCTTAGAATTTCCCCAGCCAGCTACCATGCTTGCTGGGGGATTCTGGGATCTGCAGTCCCAAAGCTAACTTCTCCAGACTTTCTGTGGTAGTAGGAAGTAAATGGAGAGTTTTAATGGGATGAGTGACCTTTATTGTCCGTTTTTGGTGCTAGGTACTAGTAAGAAACACCAAGATTAAAGGAAAAGGGGCAGCAAGAAGAACAGTGAAGCACGGGAGATGGCGTGCCAGTTTGGGCAATGGTACAGTTCAAAAGGCTATAAGGATGGGGGCTGAGAGAACTGACGGGAAGGAAAGCACGATGGCAAAGATCTCAGGCAAATGGTGTCCGGCTTTTTACTATATGAAGATCTATTTTAAATGAAGTATTTAAGTCTATAGGTTTTTGTTGTGTTTGCTAGCCTCACCCATCTATCATGCCCTGTGAGGAGCAGCTTAAGGAGCTGGGTATGTTTAGTCTGCAGAAGAGAAGGTTAAGAGGGGACATGATAGCCATGTGTAAGTATCTGAAGGGATGTCAGGTCAAGGAGGGAGCGGGTTTGTTTTCCACTGCTCCAGAAACCAGAATAAGGAGCAATGGATTCAAGCTGCAGGAAAGGAGATGCCACTTGAACCTCAGGAAGAATTTCCTAATGGTCAAAGCTGTCCAGCAGTGGAATCTGCTGCCTCGGAGTGTGGTAGAATCTCCCTTGGAGGTTTTTAAGCAGAGGCCGAATGCCCCTCTGTTGCGAGTGCTCTGAATTGTGTTCCTGAATGGCAGGAGGTTGGACTGGATGGCCCCTGTGGTCTCTTCCAACTCTATAATTCTGTGATCCTGGTTGGAATTATTGCATCATTGTATATTAAAAGGGAACTCTGTTAACATGAAATATTTTGTTTCTATTAATTTTTTAATATACTTAGTGTGTTATTTTTTAAAATTCATCTCTTGCAAATATGTTTTTGGTGTGTTTGAACTGAGCAGGTCACTCAGGCCATTACTTCTCTTAAACATCAGATTAATGGAGTATTTGTGTGGGTTGTAAGGCAGATTTCAAAATCCATGTTACAATAATTAGTTAGGCTGAGCAAAGCTTTTGTGTATATTATATCAATATGTGTCCAAAATTTATCAAACCAGAGGGGGTTACTGTCATATGATAGCACTTTGTGGTGATGGGGTGGTGGGGAAAACTTGTGAAAGGGCTGTCATTTTTTCTTAGTGTGTCCTCTAATTAGTTAGTAATGTATGCAGTCCTTCAGAACAGCATTTTTGTTTTGTAGGGTTATAGGGCATTATTGCAGACAGAATTATTAGATTATTCATTACCTCTGTGGAAAAGTCCTAAATGAGTCATAGGATAAGTGCAAATTAAAAGAGGAGTAAGCATTCTTCTGTGTCAGGGCTGGGGAAACTTTAACAGGTCTGGGTGCTATTTTTCTGCCTCTGGAACCCTCTAGAACAGTGGTTCTCAACCTGTGGGTCCCCAGATGTTTGTGGACTTCAGCTCCCAGAAGCCCTGAGCATTGACCATAGTGGCTGGGGCTTCTGGGAGCTGAAGTCCACGAACATCTGGGGACCCACAGGTTGAGAACCACTGCTCTAGAAGCTCCACATACTGTGAAAAAGAGGGAAAAATGGGGAAAGGGGAAACTCAAACCAGAAGTAGCCAGAACTTCCCTTCTAGTTTGAAAAAATTGATATTTTTTAAATGGAGTATGTAATCAGTGGAAGTGGTGAATTTCTAGTCCTGCAGGTTTCCAGGAAATGTAATTCCTCCCTTTTTTGTTTAGGAAAAAACATTGGTCTAGGGCAGTGGTTCTCAATCTGTGGGTCCCCAGATGTTCGTGGACTTCAGCTCCCAGAAGCCCTGAGCATTGACCATAGTGGCTGGGGCTTCTGGGAGCTGTAGTCCATGAACATCTGGGGACCCACAGGTTGAGAACCACTGGTCTAGGGACTCTGGATGGGCTGAGGGCTACTGCATGCAGCCCAGGCCTATAGTCTACACATTCCTAATCTATCTGTAGGAGCTATCTGCTATTGTTTACATTACCCTTAAAAATACAATTAATGTGCTGTTGCCAGGATGGAAAACTCTGCTCATACAACCAGATTTGCCAAAGTCTTTATTCTCCTGTCTTCTAGATGCTGAAGTTCACACCAGAAAGAAAACATTCAGCGAAGTCCTAGCAGAAAGAAAAGAACAAGCACAAAGGACAGTTTTAATTAACTGTCCTTCCAAAATCAGTGAGAAGAAACTTCTCAAATACTTGTCATCTCATGGAAATATTAAGAATCATTTTTTCTATGAAACTCATGTAAGTATTTGAAGCATTAACTGCTAAAACTTAATCCAGAAGTATGTTTAAATCAAACAAAATAAATAAATGATCTGTGGTTGGGCTTAAGAGAATTTGTTTGTATCCTGCTTTTTTTTAGTGAATATGGGTGGGGCTAAATTTTTAAGATTCCATGCTTTGCTGAAAAGTGTTTAAATGAAATTAGGTAGGTGCAACCGATGGCTTGTCATGTCTCCCATCCTATAAAACATTGTTACTATAGGTGAGCCAGGTAACTGCAGAATTGTCTATCATGATGATTTCTAAAGCTATCTTAATGCTGCTGCATAGTCAGGTGTTTCTTTCTATTGTCGTTTCATCCAAAACAAAAAGAATAGTGCTTGAAAGGTAATCACAGATCTCAGCCTGCTACCTTAATGACATAATATGACAGTATATGATCCATCCACTTTCTCAGTGTAAAAATCAGCCTGCATTTTTGGGTTATCCATATAGATTAGCAAAACAGATATGCCTTAACTCCTTATTTTCACTGAGACATACAATGTCTAGGCTACAGATGCCTTTGTACACTTCGCAGTTTTTCTTTGCTGCAGCCTGTGGCAACATAAATGTGAGCAATGTTACTTGGTCAGAAGAAAGTAGTGTAAACAAGCAATCTAATTTTAACTGCAGCATCCATTTTAAAATTTAAAATGAATGATAGAAATGAAACCCTCGAGATGCTGTTGGACTGCATGTCCCAGTAGCTACAGTCTGCACTGCCAGCAGTGAGGAATGCTGTAACCCAACATCATTTGAAGGATTGATATTTTGGGGAATTATTATGGATGATTATTATTATACTGCATGCATGTTGTAGGAAAGAAGATTCAGACTAAGAGTGTACTTAGATTTTGGTGAAGTTTCTCCTTTAATTTTCAAAGATAATTTTACTTGCTTTATCTCACGTAGATAAATAGGCCATTGTGGAAGGTCAGGTATTTAATCTTGTAAGATTTCTGAGGTAGTTTTTATATTTAAATACATGTATACAGAGAACTGGATTTTAGTTTCAAAATATTATTGTTTTCAGTATGTTTATTCGAGGTGCAGCTAGATCTGAATACATTGCTTTGTCTGCTTTGCATGTGTACCATCATTTGGTTTTGTCTTAGGGACTGACTCTATCTAATTTAATTAAGTATTTGTTCAAGGAATGAATATATCAAGGGATCCTGAAAAGACTAGAGCCAGTTTAATGCAGGGTGTAATCTTGAACCAGGGATATCTGGGGGAAACCCTACTTAGTCATGAAACTTGCTAGGTCAGCAGTTGTTAACCTGTGATCCGCAGATCCCCGGGGGCCAATATGTCTTCACCCGGGGTCCACCAGAAATGTTATGAGCTTTTACAGTTAAAAGAAGAAAGAGAAAGGAAGGAAGGAAGATGGACAGACAGACAGATGGTCACACATTGATCTTAAAGAGCAGGTGTCTTTTCTGAGTGATAGACATCATTTGTACAAAGTTTCATTACAGTATCTCAAGCTATTCAACAGTTACGAAAATAACTGTTCAATAGGAAAAACGTACTAAGCACTTGCTACTTCTGCATACAGTGAGAACATGCGAGTGAATGACTGAGTGGCTGAGAGAAAGCATATGAAATTTCTTACTACCACATATACAGCCAGATGGTGCCTTTGTAGCTGCATCAAATTGGAAGACCCTTGATAAGCAACACAAAATAAATATTTAATGCACTTTAGGGTTTTAAATCTTAAGTCTTGGTGTTCTGTGGCAACAAAACATATTTAAAGAGAGTCCATGGTAAAGAAAAGGTTAAGAACTGCTGTACTAGGTGATCCTGATTCTCAGCTTCTCCTACATCAGCAGATTATTGTGAGTCTTCATGGGAGATAATTATGTATGCTTCTCTGATCTTTTTCTAAAACAGATGTGATTGTGGCTGTTATTAGCATTTTCCTACATATCACAACTATTATCTTTTTTTCAAAAAAATCTAATACTTCATCTCTTTTCAGATATAATCTGTTATCTGTACCATGTAAGTCTTACTTTTTTTTTCTTTTTTTGCTGCTTCAGGGTATATATGCAGTTATAGAATTTTCTGAATTGGACAGTATAGCTTCACTGCAAGATGCTACTGGTACCCCACACTTTGAGGATGACTGTCCCATGCCATTTAAATCTAGAATTTTTACATTAACATTGAAAAATCCACCAAGCCAAGTTTCTGAACAGATTCACCTCCATAAACAGACCACCATTCCAGTTGGAGAGCTGGTGAATCCGCTTTGCAGTGCTGACAGTGTAAGTTCATGCTTTGTTCCTTTCATAATCCTTTTATAAATAAATAGCTTTATTTTTTTTCTGTAGGATGTCTAAGTGAAAATTGTCTTAAAGTTGTTCCCTCAGCAGTGCTGATCAGAAAAGTATTGTGCGTGTGTGTATTTATTTCATTTAGCCAGCAGTTAAATACTTCTCTCAATATTCTTTGGGAAATGAATGTAGCATTATGGAGGGTCCACAGTTTTTTATTTGCCTTGCTAGCCAAGCCAAAAGCTATGATGTCCAAGTTCTTCCTGTCTGCCAAGTGAATGAAGGAAGATACTTTTGTCCAATAGCAAAGGAATCTGTTCTTATAATCAGCAGGAAAAGCAAGGCAAGAGCAGACCACTGTGATGTCAACTCTGCAAAGGGACAGAATTTGTTGCTTCCTTTCTGCTGAGGGGGATATAATTTGTTGCTTCATTTCCACACTCCTCCTTATTAGTGTAGATAACTGTGAGAGCTTTGGATGCTGCTCAGTGTTGTGGGGCAGAGGCTTTGTTCTGGGCTCCCCTCCCCGTATTTTTTCCCAGTAGAGAAAAAGACACAAGGACTATATGGACCTCAGGCATTGATCAGTACAGTGGAGTTGAAGTCTATAGCACAGAAGGGGAAGAGGAATCAGAAGTGTGCATCTAACCCCACTCCCATCCCTCTTTTTTCTCTAAACTAGGAGCTGAGTAGGAGTAGGAGCCCCAAAAGTTGATAGGATGGTCTGCTTTAAAACTTTGCATCTTCAGAATTGGGAAAAAAAGTTTTACTTCCCAGAAGTAAAATATCTGCAAGACATCTGCAAATCATGGAGTTCATATCAAAGTGGCTTTTAATAGGACAGAGAAAATTTGTTCTTGCTGATACTTTACTGATATTTTATTTTTATTTGTTACATTTTTTCTTCATTTTTCAAAATAGCATCAAGGTGGCTAAACAAACACCATTCCAACCAAGGTAAAAACAAATCAAGCAACAAAATCATTAAAATAATGATAATGAACTAGATCTTGCATTTCTAGTATTGTAAATATGCAAGCTGAGGAGAAACCTTGTGCAAAAGGTATGTGTATATATAGCATGAAAGGATTAAACAACTTGAAAACGGTTACATGTTCTAATGTCCTAGGCATATTTTATTTATTAAAATATTTATATCCTGCTGTCTATAATGAGACCTAGTGGTCTCAATATGCACAAGTAAAATCGATATGCAGTATTTAGTCCATCCTGGTCATCTTGCAAATCTTGGCTGTGTTTTCCTGGTCAGTACAAAGAAACTTCAGTTACTACCAGTCATGATACTCTTCTGAGTCACTTTACTGTGATAGGCAGGAGGCACAGTCTCATAATGCTTTCTTTCCTTTCTAGCAAGATATTTTCAATACTGCTGAGGGAATTTTGTTCCACCTTATGAAATTCTGCTTAGGTTCTGTTCTGTCCATCATGGTGCTTAATATCTCTGTGAAGCCTCATGGAGAAGTCATCCGGAGGTTTGGGTCATCACAGAACTCTCATTTCCATCTAATCTTTGGAAGGCGTTGATAATTCTTGAGCGGGTGTCTGAAGTTAGTTTTGAAATGGTGAACAAATTGAAACTTAATCTAGGCAAGACAGAGATCAGGTGTGTAGAGAAAGCAGATTACTGTGGATAGAGGTGTTTGGTTCTAGATAGGGTTGCATTCTTTCTGGAAGGCCAAGTTTGTAGCCAAGAGATCTTTCTGAGTGTGGTGGTGGGTAGGTGTGTTTTGATTAGCTGAAGTTGATACACGAGCTTTATCCCTACCATGAAGTAATAGATCTTTTCTTACTTGCTTATGTCCTGGCTGCCTGTTAAGATAGCTGGAAGCTTTAGCTGGTGCTGAACTCATCAGTGCATGTGTTGATGAGGGGTGAAACATTTGCACTATATACAGTGGCCTCTCTCAAGGGTTCAGGGCACAGAACCCTCACAAAAGTGGAAAAACTGCAGATAATTCCCCACACTCCCAATCCCATTCCCATGCAAAACAGAAGGGAATGAGAATGGAGGAAACCTCACATGAACCTTCCTTTTCCACTCTGGAGCTCCCCCATTCCCATGCAAAATGGAAAGGAAGGGGAGGGGGAAAGCTTTGCCTGAGTCTTCCTTTCCCCCTCTGGAGCGCCACCCTTCCTCTTCCCAGTGTGAAATGGAAGGGAAGCGAGGGTTGGCGAAACCTCATGCAAGTTCTCCATGCATAGGGAGGGGGAGCTCTGGAGGGGAAAGGAATGCTCATGTGAGGCTTCCCCTGCCCCACCTTCCTTTCTCTTTTGCCTCAACATGAGTTCTCCACACACCAGGGCAAAATTCATGGGAATGGGAGAAGGAGAATGGAAGGCATGTGTGCTAGTGATAGTCAAACCTGCAAATGTGGAGGGAGGACTGTGCATCAGCTGCTTTGGTTGCCTACTCATCCCCAAAAAAGACTGATCTTGTGGAAGCTGCTTTGTCTAGGAATTAGCTGCACTTTTTCTGAAAGTTCCACTAAATCAGTATACAAGATCTTCAGGGCAGACAGAGAAGATGTGTACCTCTATCATGTGTACCTCTCCTATGTGTTAAAGCTTTCAGCCAGTTTATTTAAGATGCTTTAAGGGTGAGTTTTAAAACTAAGGATGCTGAAAACTTGCTGCAAGTTGTAAAATTGTATCTTGTAAATTTCTGTGTTGTAGAGGTACACTTGTTTGTCAGCTCTTAAGCTTAAGTGATCTAAGTGCTTCAAATATTAGATGCTGAAAACCCTCATCATTTAAAACTGCTCCCCTCCCTGCTTTGCTCTTTTCCTATCCAGGTGACTGACCAGTTGCAAATGCTCACAGAGAAATATCAGCTGACAGAGGAGAACACTAAACTCCGGTTTTTGGCTTGTTCTTTAATTCAAGACATTGCTGGGGCTTATTTTCCAGATTGCATTGTGAAGCCTTTCGGTTCATCTGTGAACACTTTTGGTAAACTGGGATGTGACCTAGACATGTTTCTGGACTTGGATGACATTGGGAAAAATGCAGGCAGGAGGGTAAAGTCTTTCTCTTAATGGTGTCTTCCATTGGCCTATGTTTTGGTTCAAGCTATAAGGAATATGCCACCCTCCAGATGTTGGAGTGTGGTTCCCCACAGCTGTGGTCAACATAGCCAGTGATGAAAGATTATAGAAGCTGAAATCTAACCCTGTATGTTGAGCAACACATTCCCAATCCTTGCTGCAGAATGACAAAAGCAACAATGTTCTAAGATAAAGAATAACTGAAAAAATTAGAATTGTCTGAAGTCAGTTGCATGTCTTGATAGCTTTCCTATCATTTTGTTTATCTTTTATTGTTATCTTGGGGTTTTTTTTTCATTTTTTTACTCCATGAAACAGGCTATCTTTTATTCTTAATCATTTTATAACAGATACAAGAGCAGTAGGAAGACCAGCATTCCTCTAAAATAAATGGACAAATTCTAAAGATTTATGGCTGGTTTCCACTAACCTACATTTCCCTACTGCAGCCCCTGCACTAAATATTGCTTTGGAGAATCTCATAATTGCAAGGGTTGCTAGAGAGTGTGTGCATGTGAGTTAAAGTGTATATGATGAAGTTGGGGAGGGAGTTCTAGCCTCTAAATCCTACCTGGGTTTGTTGCATGGTTAGATTTGAATTTGGAAGGCCCAGATTCAAAACCACATTGAGCCTTGTAGTCTTGGTTGCTTAACTCTCAGCCCAGCCTACTATATGAGTTGTTAAAACTTAGTGAGGAAGAAGAGAGTCACATATACTGCTCTGAACTTGTTCTAAGAAAAGTGATCTATAAATGTAACCTATATGTCTGTGTATATGCACACACATTTATGTGCGAATACAGTGTGTTGATAAATAGAGATTTTTTTTTATAAAAATTAAGAGCACCTATGAAAAAGTGGTCTGATGATACGAACATGCACTCTGTCAGTACTTTTGGCCAAGAGAGCTGGATTGAGACTCAGTGATAAACTGAGCCAGATTGGTGAATGGGGAAAAAATTGCTGGTGAAAGTCTGGGTTTTCCCGGCTGTGATGAGGAAATGTCAGACAGCCTCTGTTTACATGACTAACAAGGCTGCATTGGTCAACACACATACAGCTGAAACTGCATGAAGAAAGGAAGTGATCTGCGTGGGGCTTCTTCGTGCTTCATGCTGCAGCAATTGTTGAATTAATGTGAGGAGATGGAAATGTTAACCACAACACCACACTTGCGTACGTGGCCTTTTGAGATAAGATTGTCTAGTTGTTTAAAGGAAATAAATAACACTTTGCAACCACCTGGATTATAATTGTTTAGATTGCTTATCTCTTTGTGAACATTGGGTTTAACCCTTTCTGTGCTTGCACATCCATGCACATATTAACAGCAACAGGAACAATAATAATAGTAGTGCAGGCTGATATCTTGTTTCATTAAGGCCAAGGTCTTCTTTTCTCCTTCTTCTGGGACACTTCGCATTGTCAAATATGACTGGGCAAGGTGGTCCATGTATTTGTCATACTCTGTATATCGTACTCTGTATATCAGCAGCTACCACTGGGAGATGGGTGCATATATGTCAAGGTCTATACCCTAACTGGTTGCTTCTGTGGCACCATTTATCTGCATGGTGCTCATAAAGAACAGGTTTAACAATTGTCTGTCCAAGTGGGCTTACAGAGCACACTTAGAGGGAGTGCAAAGATATCTCAAATGTCTTTAAAAAAAGGTAGGAACTTGAAACAAAGATATACAATCTATAATACACACTGCATGCTTTTCCAAGCTTAGCTCCCCCACTGGTTACAAAATGTTGGGAAGAATGATATTTTTCATATTGACTGGGGACTGTGTTCAACATATAACATATAATCCTCTGAGAGAGTACTAGGATTACATAGATCCTTCATGTGTAAAACTACACAAGCAATCTTGTAATGAACACAGGCAAGGGAATACTTTTAGTCCTATCTAGAGATTGTTGGCAGAATGTGAAGGCTGCAGTTCCATCATCTTCAGCTAGCAGATGGGGGAATGGGAATTGTAGTCCAACAGATCTGGAGGATGTCAGGTTGGGGAAGGCTGAACTATTATTATACACATTGAAGGACTGTGTCTAGTAAATGTTCTGCATGTAGAAATTCAGTAGAACTGTGGAAAAGTGCAAGAAACGTAAAATGCATAGATATAACTAACCTAGAAGTTAAATTACAATGTAAGCTATGCCTACTTAAAATGGCCATGAAATATTTTAATTGTTAACACTGGGTGCATAACTCTCTTTCAGCCTGACCTAACTCACAGGGTTGTAAAGAAGGGAGGAACAGACTGATTTGGACTTGGGCTGATTAGAGAAAAAGCAGGATATAAATGTAACAAATAAATACATTCTGAGCCCAGATTTGTCTAGATTGAATGGGCTCCTATCTTAATTAAAAAAAATCCATCTCCTCACCTTTCATTTCCTAGGGAAGCATTGAATTAGGACAGGGGGCTTGTCTTACTCTTGATTTGTGACTTACATCTGTCTCTTTTGTGTTAGAAAACAGGGCCTTTTAACATTGAGTATCAAATGAAGAGAGTCCCTACTCAACGAATAGCAACACAGAGGATTCTATCTGTGATTGGTGAATTTATTGATAACTTTGGCCCTGGGTGTGTTGGTGTGCAAAAAATACTTAATGCTCGCTGCCCGTTGGTGAGATTTTCCCATCAGCCCTCAGGATTTCAGTGTGACTTGACAGCTAACAATAGGTAAGCTTTTAAGATATTTTTCAAAATAATGTTTAGGTCATGTTCCTTTTCCAAGGAGCTCAGCTCTCTGAGATTGGTAAGGCTGAAAGGTGATAACTAGGACTATCCAATTTAAGCTTAACAGTTGACTTGAATTTCCAGCCCAGTACTGTGTTTCTATCCCTTCCCCACCCACTATATCACACCATCCTGGTTTGTGGAGTGATTGCCTAAGCATCTCCAGAGCAACAGTATACATTGGAGCTGCTGTAGAACAGGAGTATAGGTAGGTCAGGATATACTTATAGGTTGATGGATGATTTGCAGTAAGGCAACAATTGGTTAGAGCAACAAGGAAAATATTTGTGTCCTATACTCACCCCATCGCCACTATATATATCCTTGATCTATACTTACTCAGTATAGATTTATTTTTATACATGCAGATCATTCCATTGCACTGCTGCACTTTGGCCAGAAATGGCCATGCTGATTAGGGGATTCTGGAAATTGTAGTACCAACAAGTAATATATTTCTAAGTTTTGCTCATGGGATGTAGTGATAACTGCCTCTGTCCCCCCGAGCCATTATTTTGCATCTGATTCCCTCTCTCAGCCCTTACCTAGGGCATTGTTCTTCCACTAAACTTTTTTTCATAGACATTTGTGTTCTAATTTTCAAGGGAAAAAAACAGAGAAATCCTGCAACATTGGTCCCATTTTTACTAAGTCTCCAGAACACTAAGACTGTCACTTTTCTGAGTTTTGCTTTCCCAAGTCTATGAATCCAGTTTGCATGTGATTCCAGGCAGACTTCATTTTGAAATGTGTAATCCAAGTGAATAATTCAGCAATGGAAGCAGTCGCTTACAGATAATGAACAATAATTTTCTGTTCAGCTATTTTTGAATGTGCTCACCCTCCCCAATTAGCCCACTTTGATCTATTGTGTTAAATTCAGTATGACACACTGTGAATTAATTATTTGCCATTCATTCTGTTTATTCTTAAGATACTATATAGAGCTAGCTGAACTGGAGTTGGATCGTTAAGAAAAGCTCGTTTTGTTTTGTTTTGTTTAATTGGAGTGGACAGCAGGGGGAGCCCAGCTCTTAGGAACAGAAGCCTTGTTTTCTCTTTGAATGTAATGAATTGCTTTCAACTTCCATTTTTCAGTTACATGCATAGAGAAGACACTAATAGTATGAACATTGCTTTTGCAATGACTCAGAAAAGGGAGCTGCCTTCATGTCTTAATGAACAGATTTGGCCAGGTATGCTCTGTTTTAAGAATTCACAGTCTTTCCCTCTGCCAGTCAAAAGGCACCGATTTTCCATCTCCAGATACAGCAGTTATGCTCTGTTCCTAGTCAGCTGGGGTTCACCTTCCACGCCTCAGTGAAGCCTACTGTTTTGGATGGTTTTTGCTGCTTCTCTTTTCTGGGCTCACTTGTTAAGACCAGGGAGTGGCCAGTATAGTGCCATCTACTTCTTGTGAAACTTTTGTCTCTCCTGATATTTATTTCCTCTATTTCTGATTCCCAGACATTAGTGCCATTGCTTATTTAAGCCAAAACTATATTACAAACACTCAGTGGGAAAATAAATGTAGGCTTGGGGGATCCCCAAGTTTTGTAGAAGGAAAAAAAATCCCTAGGAAGTAGGGGAAAAACCTAGACAGCCAAATAAGGATTAAGTATGTTCCGCGAATGCTAACTGTCTGAAGGGTAAAAAAGAAGTTGCAGGAAGGTTATAGTGGGAGGAGAAGTGGAATGGAGCATTATGAAGGAAGACATAACAGGTTGACTGGAACACTGAATAGGAACAGTCCACGCTGCGACATTTTGTTGCATTTCATATATGCCATCTGTATTTTCAAAATGTTTTGAGAACTGCATAGTCCTGTGTAGGTTATGAATATAATGTCTCTGTTCAGAATAGACAGGTAGCCTTACCAAAATCATTTCAGTGGGGTTTAGTCTGCTGTTTGTTTGGAAAGCAGTGCTATCCAAGGAGTTTAGTGTTGCCTTCGATGCATCGGAGGCTTTTTATGCCTGCTGGGGTTCTTCCATCACAAACCAGTAAAAGCTCCATTTACAGATTTGCCCCTTTGAAACTATTTCAACCATTTGTTTAAAGTAGTGACCAATGTGATGGAAATTGCACTGACTGCCCCAGATGTTTGAGTCCTGAAGTTGATTCATGAAACCAACCTCGCCCACAAAAAGTGACCCTCGTTACCATGTTCTTCATAACTTTGCCCTGAAGAGGGCAGCTGTAGGCGTGAGAGCATAACTCACTTTTTGTGCTTTTTCACTGTTTGGCTTCTAACAAGACTCCCAACAAATAGGCCTTGTTTTTGCAGTAGGCCTGCCTGACCCTTAAGTCTTTTCACATAAGCTTATTGTGAACAATTCCTAGAGGATATCATGTCTCTGCCAGATTAAAGATGCTGTGTGTAAAGTGAGTTTGTTTGAGAGAGAGTTTCAGTATGTGTGAGTATGTGTGTATGGTCATTCGTCTCTGAAGCATGTGAAGTCATTGATGCCTAGATGTCACAGTGGCTTTTTAGGAGATCTGGTAATTTCCATGCTCACAGAAAGTGAGTTTGTAATTCCTTTTTGAATATTCTCTCTCTGTCTCTCTGTCTCTCTGTCTCTCTCATCCTTGTAAGTGGCTTCTTCCAAAGAACCATGGAGAAGCAGCATTTTTATAGAGTCAATACCTGACCATACTGATTGTTGTACAAACGCTAAAGTATTGTGGTGGCCAATTTATTATCAGGTGTTACCATAGTTAATTCCCATTACTGATGTTCTGCAATGCTTCTTCTTCCCACCCTTGCTCTTCTCTCACAGAATTGCCATGAGAAGCACTGAACTCTTGTATATCTATGGCAGCCTCGACCCACGTGTAAGGGCACTTGTATTTGGAGTGCGGTGCTGGGCGCGGACCCATGGAATCACCAGTAGCATTCCTGGCCCATGGATTACCAATTTTGCTCTAACAATGATGGTTTTGTTTTTTCTGCAAAAAAGACAGCCTCCCATTGTTCCAACTTTAGATCAACTTAAGGAACTAGCTGGTAAGAGAGACCTGGATTAACTTGTGAAGGTGAAGTAGTGGGTAGATAGGGCTGATTCTTGCTTTATGTTAAATATTTGGCTGCTCACCTCAGGAGTGAAGTGACCAAAGTGTGTTGTGTGAGCTTTCCTGGCTTCAGTTGCCCATTTGTAACCATACTGACTAATGTCATCAAGTCCATGTGAAGCTAGATGAGTGAAATAATCTTGCCCTTGGTGAGATTTTGGTCAAGATGCATCTTTTCCAAGCCCTATGAGAAATCTTGCCTCTAGTACTAGAAAGACTGAGACACTAGCTTGCTTTCTTTTTTAAGTTTACAAACAGCATGCAGAAAAGAAATAGTGATGGATATAAAACAAGCTGTCCAGTGCTGCTGCTGTTGCTGTGTGACTTAAAGTCACTTCCAACATACAGCAACCCCAAGGTGAACCTATCGTGGGATTTTCTTGGCAAGATTGATTGGGTTGTCTTTGCCTTCCTCTGAGGCTGAGAGAATGTGACATGCCCAAGGTCACCCGGTGGGTTTCCATGGTCAAACAGGGATTCACACCCTGGTCTCCAGAGTCATAGTCTAGCTCTCAAACTGTTACTTTCTCTGAGCAGGGCTACTTTTCAATCATCCATGCAACAAATGTGGAAAATCTGTTTAATGTTAGCAGCAACAACAAAAAAAGCTGTGTCTAGTGAAGATATTTTTTTAAAAAGTATTCTCTCACATGTTTACATTTTCACAATTACTTTGTGAGGCTGAACTTATCAGGATTTACGTCCCTCTGTGAAGCACACTCAAACTTTATGTTTACACAGTACATGTATTCAGTATGCAATGTGTGGAACTTGGATCAATGCAAAATCAGTATGAGAACTCTGTCAGTGTTTTTGATACACCCATGCCATTCATGCCTGCAAAGACTGTGACTTTCTGACAAGAATTTCAGGCACACAGGAGGCTGCTGAAATTAACAAGGGCCCTTGTGTTTCTGAACATCCCTCCCTCTATATTGCACTTCATCAATCACTACTTCACAATCATAAGCTGGGAAAAGAGACACAGGGATTTCTGGTGTGTGCTTTCTGGTGTCTTGCCTGCCTCACAGATATGCCCATAGCTTTTTTAAAAAATTAACCCTCCCTCCTCTCAAAAAGTTGAGGACTGCAAACAAAGACAATTAAAAAGTTACAATTAGGACCCTTCTTAAACAAAAAAAGCTGGCAAGTCACAGATAATACAATTCAGGGGTATGTGTTATTCAGCTTGTTGAATTTGTTTGAATCAGCCAGTTTTGCTGATCTGCACTTAAGTGGCATCTAGTGAACATCTTTTTACTGGAAGAGGAAGAGTCCAGGAAATTACAGTGAATAATTTATTGTTGCAGTATCAATAGGCAGATGTGGCTACTGTGTCATTTCTTCAGAAAAGTATGTCTCTTAAAAAACAAACTGACCTTTTATTAATAAACTGGCTGTAAAATAGAAACTTTAAAAGCAAGAGTAGGAAACACATGGCTTGCAGAATAAATGTGGGCTTTCTCCCAGTTTTTACTGTTAATTTGGTGATAAAATGGTAAAAAAATGCATTAAAACAAGACGGAGAGTATGTGCCCTGTTCTAAAAGAAAACTGTGTTCCCTGAAGCTCCCAGGAAGCCCAGCAGCCCCCATACGCCCTGCTTTTTTTTAACTTGGAAATGTTTTTTTTTTCCCTTTCCCGTTAAAAAAAATTATGTTGCTGAATTTCAGCACTTTGGGCAGTCTTGGCTCTTGAACCCATAGAAAGTATCCACCTATTTTAAATGGTAATTGTTTCTTATTAAAATGGCTTGATATACTGGACTTCATGTCACTTTTTGTTCATTTGATTAAAAACAATGAAAACAGCATAACTCTTTCTGTTGCAATTGGAATGTTGTAATTTAACATTTTAAATCAGAATATGTCTTAAATTTGCTTGTATTTCTACTATAACATTTCCAAAGATGGACAAAATATTAGGATCTGACACAGTATGTCCCAAGCCAATGCCCTCCAGATGGGTTCAATCAAAATCCCATCATCCTCAGCCAGCAGACTCATTGGGGTTGCTGGCTAGGGATGGTGGACGCTGTAGCACAACATACCTGAAATGCTGAACAAAAGTTACTGCATTTATTACTTCAAGAATGTAATTGCCATCTCACTGTGTCTCTATTTCCTAATATCAAACTGTTTGTACCATGATTGCTGCAATCTTTTTTCTTGGATGCTATCTTGCTTCTATGCCAGCTGAATTATCTTTATGAGAAACAACAGTGCAGATAATTTCAATGCCTGGCACTTATAAAATTCTACTGTGTTTATATACATGATAATTCAGTGGTTCAAATCAACTTATTTTTGTTTTTTCCAGATCCAGAAGATAAGCAAATAATTGCAGGTTATGACTGCACCTTTGTTAGTAACTTGAACAAAATTAAGCCTACAGAAAACACAGAAATATTAGGTAAGAAAGTCTATTGTAAACGTTTTCTCCTGAAAGAACTTACTGTACGTTTCTTTTTTTCTTAATACTGTCACTTGTCTTTCAGATGTGCTACTGGGTGACTTCTTTGAATATTTTGGGAATTTTCCTTTCAATAAGTATTCGCTAAATATCCGGAAGGTAAAAGTATTTACCTCTCTTTTCCCTAGTTTCTTACTGGCCAGTTTCTAAGCACTTGCTTGAAAATGCCTGAATCTTCGTGGGAAAATTGATGTCTATAATTACCCGCTTTGGGCAGGAAGCTGTATTGCTATTATTACCGTATGGTAAGATGGTGTTCAAAGTAGGATGGTATCTTATAAAGCAAATGTCAAGTGTATAATGGGCAGCTTGCTGAATGTATGAGAAGGAATTGTGCCATTTGTGAGTGCTTGTGGAACAGTAGCCTTTTAATGCTGCTTGCTTTGGAATCTGAATGGTCACTGCTGTCTATCTCCTTAAGTCAGCAGTTCTTAAACTGTAGTCCAGGGATCCATGGCTTCAGAGAATCTGTGAACTAAGCACAAATCTTTTCTGTTGCATGTTGTTCCTCATAATTGTGTTTAAGGCTACTTTTCTGGGGAAGGGGTCCATAGCTTTGATCAGATTCTCAAATGGATCTGTTCCCTCACCCTGGTATTAAAAGCCACTGCTCTTAGGTAAAAACTTCCAGAGCAAATCCTCATGTTCTGTGTGTTACTCCTTTAGATGAGCTCAAGGTCAGAAGGAAGAGGAAAAAATGACTATTAAAGTAGGAGTGGGCAGATGTTGTTGGATTGCAGCTCCCATAATGCCTCACCACTGGCTGTGCTTGCTAGGGGTGATGAAAGTTTCAGACCAGCAACGTCTAAGGCTCTTAAGTTGCTCTTAAGTGTATCCATCTGTCAGTTTTCATGGGTAAAAATTGAGCAAACATCTGCCTTGCCATGTATGTCTGTTTTTGTCAATTGCTGCCTTACTGTTTCTGCAGTACTTGTGGGCTCTGCCTTTTTCACTCAAGGCATTGCCTAGGCCTCTTCTCTCCCCACCCCACCCTCAACAAGCCATCCTGACTTGCAGCTCACTGTAGGTACGTCACAATTTCCATGACTACTGCTGAATGTTGGCTTAAGTAAATGGGTTGTCGGACAAAGCTAGGAAAGTTCCTTTTTGAACTACTTTTTGAACTACTACTCCCAGAATCATCAGCAAGTCATTTTGCCAAGCTCTGTGGTAGATCTTCCACATCTGTATCTTTCAAGGATTTGTGCCGGTTTACATTCCTCTTCTGGCAGTTAATAATGTGTACAGCATATGTTAAATGATTTTAGTATTTCTCCCTTTGAAATTTGCAGGGGAAAGAGCAAAACAAGCCAGAAGCGTCTGCCCTGTATATACAGAATCCCTTTGAACAGAACCTTAATATCAGCAAGAATGTAAATGCAACGCAGCTTGAAAGATTTGTCAGCTTGGCCAGAGAGAGCGCCTGGCTTCTCCAACAGGAAGGGAAAGCTCCTTCTTCAAGCCATTCTCAGCCCTGGGGGTTGGCAGCCCTTCTTCGAACCTCAGGAATAAGTAATGCCAGCAAGGGTACAAAAAGAAAGAGAGGACCAGCTAGTGAAAGAATCAAAAGCTTACTGGACTCTTTAAAGATCAATGCCAACACTGGGAAAAGACCCTTTGGCACCCAGGTGTGGTAGCTGCTGCTACATCTCGAGACTCGTAGAGGTGGCTGATTGGCTCAGCGTCTCTGAAGTGGCCTCATTTGTACATGGTATGAACTGGAGAATTAGTGTTGCCTGGGAGTTTTCGACTGGCAGGGCAGGGACGGTGTCAATTTCACTTGCCTTTTTTAAAGATTGGTCTGATCTTTTGGATGGGAGACATCCAGATTCCTTCTTGGATTAATTTCTGTTTGATACTGGTAAGAAAGGAGTGAATGTTGGACCTAAGAAAGGAGCATCTAAGCATATTCCAGTTAACTACAAGGAATAAAAATTGTACAGTAGTATTCTCTGGGGCAGTCTTACATCCACTGACATGCTGATGCACAGCAAACTATATTAATCAAAGTACTTGTTTCCATTTCCCCATTTCCCACAACAATCAAGGATGTAAGGTGAAATAGAATTGAGCAAAACATATAGGTTATATGTGGTTCTATGATCATGGAACTTCTTGATACTTTACACCTGTGTTAAGAAGTGATTTCTCTGGTTTTGGAACAGGAACAAATATTGCAAATGGCATTTTCACTGATCCCTTCATATTTAAGATTTTTGTAAAAACAGAAAATATTATCTGCTTATTGTGCTGCCTCTGTTTTTTTAACACTGGAATTATAAAAGATTTGAGAAGCTTCAGTTGCTGAAACTGCCTGGAATTTGAATTTTGTTGTTGTCATGTGCTTTCAAATTGTTTCTAACTTATGGCAACCCTAAGGCAAACCTACTACAGGCTTTTCTTGACAGGATTTGTATAGAGGGAGTTTGCCACTGACTTCCTCTGAGGCTGAGCGTGTGTGACTTGCCCAAGGTCTCCAAGTGGGGTTCTATGGCCAGTCTCTCAGTTCAAATCTTTTAATACAGTCCATGTCACCTTTCTCTGCATTGGAAGTTTTTTCTTATTGATGTGATCCAGAGATTTGTCATTTGAAGGTTCCCAACATACAACACACACAGGTCCTGCAAATGAACAAGTTCAGTGTTGTGGGCTGAGGCAAATCCAGGTACACACATTCTCAGCTTTGTCTGCTGACATATATGTTCAGAAATGTCTATCTCAGGCATTATATTCTTCTGTGTGATTGTTGCACTTACAAACACTTCCTCAAGGCCATGCTTCCTTCTGGCCATCCACCATACATCAGTTGTTCTACTTTCTTTCACTTTGGAGACCTGTCACTTTTTCTTTTGTCATTGAAGCAGGTAACTGTGACAGGGTGACTGAGAAAGCAGTCATTTTTGCTAGCCTGAAATAAATAGATGGTGACTTGGCCTTCCAGACTTCGGTGGGCAGCTTGTCTAATGGTTGATGAAAAATCCTTAATCTGAAATAATGTGCAAAATAGATTCTAACCTTTCTTCTAAGCTTTTAGTTTTTCTTGGAATATTCAAATATACCTCTATTTAATGCTGTAGCAATAAGCCAAACAGCACATGATAGTATGAGTTTGGTATGTAAGGCTAACCATATTGACTCGGAATTGTACTGATGACATACATGGGCATAACTGGGGTAACTCTCACGTATGTGCTTCTCAGACACAGTATTTTGTACCTCCTTCCACAAGGCTCCGAACCCACTGTGCAACTGCTGAGGGCTGCCGGGTACACATCTGATACACTACCCATTGAGCAGCTGTGGATGTGCACTTGGGCTCATTCCAGCTGCTGTTAAGCATCAAGGAGGAAGGAGCAGCCTCTGCCTTCTTCTTTGGCCAGTTATTGGCCTGTGAGGTGGAACTGTGCCCAGCAGCTCTCCAGATGTTGCTGTGCACAAGGGGACAAAGCTGAGTAGGAGGAGCATCCACCACCATCTCCCACAAGTATGGTGGTTCCACCAATACAATGTAGACATCTCAGCCAGTGTATTTGCATTTTGTGTTTCAGAGTCATCTTGTATAATTTCCAGGATCTTTGCACTATAATGGCCCTTTCCACACGGGGGATGGGGGAATGGGGCAGCGCACGCAGGGACGGATCTTACCTGAAAATGGGTTGCTCCGTCCCTGCGGGGAGCGTGCGTTCGCCGCTCCACAAGCTGGCGAGTTTCGGCGGCGTTTGGCAGCGCCCAAAATGGCGGCCGGCGACTTCCGGCAGCGCTCCGCCAATCAGGGCAGCGCGCCAGCCGGAAGCCCGCCCCCGGGCAGCTCTGCAGGGACGCGCTAGCGCGTCCCTGCAGCTTCACACGGGGCGCTGCAACGGGTTAGCGCGCTCGCGTTTTGTAAAAACCACATAAAATGTGGTTTTTAAAAAACGCGCCGCGCCACCTCTTGTGGCCGCGCTAGCGTGGTTTGAGGTGTGGAACCTCCACTATTCAAACCGCTCTAGCGTGCTCCACGGTGTGGACGACCTCCGGATGAGGTCGCCCTAAGCCGTTTTTTTTACCCCGTGTGGAAAGGGCCTATATAGATGCTGTAGAGGGCAGTATATTGAAACTCTTTAATGCCGAGCAGTCTTCCCTAGCCTATTTCCTTTCATATGTTTTGGATTCCATTTTGTACTTATGACTAACTTAATTTCCAGTGAATTCTTAGGGCATAATTTGCCATTTTTAGGACTGTTTTTTTTTCAGTTGAGGGATAGCCATAGTGTGGCTATCAAAAGTCGCAGGAGGGCAGACCTTCAGAAGTTGCTTGCTCCTAATGTATACTTTCCTCTGTCTCGCTTAAAAAAAACCCATTCAGTAACTCTAAAATACTGTTGCCTTTCTTTGAAAGGAACATGCTCCAGCTTTGGATCTTTTCAGGTGTCCTTCTTTGCATTTCTAATCCCTTTGATGTCCTTATTGAAATGGAGCAGCCTGAACTACACACGGTACTCCTGAAGTACCTACACTATTTTTTAAAAAGAAGCATCTTATTATATGGGACTTGTTTGCTTCAGTCAATTTCCAATTGCTTTCCAGGCAATTGCTAAAATGGAAGTTGCTGCCTTCAGAACAGCAGTATACTGAGGTAATATTATTGAGCATCTCTGTAACTTACCTACTATAGCCACTACGTATTTCAGATCCTGTCAGTCTAAAAATTAAGATTCTCCCCATGGTCATTGCATCACTCTGCACTTCACAGTAAGCCTCACTGGTGCTTCCATTGGCCTGCCTTCATTTTTGGAGACTTCTTTTTGGAGTTCTTTGCAATCCTTTTTATTTTGATCATCCTGAAAGAGTTGGTACCATCTCCAAATTAGGCCATCTTTTTTTCAGGTCATTGATAACTTAAATAGTGCCATTTACAGTAAAGAGAATGGTGGAACCTAACTTCTGCTTTCTTCATGTAATAACTTGGGCTTCTTAAGTGCCATCTTGAGCAGAAAATTGGGATATAAATTTCATGACTCTTAGTTTTCATTCAGTACTTTAGTCTGCAGCAGCCTCCAAGTCACTATGGTGTGCTACCCACACAAGGTTTCTCATCCTTTGGCAGAAGTGGCTTGTAAGATTGGGTCACCATCCTCACAGGGAGAAATGGATGAGTTGGTGTTGCAATGGTATGGATCAAGCACAGCCTCTGCAAATCTGCTCTGTGGGGAAGGGAAGGTTTGGAATAATGCTTCCACTGCATTCACTACCTGCAATTTGTTCTGAGGTTTTGCTGGTGGTATTTTGGCATCCTGTTGCGGTTATGGGTTTTAAGTGCACTGTTGGATCACATTAATGTTCATCTATTATATAAGTATTTTTTTTTAAATGTATGGAATTGCAACATTAGGCTGCAGTCTTAACTACTGCAAGGAGTATTGTCTGCTCCATAGTTTTCTCTTTTATGTTTGTTATGAGGAGATAGTTTCTCTTCTAATGATGCTTCAGTCTTATTTATCATAGGCATTACAGTTAGAGCCATATATGGACTAATGGCCACAGTGTGTATGGCAAACATTACCTTCATGTTCTTGATAAAACAGAGAAACGCTATAAATTATGAAGATAAACATGCCTGGTTATATTTAACAGAGTAACTATCATAACTTCATTGGCCTCTTTTTCTTTAGCTGAGAAAAAGATTTAGCTTTGCTGTAGACTTTTTAGAACTTTTGAGATCTCTTCATTTTCATTTAAACAGTTTTGTCTGTGTGATACTTGAACTTCAAGACTACTAACAGCATCCACAAATGGAGCAACATTTCATTTTCTGTCTATGAGTGGAGAAGAACTATTTAGCTGTATCATCCTAAAGCTGATAGGCAAGTTACCTTAGCGTGAGCGGTCTTTTTCTTTAAAGTTATTTGTTTAAATGGTGGTATCTTGTATTGCTAGCTCTGTTTTTACTGTGTATTCTGAGGATTAAGGCAAGAGGAAAAGGCACAGAATTCTCTTCTAAGCATTTATTAATAGGTTCAAGTCCCACCTGAACAATTAAACTTTCCAGGTGGCCTTGGGCCCATCACACACTTTTTCTTGGCCTGTCCTACATCGCAAGGTTATGAGGATAAGAATGTGAGGGAAATAAGCCTTGTGCTCATTGAAGGAAAAGTGGAGTATAAATATGACTAATGAGCACTGGCATGGAACAGCCATCTCAGAACCTGACTGTAAAACAAAGGAAAGCTTTCTCCCTCCTGACTTCTGAATAGGTCTGGCTTGTTTGCTTGTCCTAAATGCTGTCTCATTCCTCAGACTCTTGAGATTATACAGTTTGCAACTCTGTACAGTTTTAAATAGATTTGAAAGCACTTTGGGAATTCCAGATTGCCAGGTCCTTTATGGTGCTACTTCTCTAGCTTAAGCAGTGATCACATATGACACAGTGAGTGCACTTCATAAAAAGTTACAGTGGGGTGTGGATGACATAGCCACTGCCTTGCATTATCGGCAACAGATTTGTGAGCAGCCAGTGTTAATAAAGTAGTTGTCACTATAACTGCATTCTGCACTTAGTTTCTTTCTGATCTCAACTTCTACAGTCCATGCATCTGGTGAAGTGGGATACAGTTCACACAAGTTCATGGTTCAATAAATGTACTGCTCCTTAAGGTGTCCCAGCACTCTGTTTTAAGGCCAAACTGATCTTTGGAAGTATGACCTGTACATACAGAAAGGATAAGACTGTTCTTGTTTACACTGGAACTACATCTTCGAAAATAGAAAAAGAGAGTCACAAAACTGATCTGACAGTGGTGGGTGACCATTTAGCTAGCTTTATGGTGGGTGGATGTGTGTTTATTTAAAATAATACAGAAACAATGGTGAAGCTGTTACTCAGCTAGCAAATATCACAAATTCTACAGAAGAAAGTAAAGGGTGGGAGCCTTGGCCCTCCAGATGGCTTAAAAAACAACTCTTGCCACCCTTTACTAATGACAAAGTTAACTGGGGCGTGTGGGAGCTGAAGTTCAGAACATTGGGAGGGCCACAGTTTCCCAACTATGGAAAAGGATAAGGATGGGTGGAGTAGGTCCAGCTTCATAAAGGGATTCTTACAACAAGAGCCAATGTGACATTGCCATTTAGCTTGCTGGGTTTAAAATTGGGAGGCCCATGGGCTTACATCTTCGCTGGGGCAGAAAGTACATGAAAGACAAGTCACACAGCCTTAGCCTAATGTACATAAATAAGTCGATTTCCACAGGTTCTAAATGGTTTTACATGGTTTTACAACTACACATGGTAGTCCATCAACTTAATGAGTATTTTCCTACTATGATGGTGGGCGGGGGGAACTTTGTCCCTCTGGATGTTGTTGGACTCCCAACTCCAATCAGTCATGATCATGGGGTAACAATATATATTCAGTATTTATATTAGAGAAGGAAAGAATCAGCAATAATCATACTCTGGCATGATTTCTCCTTTTCTATCAAAAGGTTCATTTGCATTTCTTTTGAAGATTTGGGATATATACCTGAAGGGAAAAATATATGAGGTGACTTCATAAATGCTGTGCATTTTGTTTTGAGTCACATAAACCCCTGCATGACATCTATATGCTCTCAGGGCAACATTTTGTTTATTCCCCAGGTGTATAAGTTATTTCCACTCACCCCAAAGGCACAGATGATCCTCCCTTATTGCCAGGCTTGATTGTTGATGCTTCCAGTCCAATGTTGTCTTCTCTGTCAACAGCTGAGGTCTCTTAGTCCTGGTATCTTAGATTCTTCTAAGTTGGAGGGGGGATTTTGGTCTAGCAAATACTGTTGGACTCTAATTCCTATCAGCCCCAGCCAGCCTCACTGCCTTGTGGGATGACTGGATTTGTTTAGCCCACTAACATATGGAGTGCCACATGTTCCCAAGCTCTGCAAATTAATGAGAAATTCTGCCAACATTCTCCATGCAGAATTTGTGCCATACTATTGAGCAACATTCAAAATAATTTGGGGGATCAGTCTTAAGCTGCAAACGTCTTGTTATGACGAGTAGATGATTACAGTAGATAATTACAGATCTGCCAGAAAGGGCATCATGCCAATAAAAAATAACAGTGATGGACTAGCTTCTGTCTTGATCCTGCCCTCACTGGTATTGTAAGGTCAATTACATTTTATCCGAGTAAATGACCGAATGTCCTAAATGTCAGGTCTTGGCCAGAAATCATGGTACTAATGTGCATAAATGCAGGTTGTCATACTGACTTGCAAGTAGAGGGAACTGGCTCCTTGTTTCACGTTATTCAAGTTCTATTTTACTTGCACAGGGTTCCTTGGATGTGACAGTTGGGCAGAAATGATATGATTTTATGCTCCAAATACTGGTCAGAGATGCTTCAGATCACATAGGCCAAGCTGACTTGACTCAAAGACATCTAGTCTCTCTGTACCTCCTGGACTACTTGAAACTCTTCCACACATTCAGCAGAAAATCATAAATATTAACCAGTGCCAGCTGTTAAATGCTCAGATTTTTCCTCTCTGGTTATACACCTACAGTTTCAAGAAGACTTCTTTTAAGTTGAAAGGGAAGTTGGTGCTTTGTTTTCATTTGCACACAGTTGGTTTTGGACTTTTCTAGTGAGTATTTGGCTCATCAGTTAATAGCCAGGAACACTTGTGTGTGTGTGCTTCATGTACACATAACATGCACGAAAATCTGTGGTTAGAGTTAATGGGCATTAGCCCAGGCTTCACAGTTTTGACATTAAGTAATAAATTGTAACATAATACGAATGAAGAACTGGGAATATATAGATAAACATGTAAGTAAATTAGTTTTGAAGGAAAATTGACATATATTGATTCACCTACCATTTTGAGAGAAGGAAGTTCATAGGAAGAGGAGAATTGCTTGGCTATATAGTGAAGACGTTAGGGATAATATTGATGTCGGGAATTTAACTTCAATAGAGAAATTTTATAATTGTTTTTCTTTGTAAACACTATGAGTTATGAATGTTCTTTTATCAAACTATTTTTAATCAATAAAAATTTTTTTTAAAAAAAAGTCTGAAAGTCTTTTAAAAGTGGAGATCCAAGACTTGTAGGAATGAAAGAGAGCCTTCAGCTAACATTGTGTTCTCCAACGAAAATCCAACATAGCCATGAATCTTCCTGCCTTCTCTTTCTGAATGTGGGCAGGAAAGGCTCTATCAGATGAAGTGATTGACAATGTGAGGCATTGCTCCCTTCGGGAAATCTCAGTCTTTCGCCTGGGGGAGACTGCTTCTGATACCCCCTTTGCTCCTAAGTACTGCTTACATGAATACTGTAGCTTTTCCGTGCTTTAGGAGAAGGGTGGAGGATGATGGCTCCCCTCTCCAGGCTCCTGTCACTCACCTTCCACAATTTTTAAACCACTCCCCTGGTTTAGTGATTGTAACACTAAGGGGACCGTAACACTGGATGAGCAAATGTAGTTTATGTTAGGTTTGGAGTTGTAATTATATGATCATTTCTTCCCAAAAATGCTTTTTAGTAAGTACTTCTCAGGTACAGATCTAAAATGAAACAAGAGTAAAGGTTTCTTTCATTACAAAAGGTTCAAACATCAAGCATGTAAATTGGTCCGGTATTTATTTCAATATTTGCCAGCCTGTAGAATGGAATAACTTTCTCTTGAATTCCTTACTCAACTTTTTACTACTCCTTCAGCTCGCAATCAACTAAATCTTTATTTTGATCTCATCCTTATTTCTTTTCCAACTAGTTGTGTCTGAGAACTGAACTGTCAAATCTCTCCTTTTAAATTCTCCCCCTTTGACTTTCCTTTCTCTGCATTCCCAGAGTTCATGCTGGCCAAAATTTCAGGTGTGAACAGGGATACATGGGGCCAAGGAACATCAAAGTGTGGTTAGGATGGCAAAAGTTATTAATGAAGAAGAGCACAAAGTTATGAGAGGCTGCAGCAGTTTGTTTTTGCCTGAGCTTATTGGAAAGGGCAAGATTCTATTGTCCACACACACACACACACACACACACACACACACACACACACACACTCATCCATTAGTTACTATAGTGCAAGCTACTTTTGTATTTAGGATTCCATTTGTAGCAACTGAAGTAATTGTGGCTGAGGATATGGGGAAAATGTGGGAGAGGAAGATAGAAACTGGGATGTTTTTAAAAGCATCCAAAAAGTGGGATGGCAGAGGCATTAAGACTGTCCACTCCAAGCCAGGACAACTGTAGGCTGTGTTTAGGCCATGTAGACTGATACCTTAACAATGGAAAACTTCAGTGGGTCTGGGGGCCCGTTTCTGTGGCTTACAGGGACTGCCGAAAAGGAAGGAAGGAAGGAAGGAGAAGAAGAAAAAGAAAGAAAGAAAGAAAGAAATGAGGAAATCTACATCTGCTTGTGAAAAATTGGCACCTCCAATGCTAAACAATGCAGGGGAGCTCTGTGACATATTAAACAGTGAATTTAACAAAGTAGATGAAATGGTGTTCATGAAGTTCCCAAGACACTTTCTGGGAGGAGAGGCAGATGCAGAGGTGGCAACCCAATTTAAAAGTGCCAACCGCCCCCACCCATCCCACATATAAACTTGAAATTCAGCAGCCTTCATCCCCTGGGAAGAAATTACTGTGCCAGCAAATGCAAAGCTTGGAAAGTTAGTTTTCAAAGGCATTATGATCTTCCCTTGGCTTTTTCCAGCAGCCGCTACATTTTACCTAATCTCCTTCCCTTCAGGACTGGCTACTGGGTTTCACTTCTCCATCTCAGACAAATACCTGCACATTCCCTCCTGTTTAGGAAGACACTGTCTTATATTTTTGCTTTTATTAATGATTTTTAAATAGATTTAGTCTGTATTATTTTTTAAGTATGTGGCCCCCAGGTTCTTTACTCAAGCAACTAGTTAACTGTAACTACTTAGTTTCAAGCTCTATGCAAAGTTCATCAGATTCTGCCAGTATAATTCTGCCATTTGGGGCCCACTTCTGAGGGTTAAAAAATACCACACCAAAAACACCCAAATTAAGGCTCTTCCTTAGATCCAAAACAAAGCAGCCCTCTATCTGAAGCACCAAAGCAGGGCCTCAAAAAGATTTCTTTTCCCTTGTACAACCCAGCTGGTGGCTAGCCTCATCCTCCACACAAGTGTAATCTATGGATGCTCATAATAATATAAGGGATGGAGAAAGAGCGCCACTCTTCTCTTCTTGAAGTCACTGTGCAAAAAAGAGCCTTCCATGTTTGCATTATATTCCTAAATCATCTAATTCCTCTTTAGGCCAGAGTTCATCATTATATCATTACATCTTGAAACAATATACCAAAACTTGGAAGAGTTAGATTTTTGAACTCGAATTCCCAGAATTCTCCAGCTAGCACATCCAGGGGCCACACTGCCTGGTGGATTCTGGAAGATGTGGCTCATTCCCAAACTCTAGATTAAATTTGCATTATGTGACAAAATGCCTTCTTTTGCTTGCCCTGAAGATACAACCAATCGATTTCCATGGATAACCTCAAGTTATCATCATGACAAATCCAGCAGCGAAAGAGAAACTGCTTTTTTACTCATTTGAAACAGTACCTATTTGTGAACCTATTTATCTTTTCCCCTCAAGCTTTTGATGTGAGACAAGGAAATTATCAGCCATCTTCTTGTGTCACATTACATATCAGCCTGTTTTTCTCTTGCGTGAAGTTAATATAAATCTTCATGGTTGGGACGTGCAGTTGTTTAACGAGCCTGCTTTTCTTGGCACTTTTAATTAAATATTATGGGAGGGACTTTGCTCTGAATTACGAGTGATACATCAAAAATACGCCTCAGGAAAGGCAGTGAGAATACTAATAATAAGCAGGTTTTAATTCGGCAGCCTTTGGAATAGGAATTTTACCAGTATCAGCAAATACTGAGGAAAGTATAGCATGCTTAAGAACAGGTCGGGTTTTTGTGGTAATCTTGTACTAGTCAAAGGCACACACTGAGCAGGTGTAAATTACTTTGTAAAAATTGGAAATGTGGATACTTGATTCACAGTACCATAGAGTTGGCAGAGACACCAGGGGCCATCCAGTCCAACCCTCAGCCATGCAGGAACCCACACCAAAGCACCCCCAGCAGTTGGCCATCCAACCTCCGCTTAAAAACCTCCAAAGGAGGAGATTCCACCACACTCTGAGGCAGCAGATTCCATTGCTGATCAGCTCTGACCATCAGGAAGTTCTTCCTGAGGTTCACGTAGAATCTCCTTTCCTGAAGCTTGAATTCGTTGCTCCTTGTCCTAGTCTCTGGAGCACCAGAAAACAAACCTGCTCCCTCCTTGAACCCTTCAAATATTTAAACATGGCTATCAGGTCTCTGCCTAACCTTCTCTTCTGCATACTAAACATACCCAGCTCCCTAAGCTGTTCCTCATAGGGCATGGCTTCCAGACCCTTTACCATTTTGGTCGCACTCCTCTGGACATTCTTCAGCTTGTCGATATCCTTCTTGAAATGAGGTGCCCAGAACTGGACACAGTATTCCAGATGAGGTCTAACCAAAGCAGAATAGTGTGGTACCATTACCTCCCTTGATTTAGACACCATACTCCCATTATGCAACCAAGAATCATGTTGGCTTTCTTGGCTGCTGCATCACACTGCTGACTCATGTTCAGCTTGTGGTCCACCAAGACTCCTAGATCCCTTTCACACATACTGTTATCCAGCCATGTGATCCCTATCCTATATTTGTGCATTCCATTTTTTCTGCCTAAGTGTAGGACCTTACATTTCTCTCTGTTGAAATTCATTTTGTTAGCTTTGGCCCAGCTCTCCAATCTCTGAAGGCCATTTTGAATTTTAACCTTGTGCTGTGGTGTATTAGCAACCCCTCCCAATTTGGTGTCATCTGCAAATTTGATCAACTGCTCTCTATTCCTTCCTCCAAGTCATTGATGAAGATGTTGAATAGCATTGGGCCCAGGACAGAATCCTGTAGCACTCCGCTAGTCACTTCTCTGCAGAATGAAAAGCAGCCATTGGTGAGCACCTGTTGGGTTTGGTCAGTTAACCAATTACAAATCCACCTGACAGTAGCACTGTCCAGCCTGCATTTTACTATCTTCTTTGCAAGAATGTAATGGGGTACTTTGTCAGTGGCCTTACTGAAATCAAGATATGTTTTCATCTTTTGGTTTAGGCTCTCCTTTAGACTTATTTATACCTCCCCACACTATGGACTTCAGCTCCAGGAGATGGTGGTGGAGGACATCTGCTAGACTCCTTCTGTTTTGTTGTCCCACAAAATCCTATTTTAAAGCCCTCAGGATGTGCAACATCTATAGAAGATTGCTGGCACTGGGTGTCCTAATAAGTGCTTGGATGCAGAGACAGGTTGCATGAGGATCAACTGGGACCCAATCCAGACAAAATGGAGGTATTGTTAGTAGATGGCTCATGACATTTGATGAGACCATTTGGCCTGTTCTGGAAGGGATTGCCCTGGGATTCATCATTGATTCAGCATTGTTGCTAGAGATCCAAATGGCTTCAGTAGTTTATAGCATCTTTCTTCACCTTCACCTTAACTGGCTAGGACCTTACTTGGACAGGTAAAATTTGTTTACTATTATCCACATTCTTCTAACATCCTCCTTTGATTAGTATTCTGTATTGCTACCTTTAAAAGCAGTTTGGAAACTCCAGTTATGGGGTGTCTACAGTATACAAACATGTCCTGGGGCTTTAACCTTAAAGGTGCTCCATAAACAAACATACGTTATAATTTAATTTATTAAGCAAAAAAAAATTAACAATCCATTAACAAAACAATATAGGGTGCAAATAATAAATAATGGCTAAATAAACATCTGCAGATACAAATACAAGTTGTAACAGGAAGCTGTAGCAGAAATGTTATAATCTATAACTCCCAGTAACACAAGGTAACTGTTACTCCACTGGCATACCCTATCCCGGTGACTATAAATTTGATATTAAATACGCCCACCATGCCAGAGAGGTTGCCCGAATGGGTACGCAGACAAAGAGGTTGAACAACCGAAAATAGGTCAGGCCAGGAAAATTCCCAGTCACATTCCCCTTGGGCACCTCAGGCTAAACGTGTCTGCATGGACAAAGGGTCTTCAGCAAAGGAATGGTCAACCTGAGTGGATTATGGTTTTTATCCAGGTTGAACTCCAACATTAGTAAACCCTGCACTGCATCTGCATGAGCCAATCATGCAAACTACCAAGTTGCTATTGTGCGGCATTTCTCCCTTTGTTTTGGCCATTGTTCTTCCCAGGAGAGGGCCTGCCCTCAAGGTACATTCTGCCCTATAAGTAGTTCTAGTTTTTGAGGGTCTCTTCGGAAAACTCCCTGCCACTCTAGCAGACCGGCACTCCATTAGTTGATCCCATTTCAGTGACCATAATGCACTCTGTGTGGGATTGCCTTTCGAGAATGTTTGAAAAATTCAACAGGGCCAAAATGCTGCAGCCAAGCTGCTGAGTGGGGCTGGTTATGGTGAGCAACCCAATTGTTGAAACAGCTCCTTTGTTGACTGGTTAGGGACAGAAAGAATATTTGAAAATGTTCCAAAGATGGCTGACAAACATGTTTTTCAAGATTTGGAGAGCCCTGATGAGAAGAATCCTGAACTAATGAGAATCTTTGCAGTTCAGGAATTATTCTGCCCAAAATTTGCACATGGTTTCACATTTTCTGCACAGAGGAAGTTGTTTCCTGCACCAAAAGTGTTTTCTGTTCAAAACAATTATGTGTGAATTTAGCACAGCGTAAGTCCAGAATTGTCAACAGGCTTTGAAAACTGTGATTTTTGAAGATTTTCTAATAGCGAGAAGAAAATTCCTAAATTACTCATTTCTTCAGTTGACAAGAAAATGCATGAAGAATTACATCCCTACTACCAGTTTGTTTCAGGACAGAATTGAAAGTGATGCTTATTATCTTTACAGCCCTATACTGTGTCGTTCTAGATTATCTGAAAGACTGTATCTCCCTTATGAGCCTGCTGAAGTCTGAAGATCTATGGCTGAGGGCTTCTTTTTGGTCTGTCATCACAATCACTTTTATTCAGGATACAAGAGAGAGCCTTCTTGGTGAATGCTCTTGAGTTGTGGAACTCACTCCCACAGGAGGTTCATTTGGCCCCATCTCTGCTCTCTTTCCACCAGCAAGCCTGTTTTAACTTTGTGTTTGAATAGAACTGTTTAATTATGTCTTAACTTTTCTGCTCATTTTTTTTAAGCTGCACTTTGCTTTAAGTTGTTAGGAACTGGCAAAACTACATCTGAGTATTCCTGCCTGGGAAATCCCTATGAAATTCATGGGGTCACCATAAGTTGACAGGCAACTTGAAGACACATGCATGCGTTGAACATTGTGCTGTGAGAAAGATGGGGTAATAAATAAATAATATGAATCTGACACATTTGGAAAGAAAGGTGACATATTTGTGAAGTATGGAGTCATGCTTTTTTTTTAATTAACATCCTAGTCTATAAAATGCAAGAAGTTAGTACATTGTGTATTCAGGGGTGACCTCCACTCCCAAGAACATCAAATACAACAAGATCGGAGAGAAACAAGGTCACAGCTTTATTGGCTACAGATACAGATCAGGTTGGACCCCACATGGATATTGATCTGGGCACTGATCCACCCACCTGTTGACCAATGATCCCTAGCCTCCAGCTCTGAGCTGGGAACCACTGTATGACAGGAGAGCCTGACCTAGTCATATCCCTCCTACCACCAGGGGGTGCATTGAGGCATGTCCTCCCGAGCTGGGCATGCCCTTAACCACCATGCACCCCCTAAGTCCTGAGTGGGACCCCCCCTTCTACCTATGCTAAGTGACCACTGGTACCAACCGCCCAGGATCCAAGACCCATCAAAAGTTGTGACATAGATACAGCTGACAAGGAGCCAAATCTCCCAAAGTAAACCTTAACATACCTTCCCCAAAAGAGGGTGGGTGGGGAAGCAGGATGCCCTTTCGGATTCACCTGCTTATATACCCAGGAGCCAGACCCGAGTGAAGAGTGCTGGCTTGATTTGGGCCTGGCTCCAGCAGCCAATGAGTTCGAAGCAGCTTCAGACTCATTGGCTACTGCCTTTGGGACTTCTCTAGGCTGCACATGATTGCATGGCCTTGGAAATGACCCATCCCCGCCACCGCTGAAAGACATGCAGCGCACTGCTCACTCTGCAACCTGCAGTGGTGCCTTGTGGTGTGCATACCAGTAGCAACATTACCCCCACCACACACACACACATCTTGTTTTGAACACCTAGATTTTTTATTTCTGAACCTTTCTCTGCAAAGAGACAGAACACACAGAGACACTTCACACTTCATCCCATCTAAACTGCCTCTTATAAATATATTTTCCAGCATTTTACATTGTCTCAAAATCTCTGACCGGTGGGTTAAAAGAATTCCACAAGAAACAAACCTGCTGTCAAATCTTTTATTAAAATTAATTACATTCACAGAGAGAAAATGAACCAGGTCTTAACTATTTATTACTTTCTGTATTCTGTGTTTCCAGCACAATAGTTAGAACCTGGCTAATTTTCTCTCTGTTAATGTAGCTAAATTGTAATAAAAGATTTTGGTATTTCAGAACTCTTGGCCAAGGCCCACCTTGCTATAATCCTTATGCTGCAGCACCACAGAGCATGGCGTGGTTGACGTATTTCATTCTCGTCACCTCTGTAGTGTTAACAGCAAAGCCTGGCTTCTGAAAATATCCTGATTTCTTCTTGAAAGAATGAGGGGTTTAAAAAGACATCCATGACAGGGGAATATCAGGTTTTGAAGTAATGTCAAATCCTCTTGAGTGCCTTTTCCTAAGCTCACGGATGTCCTTTCATGTTAGATCCAAGTACGCAGTAAATGGGAGCCTAAAAATGACAGTATTCCCATGAGGAATTCTTGCTGAGAGGCTGAATATCCTGAAAGACCAGACTACCAGGGGAAAAAAAAGAGAGATGGTTTTAAAACTCTAAATGAGCTAGCCACTTTTACTTATTAGAAAGGGCAATTTCTCATGTCAGGAGCTCCTCCTCACCCTCTCACTAAGGGTATTTTAAACAAGCCAATGACTTTTACCATTCCAATGTTTTTGTTTTTTAAAAAAGTAACAAAAAAGTAGCTATTCTAATTACTCTTCAGAATAAGGAAAGGAAATAGTTACCGGTACTTGAAAATTCTGTAATGGGAACTGACAACTTTTAGGAGTCTTCAAATAAGTGAAAATTATTTTTAAAAACTAGCTTTCTTCTTCTTCTTCTTCTTCTTCTTCTTCTTCTTCTTCTTCTAAAGAAAAGGAAACAATACATAACAGAATAAAACAAAAACACCATGTGAATAACATAAATGTGAAAAAGAGAAAAATTACAACACAAACAGCTTACATTACTATTTCTCTCCAGACCCTTTATTATCATATTCAACATATTATATATCATATTGATTATATATTTCTATTTCATGTATCTAAATCTCATACTCCTTGTACTCATTATTGCTATAGTAATTTCGTTCTTAAATCTATTCTTTTCAACTATATTTAACCTATTGCTAATACTACATATGATTCTGTTATTAACCATAAACCCTAACCCTAAATGTGAACCCATTCCCAGAGTCAATTATATTTCAGCTTACTCTGCTTTCCAAAATTGTAATTCTTCTTGTGGAGGTGTAAAAACTACCTTTCAAGGTTCTGACCAGAAGGTTAGCTTAGCAAGCCCCACAGAGGGGTAAAAAGTGACCAGCTTGAATCAGTATTGATGCCAGCGGCTTCAACATGTCCCAGCATCTGTTGTCTGAGTTGGTGACCTCTCTTTGCCTAAGAGTAGAGGTGACCCTTTAATAGCCTTTCTCCTTTTAATCGTTTGTGGTATGGCCACATCTGCTCTACAGCACGATAGTTGGTAGGAAAGGGAATTGCAATAATTTAGCAGCCTCTGTGTTGCTGTTAGCCAGAGTGGTCAAGAGGTGGCATCAAGCGCAGCATTTTCTCCACATCAGTAGTGGCAAACATCAGAACTGTGTGGAAACTAATGCATTCATGCTCACCTGTGAAAGAATTTAAAGCATAAATTTAAAGAATACAGTCTATACAACCTGCTCTCAAGAAAAGTTCAGGAGTCTTTTATGGCATCATTAGATCAGACTAAGGCCCTTTCCACACGGGGAAAAAAAACGGCTTAGGGCGACTCATCCGGAGGTCGTCCACACCGTGGAGCGCGCTAGAGCGGTTTGAATAGTGGAGGTTCCACACCTCAAACCGCGCTAGCGCGGCCGCAAGGGGTGGCGTGGCGTGTTTTTTAAAAACCACATTTTATGAGGTTTTTACGAAACGCAAGCGTGCTAACCCATTGCAGCGCCCCGTGTGAAACTGCAGGGACGCGCTAGTGCGTCCCTGCAGAGCTGCTCAGGGGCGGGCTTCCGGCTGGCGCGCTGCCCTGATTGGCGGAGCGCCGCGGGAAGTCGCCGGCCGCCATTTTGGGCGCCGCCGAACACCGCCGAAACTCACCAGCGTGTGGAGCGGCGAACGCGCGCTCCCCGCAGGGACGGAGCAGCCCGTTTTCAGGTAAGATCCGTCCCTGCGTGCGCTGCCCCATTCCCCCATCCCCCATGTGGAAAGGGCCTAACTCCACTGCTATATCCATCTGTTTTATTTTATTTATTTGGTTTTGAGCAATGCAAATCCACCTAAGCTATTATTCCCAACCTAGAGGCAACATAGCAAGCAAAGGTTGGAATCCTGTTCATGCCATACACATGTCTAAGTTTCCTTACATATGTAGTTGCGTTATTATGGGAAGTTATTAGACACTTTGCCTCTCATTATGAATTATTATTGTTAATATTATCATCATCATCATTATCACTGTTATCCCACCTTCTTCCCAAAATTGAGACTCAAGGTGGCTTATAAATTATTAAAACCAATACAGATTAAAGGCGTACGAAAAGATCAGTAAATAAAAGGTTTTTTTTAAAAAAAAGAGAGCCTATAAATCTAAAAAAGAACCTCAAGTTAAAACCACATAAAATGCATTAAAAGGCTTAGTTTTAAAATGTCAAAAAAATGGCACATCATTTTAAAAGCCCATCAGAGACTACTCTTAAAAACTTGATGAAATAGGAAAGTTTTGACTAGAAAAAGAGAAAGAAAGGAGCCCTCTTAAGTTTCCCTAAGGAGGTGATTCCAAAATCTGGAAGCAGTCCAAGAAGGCCTTCTCTCTTGTTCCCACCAAACGTGCCTTGGAAAGTATTTGGACAACGCGAAAGACCTCTCCTAAAGATCTTAAGAGTTCAGATGGGCTGATGTAGGGAGATCTAGTCCTTGAAAAGGTTGTACTTTTCTGGCCATATTGCAGTGGAGATGTTCAGGCAATGGTTACATAAGCATAGTTCCACAAGTGCAACCATTTCATGTTGGCCTAAATCCTATTGTTAGTCCAGGTAGAGGAGAGTCATTGAATCCACTGGGTTTACTTGTGTGTTGAATCACCATTCAAGAACTGATTCAATGGAACTATCTGGGGGCTCATTCACACTACACAATTATAGTGCTATATTCTAGACTGCCATGGCTGTTCCCCGTGGATTCCTGGGATTTGTAGTTTAGTGAGGCATCCCTGCCTAAACTTCAAAACCGAGGATTCCATAGAATAGAACCATGGCAGAAAAACTGGAATCACAGCACTATAACTGTGTAGTGTATACTCTGTAGTCTGAATAAGCCCCTAGTTGGGACTAAGCAACAGGATTCCAACCATGCAGATGTGCATTCTTGGATGGTGCATAACTTTATCAGTGCCTTTAGCGACTACGTCATTCAAGGGGATAGCACAAACAGCCTCTGGACATAAACAAGCTGGTTGGGGGGGCAGGCCTGCTTTCCTTTTCACTCAGACTGGCGAGAACAGCTTCCTTTCCAGCCTCTCTGTAGCCCCTGCCCCTCCACATTTGTACAACTCTTGCTTTCCCCTTTCAAACCCACCACCATAATGAGTTAGGGGTAAGTCTCTCTGGCCTTACTCAGAAAGATTTAACAATCTGTGGTAACATTAAAACTGTCTGTAATGTCTGTAACATTAAAACTAATGAAAAAGTACTCTGCTAAGTCAGAATTATAAAAATAGAATGTAGTCTTTATTAAAATAACAACCAGGGGAAAAGTATTGGATAATACAAGTATATACAAGCAAAATAAAACTTCCAAAATTTCTAGACATATTCCTCAGTATTCAGGTACAAAGTTTTCATACTCAGTCAGACTTTTAGCTTCACTTGCTCAAAGCCCTAATCTCTAAATCAGGGTCTCGGTTTCTGACCTGCTCCAAAGTGATTTGGACTCTCCTCTGCCTCTCACTAGGCCGCTAAAGAAAACAATTTTTTATCAGCAAAACACTCCCTCATTCTTTCTCTTGAAGGAATCTGCCTCAAAAATGCAGGTCATTCCCTTATGCAGAGCTCCTTCCCAGAAATCTCATCTCCTCCCATGCACCAATGGGCTCAGGTCCTCTCTTAAGCAGAACCCCTTGGGTCCTTTGGCAACCTGTTGCACAGGCCAGCCTGCTTCTTGGGTTTACCACACTGCCCAACTTTGTCACATAAGCATTAACATAAAAAGCAGGCACACTGGCATATAGGTAATCATAGCACAATATTGATATTTAGCAGAAGAGTGATGTGGCACAACAGCCATCTAAAAAAAGGGGGCCCATACGCCCTCAAGTCCAACCCCTTACTCAATGCAGGATCTCCACTAGAGCATCCTCAGCAAGTAGCTATCCAGACTCTTTTTGAAGACACCCAGAGAAGATGCCACCACTTCTCAACATAATTGGTTCCACTGTCAAACTGCTCTTACTGTCAAGAAGTTCCTTCTAATGTTCAATCGAAATCTGCCCTCCTGTAACTTAAAACCATCAGACCAGGTCCTATCTTCTGAGCAGCAAAGAACAACCTCAATGCAGGTTTTATGGAAGTTTTTATTACCCCTCTGCTGGCTACATTTTCAAAGACTAAGGTGTTGAGAGACGAATCAGTTGAGATCACTCTAGGACAGGAAGAACTTTTAACATGGAGCCCAAATCTTTAACTCCCAGTTGAGGAAGACTGTGCTGACATACACATAGTCACATGCTTGGCAACATGGCTAGACAAGTTTCTGATGTTTATGAGGCAACCACTGCCTTTCCACTTATTTCTTGAAGCTCAGGAAGCTTGGAATTTTTCTTTTTTAAAATTTGCATTTCTCATTCAGCTGTCAAAAAAGGCAGTTGTTTTGGTCAAGGTTGTTACTTTCTTTGTTTTGCTTTTTGCAAAGTAGAATTGTGTCAGTCACTACATTCTTTTTCATTGTTGGAGATGGCTTACATTTACTAAAATAAGGTGACTCGAGGGTTTGGCTCTATTTTCTTACTTAAAAATCTGCAGAGTTGTTTAAAAGACATCTTTTCACCCATCTTAACTCAATTTGTATTCTCATTCTAGTTTCAGAAGCTTTGCATGAGTGATCCATTCAGGTCTCTGCAAGTGTGATCTTTTTCTTCTTCAGCAGACAACTAGAGGGGGAAGGAAGAAAAGGCAGGAATCGCTAGTGTAGGACCACCTCGTTTTAGATTAAGCACAAGGGTCCTGTCTGAACACTAGTGTAGGGCCTGGAAGGCTTGAAGCTTTTGCTCCTGCTGTAACCCCACTGTGGGACAGATCCCCAACACCTGCAGTTTTCATTGTGAAAAAGTTATCTGCTTAAAGAAATACATTAGACACCACAGCAGTTGATAAAGAATATGAGGCCCCTAAACTCCCTTTCCTATACGAATGTTGGGGTCCCAATCTGTACCATTTACTTTAGAGAAAGAAAGACAAGACAAGACATCACCTCTTTCTTTGGAGCTTTTTAAACAGAGGCTGGACGGTCATCTGTTGGGAATGCTTTGATGGTGTATTCCTGCATGGCAGGGGGTTGGACTTGATGGCCCTTGTGGTCTCTTCCAGCTCTATGATTCTAAGGCAAGACATCTCTGGTAGCTCCTTTTTTGAAGCGTCTTCCAATTTTGACCTTTAGCCCAGCCCAGCAAGTCAGTTCCTAGATCATGCTAGACACCTTGGTTCTGTCACTAAACTTCCCATGGCCCTTATGTGTGGCAGACCCTCCACAGCCTCAACTTGCCAAAGAAAATCTCCCTTAAAAGAGGAAAATAAACAGCCAACAACCCAGAGGGAGCAAACCCAGAAAGTTCAGAAGCATCAAATGGAAAAGGAGCTCCCTGGAGACTCTATGCCAACACAAGCTGGAGAGCTGGCTTTTATTTATTTATGTGCAGCCACTGGCGTGTTTGTCCTTCCTCTGCCCTCACCCTTTTGGACATGTTTATGAGCAGGCAGGGTTGCACTTGGAAAGTATCTGGCAGCTCTCCAAGGCAAAACAGAACGAGGGCCAGCAAAATTGCCTCCTGCTCACCCACAAACCCAAACAAATGGAGCAGTATCTCCTCGGAAGCCAAACATCTCAAAGAAGTTAAAATTCTGCTTAATTGCACGCTCATTACTGCGGCATGTCTTTCCTTCCAAAATGGGTACTTCCTGCAGCTTTGCATGAAATTCCCTTCACTCCCCAATTATGTTTGAAAGGTTACAACAAAATCAAGGACCTTGCCTTCCAGGTAATGTAGTGGCTAACAGACCGCAGTGGCTAACAAACCTCAGCTGTGAGTTGCCTAGGCAAGCCAACACTGGTCTCTTGGTCTCAGATTCCTATCTGTAATACGGGGATAACAATAGTGATGCTGTAGAAGTTGTTGTAAAGATTATTAAGATAATGTCTACAAAGCACATGTGGAAGTGCTATGGCAAGAGCTAAGTAGTAATATGTAGATTTTACAGTGTTTTGATACAGTGTTAACTCTCCTTAAATAGCTTAACAGGATCCTTAAATGCCAAATATTAGCACAGGGATATTTAAAAAGTTGCTAATTCAGAGCAGATACGTTGACCATTTTATAGGCTTCTCCTTTTACAAGCATCTCTGAATCCTGTGAAACAGAAGTTCAAAGAACAAAAGATCAAAGTCCTGACCTGCCTAATGAGGTAGCCAGGCAAAATCTGATGCAGGCCCAAGAGCAATATTATTAACCCTCATAGCAAATGCTCTTACACAGAAATAGCAATTTCCAGCTGTCGGGAGAGGAAGATTTTCTGAATACAAAGAGTGCTGGAAATATACAGTACAAGAGAGCCAGTATGATATAGTGGTTGGATTATAACCCTGGCGACCAAATTTGATTCCCTGCTCGGCCATGGAAACCCACTGAGTGACCGTGAGTGCATCACACACACGCAGCCCCAGAAAAACCCATGATAGAGTTGCCTTAGTGTTGCTGTAAATTGACAACAGTTTAAAGGCACACAAATAAGCAGGAAAAAATGAAAAGGATGCTGAGAATTGAATCAACTTTTTGAAAAATCAGATAGAAGCTTGTGAATGTGACCAGTGTAGACCTGAAACTGAACAACCATATGCTTGAAAAGGCACTATGAGAACAAAGAAATAATTAAATGGGAATCAGGATTTCAGAGAAGTAAAGAAGAGAATGAACTTATACTCCCTTTAGTACAAAAGGCGATATTCCTTTAAACAGCAGTTGCCGAGAAATATGAGCAAGTGAGTGGACTTTTCATGGGCATCTTGTTGATCGGTGTATGAATAAAATGCTGGAGGATGCAACATGTGTGTGTGCATGCGCGTGCATCTTCAAGTCACCTATAGGCTGATGGTAACCACATGAATTTTCATAGGGTTTTCACAGGCAAGGAATACTCAGAGGTGGTTTTGCCAGTTCCTTCCTCTGATATATAGCACCTAGTATTCATTGGTGGTATCCCTCCACATACTAACCAGTTTCCAAAATCAGATGGGATCTGATGACTTTAGAGTATTTAAGCCCTTGGACCCAACATAATCTTTCTTATTTTCTTATGCATTAGAACAAGACAGATGTCCTAACCAGAGATCAGCAGACTGAAGAGCTCTTTGTGGTACCAAAAGGAGCTCCAACTTGCCATATGCAAAGGCATAATATGAATAGAGATGACTTTGCACATAGCATTCTTGGTATAGTTCCTGACAGCTGCCTGCAAAGAATGACATCTTGCTTACAATTACATCCTGAACAAATAATAGTCATCCTGTACTGATAAACAGGGAAAAGTATGTCTGTTATGTCTCAGTCTAAAAAAAAATAAAAATGGATATCACACTAGTAGATGACTCTGCTATAGAGTGGAGTCTCCTCCATGCGTCAAGAGGGCTTTGATGGCTTTCTCCCATTAGAGTTCATGGCCACAGCATGAAAATTCAAGACTGAGTTTGGATTTCAACAATGCAACCTAAGAGGCTTGGATTAAAAATTCTATGTCTCTTTCACACTACACAGTTATAGTCCTTTGATGCCACTTTAATTGCCACGCTCTGTACTGTGGAATCCTATTATTTGTAATGTCATGAAGTACAGTCATCCCTCCACATTCGCTAGGGTTAGGGGCACAGGAGCCCCGTGAAAGTGAAAAAAACATGAATAACTTGAAGTCTCCCAAATCATATTTAACACACACACACAAAATTGTGATCACCATATTCAATTCACCATGGATTCTTTTGAGACGCCAGGGTTCCTTCACAAGGCAAAAGTGGCTGGTGAGGCTTACTGCGACCTCCACTGCTGCCCCACACCGTTTTTAACAGGGACTTACAAGCCTCATTCGCAGTTTCTCAGTCTCATGAGACTTGCAGTCCCTATTAAAAAGGAGGAGGAGGAGGCAGAGGTCACAGCAAATAATCCGTGAATAATCAAATCCACAAAAGTGAAACCCGCAAATGTAGAGGGCTGACTGTATTCAGAATTCTCTGCCAGAGAGTTCCTGTAGTTCCCCAAACTACAAATCCCAGGATTCTGTAGGATGTACCCACGACAGTTAAAGTGGTATCAAAATGCTGTCACTCTGCACTGTGAATGAAACCATAGGCTGGAATATTATTGGTAACTGATGCAGATGCAAACTTCTGTTAACACTTTTTAAGGTCATTACATAGGGAGCATTTAGTACCTCTTTGTGCAACAACCTCTTCCTATGTAAGCCACTGACCTGATTGCTGCTGGTACATGTCTAGTTAGCAAAGCCAGTTAGTTACACTCTGCAAAGCACAGGTAGAATGGCAGACTCAGTCTCTTCAGCCAGCCCGCAGCAGGCCAACAATACATTCAAGAAGCAACCAGTTCATGAACAAACTTTCTGACCCAAACAAAAGCTGTGGTAACACCGAAGCACCAGAGAAAGTACCTAATGCCAATGATGACTATGTTAAACTAGCGTATTTACCCGGTGTTGTCTGGGATTTTATTTTCTCATAGGTAATACTTGTTAGAAATATCTTAGGAATTACCTTAGGAGTTAGATGTGGTTGAAATATACAGATTTGAGATCCTGTGTCTCTAAGTCCCCGAACTGTGTTGTTCAGTACCTGTAACTTTTGTCCATATTCTCCAATCCAGTCTATATTTAGAATTGTTAAAATACAGAGGTTGGGTTCGTGCGGGGCCTTGCTGCTAGGCCTCGTCTCCATAGCAACCGACCTATTCAGAGCTCTCTGGTTGAGAATTCTAAAGGCCCCTCCCTGAACTGACAACCTCAGGATTCCACAGAATCTTCACAGCCAGCCAATCATATGAGGCCGTCTCGCTTCACACATCCAGTCATCAGAGGTCTTTGCCTGCCTGACGCAAAGAGACAAGCTCACTCACAAACTTTGACTTTTATATAGCAGATGGAAATTCTGCTACTTAATCAAAGCACTTTCCAGCTCCCTTTATTGGAGTGGGGTACTTAAGTATGTTCTTAAGTGACAACATCAATTTGAGTGGGAGTTAATAATGCTTTTTTTCCCTGTCTTTATCCAGAAGAGTTAATAACAAATATTATTTTCTCTAAATGTGAAATAGGCTTCTTTATGCGGTTTCTGAGGGAGAACCAGTGGGTTGTTATCACTCATGCAAATGCTGAAGGATTTTAAATTTTCCTTCAGCTTTCATCCCAGGTCAACCACAACATTGGGAGTCAGCATGGTGTAATGGTTTTGAGTGTTCAACTAAGATTCTAGGAAACCAGGGTTCAACTCACCAGCCAGCCATGGAAACTGATTGGGTGAACTTGAGCAAATCACACTTTCCCAGCCTTAGAAGAAGGCAATGACAAACTGTCACTTAATTTATCTTGTCAAGAAAACCCAAGGATAGGGCTGCTATAAAGTAAGGCCATTTCCGCACTAGAACTGTTATAGCGTGATTATTCCACTTTCAACATCATATGGAATTCTGGGGTTTGCAAAGGACCCCTCTCTAAACTGCAAACCCCAGGATTCCATAGGATATTGAAAGTGGAGTAATAGCACTATAACAGTCTAGTGCGGAAATGGCCTAAGAATCAACTGGATGGCTCATAGCAACAGCAAAGGAGAGCCAGAATGGTGGAGTGGCTTGAGTGTTAGGCTACGATGCTGGAGGACCAGGGTTCAGCCACGAAAGCCCACTAAGTGACTTTGGGCAGGTCATACTCTCTCAGCCTCAGAGGAAAGCAATGGAGAACTTTCCCTGTATATTTGTTACGTGTCTTCAAGTCCTTCCCGACTTGTGGCAACTCTAAGGCGAGCCTATAATAGGCGTTTCTTGGCAAAATTCATTCAGAGGGGGTTTACCTTTGCCCTCCTCTGAGGCTGAAAGAGAGTGACTTGCTCAAGGCTGCCCACAGGGTTTCCATGACTGAGGGAGGATTCAAACTCTGGTCTCCTGGAGTCCTAAGCCAACACTCAAAACCACTGCAAAACACTGTCTCTCTCTCTCTGAATAGATCTTGCCAAAAGAATCCAAGGATAGGATTGCCTGAAGCCATCGTCAACTTGAAGGAACACAACAACAAAAAACAACAATAACAAAACTCTGGAGAAAAAAAAATCACTACACTTCTCCCTGCAAGGCTTGGCATCACAAATTAGTAAATGGTTAACTGATGAGATCTGTGGCTAAGGTTTTAATAGTAAACCAGGCTGGGAAGCTGACCTTGGAGCTCTGATATGGTATGAATTGGCTGAAAATTTGAACATCAGTTCCATACAAATTCTGCCTGACTACATTTTAAAAAAGCACTCTCAAACTGATTCACAGGTGGTATCTTACACCTGTTCAATCGACTCACATCACCAAAACCATATCATCCAACTGTTGGAGGGGCTGTAGCTCTAAGGGCACCTACCTCCACATGTGGTTATTGTGGTAGCCCAATTTTGGTCTGAGGTTTTGAAAACCATCAGTGCTGTGGCAAAGCAAACAGTTGATCCTTGTCTCTGCCTTTCAGTTGCTTTCAATAGATGACTCACAATATGAGCAGCTGAATCACAAGGACTTCATTAACTTTTTTTCTCATAAATGCAAGAGTGGAAATCGCTTCCAGTTGGAAAAAGGTAATTTTTCCATTGAAAGATAGTGGAAGAGGATCTGGGGCAGACAGCTAATGAAAAAGTTTGCACACAATGAGACGATAATAAAATGATACCTCACACAAGACTTTCTTGAAGAAAAATGCCTTCCTTTTATTGATTACATCAATGACGCAGCACATCACTATCGAGCCTTCAACATGCCACTCAAGACTGGCCACGCCACTGGCTGAGTCCTGGCTAGTCTGGAGGCCTGTGGATGTGAGTGATTGAATGGATTTTCGTTCTTATCACATTAGTTGTTTTCTTTCTATTTTGCTTTTTGTTCTCACGCTGTAAAATAATAAAATTTATTTTTAAAAAATCACTGCATTTCAAGAACTGAACAGAATTTCTACTTGTACTAACTTGCAATTCAGAACAGAAGTTTTGCCACACTAACATTTTAAGCTGAGAGTTTCTGACACTGCTGTTTCTATCGAATATGCCTCCCTTTGATTTTGTTGTTGTTGCAGTTATCATCACTGTTGCTATTCTGGCATATGCATTTCCTCCTTACGCAGCAGGCCCAAATCAATGCTTTCCCATAGTCATGACACCCTAGGGGCATAAAATGCAGGAAATGATGAGCTATTTCTTTATATCCCTGACAGAAAACAAATGGAATATAAGCAAGAAGTTTTGCACTATGAAAACTAAGAGCCACCGGGAAGGCTGCATCCTGGCACGTCAAGGCACTAGATGAGAAAGCATTTCACAATGGGGTGCAGAGTGCAAAGAAAATGGACCCTGGCCCTCCCACCCCCTCCTCATAGCCTGAAACCTGACAGGAAGTTTACAGAAACAACCCAGTTGTCTTTCTGAAGTCATTGTGATGGCTTGTCAGAATGAGCACGAAGATTAAAGAAGATGCAAAGATTAACACATAAAAAGTGCAAGGGCTTCCTGGCACACTGTTCTGAAAAATGCTGATAAACCCTGACAGCTGTACTGGAGTGAATGTGATGGTGGAGGTGACAGAGGGCATGAATCCTAGGCTCAGCAACCTGCTGAGGTACAAGGCAAGGCACTACTGGACAGCTCTAGGCCAGTGATGATTCAAATACATTTCTGTTGCTTTCCCTTCAGTTCCATAAATTAAGAGAGGAATGTATGGTTCCTACTCAGGCTTTGGAAAAGTTACCTTTTTTGGACTACTACTCCCTGGACAGCATGGTCATTGATTCTGGATCATCCAGAACAGCAGAAGTTGCAAACCCCTGCCTCTGAATGGTGAAATTCTGTACATGATTTCTCTCTATGGCCCTTTCCGCATGACCGTCTTGTTTCTGCCACAGGATGGCAGCAGTTGGCAGGTCGTGCTTCGACATGACGTCATCGCCATCCCGCTGTCATCCTGTTGCAGAGCGTCGCGCTTGCGCAGTTTTCGCAAAACGGAAAAAATCCGTTTTGCTTCTGCAGTCGCACAGCACTCTGGCCACGCGGAAGCTGCAGAAGCACATTGGCAACACTTCCTTATGTAGCACAGCAATGGAAAAAGCCTGGCTGTGCTGCAGAAGAAAGACACGGCACCGTAACGTTCTCTTCCGCATGGACCGAGCGGGTATGGAGGGGAGCGTTGCTGATGCACACCCTTCTGGACCCAGGACTGCAGCAAGACGACACAGAAGAGTGTCACCATGCAGAAATGGCCTATGTCAGTTCCTGTATGTGGAAAACTAACAGAGGCATCAAAAGTTGGGGGCTTCCTGTACCTACATCCTGGTGCCAGAACTTTGAAAAGTTACTTTTTTGGATTAAATTCCCACAATCCCCAGCCAGGAGGTACGTAGCACAGTAGTAACTTTTCCAAGTACTACCTGGCCCTTTAGTCCAACTATAATTGAATGGATGCCTACAGTCTTATGGATGCAGCTAGGTTCTTCTTGCAACCAACTTCTCTTAGACCAGTGGTTCTCAACCTGTGGGTCCCCAGATGTTTGTGGACTTCAGCTCCCAGAAGCCCCAGCCACTATGGTCAATGCTCAGGGCTTCTGGGAGCTGAAGTCCAAAAACATCTGGGGACCCACAGGTTGAGAACCACTGTCTTAGACCAAACTTGTTCAGGAAACAATAACAAGTTCAGGGGAACATGTTTCAAAATAATAGAACAAAAAAACATTGGTTTTGTTGTGACAGTTTCTGTTTTTAAATCTAGCATTCTTTTTCAGACTGCCCTTTGCCTCTGAACTTTTTAACATTAAATCCAAAGAAACATTGAGCCTTGTGCACACCACGCATAACAGTTATAGGTGCACAGAATGTATATATCCATGCTAAGTGGAGCATATGGAGCTTGAGAGCAGGAGCTATACGCATGATCCCAGTGACCTCTGGTGTGTCATACTTCCAACTTGGCAGGGGCAGTCCCAATTAATCCTTTGTTGTCCCACTTTTTTCAGCTGCTTTTAAAATATCCCAGTTTCTCTTCCTTCCTCCCTCTTTCTCCCTTTATCCTCAGCTTATTTCAGTTGCTGCAAACTGAGGCCCTTTCCACATGATGGCGCTCTTCCACATGGTTGCACTACAAATCCAAGTCTCGAAGGGAGGGCATCAGCAATGCTCCCCTCTGCACCTGCTCGCTCCCTGCAGAAGGGAGAGGGATAGCCTTGCCCCTTTGTTACCCTGTGTGCTGGGGGTCCCGGGAGGGGCGCCCAGATAATCAAAACACAAATAACGCAAGATGGGGAAATTAACTGGAGCACTCACTTAAGCTAATGAGAGGCAGGGTAATTTTAGCAGGGGTCTTGAAACCCTATGTATATGGTGTCCGGTCAGTCAAGCAGTCAGACAGTTTTAAAATAGCAAAAATGATGTTTTATTAACTAACAAACAAACAGAAAAGACACCACATACACACAGCTAACTAAGAAATAAGAAATGAGAGTTTTCAGGGGAGATGGGTGATACGACATCTTTCTCGTAGTCCTGAAGAAGCTGAAGATGGTAATGAAGAAATTCAGCATGGTGGCCGAGGGGATTTCGCCCGACAAAGTGGCAGCAAGGCTGGATGGAAATCCGGAGCGATCCGAGGAAGCTCTCGGAATCAGGGGTTTATATGGGGGAAAATATGACCGTGGACAAGTTTGTACTTGGAAGAGAACAATGAGGTTTGGGCACGAGACAACGTCTCCAAAAGGTCAAAATTTAACATGATTGAGTTAAGTTTGAATTGACAACAGAATGGCCAGTATGCAGATGCAGCTCGCTTGGGCAGTTGAGCTTCTAGCTCGTCAGGGTGCCTGCTTGGGACAGGGGGCTCTTTGTATCAGCGTGCATCCTTAATGAAATGTTTGTCTAGAGAGGTCTCCTAAGGCAAGATCTGGCTGAGTCTGCCTTGCCTAGGTGGAGAAAGGAATGTTTCAGCATTTAATAGCCATGCCTAGCTCCGTGCTTGTTCGGGGGCCTCACGAACACTTGGCTGAGAGTGGCAAAATAAGACCGAATTGTGATATCAAAATGATATCTAATGTCTACCAAAGCCAGGCCAGTTCACAGTGATAACACCTTCCTTCCACAGAGCAACTGGGCACTTGCCATTGCTGCTCTGGGGCAGGAAGCGTTGCAATCACGTGGCTGCAGCTTCCGCACGATGGTAAGTACAGGAGTGCCATGTGATGGGAGGTGTAAAACAGATTTTTTTCCATTTTTCAAATACCATGCAAGTGCGACGCTTCCTGCTGGTATGGCAACTGGATGGTGACAACATCATGCAGAAGCACAATCTGCTGACTGCTGCCATCCCATGGCAGAACCAGCTCAGCGTCATCATGAGGAAATGGCCTGAGTTCGATTGTAATCATGAGGGCAGGAAACTGTAAGCCACTCTGGGAGCCATTTTGGCTGAAGAGCATCGTATAAATACTGTAAATAAATAAAAGTGAATTAATGTAGTTCAGCGCTCAGTTAACTCAGCAGGGGGAGAGGAGGGAAGGGAGTTGAATCTTGCCCTTTTCTGTAGACTCAGACCAAAGCAAACTCCCACATCCTTCCTAGCTTGTGTGCTCCTCTTCATTAATAACATTTGTCATCTTGATTTCTGATGTTGCTTCAACATGCATGCCCCAGTTTTCATCTGTGAAATCTTCAAGGGAATAGTGTACATGTGAAAAATGTTATGGTTTTCAGATAATATGCTTCCCCATTTCAATTTTATAATTTTCCTGCTTTGTTTTATATGAACAGTCACTTCATTAATAGGCATAGTTCTCTTTATGCCATATGTCTGTGCTTATCATTTGGGTCCCTGTATGGTTTCTAACTACTGTCTTGGCCTGATTTTGCCGGAGATCACTGCATCTGGCATAGAGCAGATAATATAAGTTGTCTCAGTTGTATGGTGGGTATTACTAACAAATCCACCTTTTATCTTGCAAAGTCCTGGCTTCAGCACGTTCTCTTGCTTAATAAACTGAGCTTCAAACATTGCCTAATGCACATCCGTAACATAGTTGGGTGGCTCAAGTTTCAGCTTTTGACAACCGGAAAAACAATACATTTGTAGTAATAACCACAAGGTGACCTTTCCTACTGAGAAGGTAAACTTCTTCTAATGAGTCCATACAAACTTCAAAGCAGATTTCAATTTCAAACACCAGCTTTAAAATGGTAACTCCTGTCCCACAGATTAATTCCCCTATGAGCCACTAGTGCGTCTGTTCAAAACACAGAGAAAAATCAAAGTGAGAGCTAGGTGACAAAAGACAGACAAATGACTCCCATTTGAAGAGCAAGAGAAAACCACTTTGGAGTACTGCTTTGTCTTTTAAACTGAATTGTTGAAACTTTTCAAATAGTGCTACCCAATACAGCTGCAACACACATACATTCTGCAAAGAGAAACAAAATCTCTTAAGCAGATTCGGTTTCTTCCACACTAACTCATCTCTCATTATCTTTGTCTGAGTGAGCTTTAAAAGGTAGCATAGCATATTTTACGCTTTATGGTTAGACTAATAAAAGTGTGGCCCTGATGTGTGTTTTTTTATTTTGCTGCAGTTTTGGACTTCCCAATATCCTTGGACTCCAACTTCTATCATCCCTGACCATGTTGGTTTAGGTTGATTCTGATTACCAAGAATAGTGGAAGGACTACATTGCATCCACTCAAATCTCAGACCCTCCAACTGTCCTGATTTGGCAATGATAGTCCTGATTAATAACCTATTGTTCCAGTTTTTCAGCTGCTTTTAAAATGTCCATCTATCATGTTCCCACTCCCTCACCCTCACTTCCAATTTGTTTGTGAACCAACCCATGCTTTGAGATCTGTTGAGGAGGCCCTTCTCTCTACTCTACTACCCTCAAAGGATATCTGTAGGAAAACAGAAAAGGGCTTTATCAGTGGCTGCCCCCAGGCTCTGGAACTCTCTTTCTAGGAAAGTTACACTGATGTCCTCTTGTCATTAAAAGATTTTGCTGTTCTGATAGGCATTTGATGAATGACTGCGTAAGGCCTGGCTCTCCTAAATAATGCACTGATCGTGCTAATTGTTGTGCTGGTGTGTGTTTAATGATTTATATTTTCATCTTGTCTAAATTTTTTGAATGTTTAATCTTGTTCGAATTTTTGTATCAATGTGAATTTTTAAGTACACATTTTTTAATTTGTTGCAAGCCAGCTTGAATTCAAGCAGGGGAAAAAAGGCAGGATAGAGATGATGATGCAAATTAGGTTCAAAGTGCAAAAATAGTTCACTTTCAGCAGCAAGGAGAAGAGAGGTGGGGTGAAATCTTACCTTTCCCAATGGACTTAGGCCAAAGGAAACTGCTTCAGCCTCTCTTAGCTTATGTGCTCTCCTTCATTAATAATTTTGGGGATCTTGATCACACTCTGATCTTGTTTGGCTTCACATGTCCCAGTTTTCATCTGTGAAATTGTTCGAGGTTATGTAACCTACAATCAGGAGCTGTGTCCTCCATAATAGGAAATTTTCAACTTAGAAAATTGAAGCTTGAAGCAGACAGCCCTGGAACATTTTCCACTTTGGTAATTGTTACATACATGTGTGTGTGTGTGTGTGTCTATCTCAGTATAAAGAGAATGAGCAACTGACAGAGAAAACGGGTGTACTCATGAGATGTCAATCCAGGTTTGACATCCAGTCTATTATCTTCCACTCTACAGTCATTCTTGATCCTAATGCTGAAATTCTTTACGTACATCCTTTTTTATTTTACTCATAATATACCATGTACACCAGTGGCGCTATATAAATAAACGAAGAAGAGAAGGAGGAAGAGGAATGAGGGTTTTTTAAAAAACTGTTCTCATATGTCTCAGAATTAAAAAGAAACCCACTCAAGGGTTGGAATAAAATGTAGCAGCTGATGCCAGGAATTGCTAGAAAATAATTAGGATTTTTTTTAAAAAAATTAGCAAAAAATACTGGACACTTACAACACATTTGCTCCAACTGCAGAGACCCTATGATTCTTATTATTTTTACTGATTATCTGAGAATTAAAGAGAAATTTTGTTGCCATGATTGAAACACATGAGGCATGCTTTCCCAATCTGTGTTCCAAAGTAGATGAGACTTGTAGTTGAGCCTTACTTTACACTGGAGACGGAACAGTCTCCGCCATTTCACCTACAGCTGTACACACATTTAAGGGGTGCAGAGTAGGCTGGGTGGCACGCACAGAGAGAGCAACATTCTCCAATATCTTCTTGCTGCTGCCTAACCTAAGCATCTGCTGCCTGACACAACTGTCTAATTGCCAAATGGTAGGGCCAGTGGCAGAGCTTGGAGTGTATGGAGGGGGAAGTGGGACGAGGCAGGGCTATGGCACAAGGGGCATGGCCACTGTATGTGAGGGTGTGGCTGTGGGGCATGGCCAGGGCATGTGGGGGCATGGCTATGGACAGGGATACCCAAAAAAACATTGCCGCCTGGGCGAACCACTCCCCTGCCCTCCCGTCCCTATGCAACTGGATAGGGCCAGCCCTGTTATAACTATTTCAAGACACTAAAAAAACAAAAGTATCATTCAGTCAGAATTGAAGTGTAGTAGAAACATTAGGTAGGTACTTATAAGCAGGTAACTGGACGACAGATATCACTGAAATCAATAAGCACTAAGTATGCTAAACTTGGTCTAGATTGGTGGGTCTCAATCTATGGTCCACATGTTTTGGACTTGAGCTACCATAATCCCTGACCGTTGGCCAAGCTGGCTGGGGCTTCTGGGAGGTGAAATCTGAAATATCTAGAGAAGAGAACTATGAAATTCTCTTGAACTTCTGTAGAACAAATATATTGTGAAAGCCTAGAACACTTATGCAGATTAAAATACTAATTGAGAAAAGGTTTGGCAGCTGCCAGTTCAAAAGTGCAAAAAGCCATATTGTGTTATTGAGGCATGTACATAGATTTAAATGATTTTACACACACAAAAAGACTTGTTTTTCTTTTCTTTTTTTTTAATTTAAAACATTTTACTTTTCTCTCAAAATTTGTGATAGTGTTTTTGTTTTCCCCTTGTTCCTTCCTTCTAAAAGTTAATTAGTCAGTTTGGGGTTTCAAAGCGGAACAGTTAATGAACTTTAAAACCATTTAATGAAGTGACAGCACTAATTAGAGCTAGTGGAAGCAGCCCTTGCTAGAAAACAACTACTGTGTTGGGAACAAGTCCCCAAGCAACCCTCAGAGAATGTTCAAAGTGAAGACAAATTCCTACCAGGAAACTAAAAACCCACTTAGGGAAAAAAGTAAAGCCATTCTGAGGAAGCAATTTATGCCAGTTAGGCCTGGCCCAGAGGGAAAAGCCCAGCTGCTCTCATACCCTCCAAGTGTTCCAATTTGGCAGGGACAGGCCCCATTAACCCTCTGTTAACTGCTTTCAGCTGCTTTCCCAATGTCCCAGTTGTGATAGATGCTGCTGTGGTGATTGAGGAGCAACTGATTGCACAGGGGGCCGAGCCAGAGAGTGAAAAAGTCCACCTGCAAACATTCCCTGCACTGGAAGGTCAAACAGAGACTGAGTTGCCCCAGCCAGCTCAGGACGGAGAGGGAACCAGCAGTGATGCGGAGGAGTTGCAGCCAGCTGTGCCCATCAGCCCTCAATCACGCAGAGGGCTGAAATGGGCTGCTGAGAGGGAGGCTGCTTGGACCAGGTTGAGGAAACAATAAGGAGCAGCACCTGCTCACAGCGGTTATTTAAATCTGCCCGCGTGGTTGCTCCTTGCTTGCAGCAAATTATTAGCAAGCCCTCATGACCTTAGTGTCTCCTGCTCTGCCCTGAAACCCTTTGGACAGATCTCAGCCTCCTGAACCTTTGGATTGGACCTTGACCTGGCTCAACTTGTGTTTTCCTGGTGTTTTGGTATATTCGGACTCTCCAAGTATTCCTGACCTCTCTCCTCCCATGCTGGTTGCAGCTCCGCAGGGAGAGATTCCTGACACCAGTTTCAGTTTCTTCCTCCACTTTCACCCTTTGTCTTCAACTCATTTCACTTGCTGCAAACTGAGCTCAAAGAGCAAAAGCAGTTTGCACTCAATAAATTCATCAGACAGGGAAAGGAGAAGGTAGAATCTTGGTCTTTTCTGTAGACCAGGGTTGCTAGGTCAAATAAGGAACAGGGTTGTGCAGCTGAAGAAATTTCAGCAGGTATTGCTTGCACTTGCCAAAACTTCCTCTTCTACACAGCCATTAAAGGAACAGGAGCCTTGTTCCTTATTACACCTGGCAACCCTGCTATAGACTCAGGCAAAAGCAAACTCTGGCAGCCTTTCCTAGCTTGTGTGTTATCTCAACAAATTAATAACAATAACCTCAGTAATCAGAGTCCACCATCTGGCAGGCCAGAAGTGTATCTAGCATAAGTGGCACCTAGGGCAAGCATGGAAGTTGCAGGCTGGTTCCTCCTTGTCTTCCTCCACCACTAAATCCTGTGGTGTAGCTGTTTTGCACCCCCCCCCACCCCAGCATTGGCACTCAGGGAATGTACCCTACTCGTCCCTCTGAGTGGAGCAGTAAAAGAGAGCTGTTGGGTTGATATTTGTCATGGCGGTAGGAGACCCTTCTGGTGTTTTCCTGACCCTCTGGTTTCTTGATTGATGTAGAAAAAAGGGCTTACGATGCAGAAATATCTGGAACTCCAGTGTGGTGTCCAAGGTTTGGCAATCTGCTGCCTTAATGCCAAATGCAACCATTGATGCAATTTCAAAAGTCTTCAGTTCTAGCAAGAGTGACACTCACTGATAGAAGGAGGATAAGATGTCAAAGGGTTGGGTGGGTGGACTTTGTCTCTGCTCAGTGCTGGCTCTGACCCTGCCCACCACTTGCCACCTCTAACAGATTACTCCTAAGTAAATGTCATTGCTGACACATCACAAATTGAGAATGAGCAACAATATTTCTCACTGCCTAGCTTATGACTGTGATAGGTATCATGACGCAGCATTCGGGTCAGGGGAGAGAAGAAACAGAGCATTCATACAGTGCAATCTCCTACCACCACCCCTGTATTTGTTTTCTAAGTCTCCTTAGTTTTTGTGTGCTAAACATAACCAAACTGCCAAAGGATTAACAAGGATCAGAAAGGCTTTAATAGCTGCTGCTGATCAGGGCTGATGTATTTATTCAGCTTTCTCCATTGCGGTGGAAAGGCTGCAGTGTTACTATAGGTAACAATAATGGGAATTTGCAGAGCCCAATTCACATCCTATTTAAACCTGAAGGCATTAAGCTTAAGTCGATTTACGCCTGTTGAAATCAAGTGGACTACTACATCCCTTTAAAATGAAGCCCCACAGTTTAACTGGGTTATGGATGAGAGCCAAACAAATACAACACAGCAGTGTAGCTTGAGTACGAGTGACCCGTGTAAAAGAAAGGCAGGGCTGAATCAATTTGAAAAACAAAAACCAAACAAAGTGCAGGTCACGCCCTGGACTTTACAGCAGGCCATGTATGAATTGCACATTCTGTTTTAATACAGTTCACAGGAAATACTGTATAGCATATGATAACATTTAACGGTACAGAGGCCTGGACCAAATTCAAGCGCTGCCAGTGAGGAGATCAAAGCCAATAACATATATTTATGCTTTATATGAAGGAAACCTTTAGCAAAAAAGAGAGGCAGGAGAGAGAGCAATAAGCAAATTTAAAGTCTAGCTGGAGGGAAGAGCTATATTATGAACCCCCCATGGAAACAAAGGAAGTGCTATGATCTTATTTTTACTGGAAGTCCTGTTTGTTACAACACATGTATTAAGATAAACTCAACAAAGTGTTATGTTCTTTGTGTAAATATATGTCTTCTTTGAAGCATGGATTAAAAGAGTATGGTAAGTGGCATCATGCTTCGAAAACAGATTCTTTCCTTAACCAAATACAGAAAACTTGGAAGCCCTTTTCCATTGAGACATTGGATTTCTGGATTAAATAAATCTGAAAAGCTGGTGTTGCAGCTCACCTAAAGGGAATGGTTGGAGCTTTTAACTTTTACAAGGAAATTCAGGCTGCAGTGGGATTATGCCACAGAGTAAGCTGGCCCTATCACTCATAACAGTAGGACAGCCTGGAGAACTTTGTTTTTACTTCTCTGCTCTTTTTAAACATTTGCCACTCATTTGCATAAATATTATTAATGCACATTGAGTCAGGCCTTTTATGGAAGTTTGTATCAGCCTTGTGAGGCTTCCACATTGCCAGTGTGGAAATTAGTAAAACTCAATAAAACCAAAGGGTACATTCTTGTTAAAAAAAGAGTTCTGGTTCTTTGGGCTATTGCCTGCCAAACAGCTTTGTCATTTGTATACCAAATTTCCTCAAGAAGGAATTGATGCTGAATTAGGCCATTTCCGCACTATACCGTTATAGTGCTATTATTCCATTTTCAACATCCTGTGAAATTCTGGGGTTTGTAGTTTCCTGAGGCCAAGGAGTTCCTCGGCTGAGAATTCTAAAGGCCTCTCCCTAAACTACAAACCCCAGGATTCCATAGGATGTTGAAAGTGGAACAATAGCACTATAGCAGTGTAGTGTGGAAACGTCCTTACAGAGGTTTCTGCCCCGTTCCTCTCCAAATTTTATGTTTGCAGCCACAATGCAAGGCAATTCTGGCTAGAACAAAGCCTTATATTCAAGTCACTTGCTGACTTATTGCGACCCTGTAGATTTCATAGGGCTTTTTAAGGCAAAGGACACTCAGAGGTTGTTTTGCCAGTTCCCTCCTCCAAAATATAGCCTACAGCACCTGGTATTCAAATAGCTCAATATTTTCTTTCTCGACTGACATCAGCTGTTGATTATTTCAAGCAAACTCTTTTGCAGCTGTGTTGTTGTGTGCCTTCAAGTCATTTTGACTTCTAGTGACCCTATCACAGGGTTTTCTTGGAAGGATTTGATCAGAAGGAGTTTGCCTTTGCCTTCATCTGAGGCTGAGAGAGCATGACTTGCCCAAGGTCAACCAGCAGCTTTCCATGATTGAGTGGTGATTTGATCCTTGCTGTCCAGAGTCGCAGTCCACTGCTCAGACCACTACATCACACTACCCTTAAGTGGAAATGCCAGAGGCTGAACCTCAGACATCCACAGCCATTTCCACATGGGGTATTTAAAATGGTGCAGTGTGTCCTCCATGGAGGACGTCTGCACCTTGCAGCGGACTGGGTTTGGACTACTTACAGTAGATCTGCATCTCAGTCCGCTCTGGAACGACCCCAAGTGGTCCTTCAGCGTGCTTTTGAAAGACCTGATTTTTCCGGTCTTTCAAAAGCACAGAGCGTGCCACTGTGAGCCTGCTCCCTTGTGCAGATTCACAGGCTCGCACCAATGCGAGCCTGTGATCTGCCGAGGGTGGGCTTTAGGCTGGCGAGCTTCACTGGTTGGTCAAGAGCCACGACCAACCGGAAGCTGCCATTTTGGACCCCGGAGCAGTGCGGAGCGATGACCACGCGCTGCTCCTCCGCACCCCGGACCGGACCAGACCACCAGAAGATCTGGTAAGTAGCGGCACGGGGCGATTCCCTCGACCCATGCGGAAATGGTCTACATGCCAAGTGTGTGCTCTGCCACCAAGTTTCTAATCTTTTGGCTTGAGAGGCTGAGAAGGGAAAATAGGGCTTGGGCAGGGTCATTTGATGAACTCAAATGCAGTAAGAACTCTAAAAAGTTTCCTTTTAGAGAACAGCTCCCAGAATCCTCCAGTCAGAATGGCTACTGGCCCTGTCAGCTAGGGGATTCTGGGAGTTGTAATCATGGGTGGGGGAGAAAGCTTTTCAGAGCTCTGCTGTAGAAAATTCACCATAGCACACCATTGTGATGCTGCCTGTAGTTGCTGCTTTAATTTGAAAGCCATTAATGTCTAGTTTTTATGTGACTCCTTCTCCCAAAAAAAATTGTGGAGAGTGCCATAATGGGACTCTCTTCTACCACTCTACCTTGATGAACATGCACATTTCTTCATGAGAAAATTTGAAGGGGACCAGTGGCAATGGAGAAAATGTCCTGTTGTATCCATATGAAAGGTATCCAGTGTATGAAGGCTCTGTAGATTACAGCTGACCCTCTACATTTGTGGGCTTGTTTTTCATGAATTTGATTATTTGTGAATTCTTCCAACACCCCCTACCCTTCTGGTGCTTCTTTTCCAGGGGAACATTCCTTCTCGGCATCTCCAATGAGGTCATGCAGCCTTTTAGAAATCCATCTCTGGTCCTCCTCCTTCTCCACCAGCAGCCGCCTGACCAGCTAAGAATAGTCTCAGACTGACTTCTCAGCACCACAAACCCCCTCCTGATGCCCCCCCATCAAAGGAAAGAGATGCATGAGAGAGGAAGTAGAGGGCCACCTTGCTGGCCCACTCCTTTCCCTAACCTGGTTTGGACCCTGGATGTGCGCTTTCTCCACCATGCCTCGCCCTCTTCCCCCCACACACACACTTTGGTATTTGCTGTTTTTCCACTTTTATTTGGGGCCTGCACCCTGAACCCAAGTGAATGTGGAGAGCTAACTGTATTCCAAAAGCATGCTGGCATATCCTTACTGAGGTGAAAAATGTCACAATATTGCCAAATATTAATCACAGGGATAGTTTATCCCTGTTTGAGTATCATATTTGTGGGTCCTTGATCTATATTGGAAATGGAGCAAGCTTGTTTTCTGCCACTCCAGAAACTAGGACATGGAGCAATGGATTCAAACTACAGATTTCACCTAAACATCAGGAAGAACTTCCTGACAGTCAGAGCAGTTCGACAGTGGAATATGCTACTATGGAGTCACATTCTTTGGAGGTTTTTCAGGACAGGCTGGATAGCCATTTGCTGAGGGTGCTTTGAGTGTGTGTTCCTTGATGGCCATTGTGGCCTCTTCCAACTCTATGTTTCTATGATTCTATTCACACATTGTAATCATCATGTCATTGTTATGTATGTTTGTTCCTATCCCATTCAACACTACTTTTCTTTTCTCTTTTATTCATTGATTGATTTTTAACACTAACATTTTACTTTACAATCAGTAAAACAGACATTCAAAAGATAAAGAAACGGAGGGAAGAAAAACAGGAGGAGGAGGAAGAAGAAAAAGCTAGAAGGGGGAAGGATATAACACAGTAGGGCTCAACGCCCCCATCCTGACTGTAATGAAAATAAAAATAAAAAGGAAATTATTCTACCATTACAGATCTGACTGAATACTTCTCCTAAAATTATTAACAACCATAAACACAGGTTATCGTTAGATTTTTTATTGCTCAAAAAATCAATAAGTAGTTTCCAACTTTTCAGAAACTCTTCCCTTGGTGTATTCTTTAGAACCCTTACTAATTTGGATCAACCTTAACAATCCATTTGCATCAATTGGTACTTCAGTCCAATTCCAAGTTTCAACAAACAATGTTCTTGCTGTAAAGTCAAAGGGTTTCATGGCCAGAATCCATAGGTTGTTGTGGGTTTTCCGGGCTTTGAGGTGTGTTCTATTAGTATTTACTTCTGACGTTTCGCCTGCATCTGTGGCTGGCATCTTCAGAGGATGGCTGGCATCTTCAGAGGATCCTCTGAAGATGTCAGTCACAGATGCAGGTGAAACGTCAGGAGAAAATACTAATAGAACACGGCCTCAAAGCCTAGAAAACCCACAACAACCAATGTTCTCGCTGTTGTTATGTATCAAAGAAGTAATCCATATTTACTATCTGGTTTTTCATCCATAATGCCCAACAGACATATTTCTGGTAGCATTACAAAATTTACCTTTAATACTTTTTTAATTAACATATAAACCTTAGAGCAGTAACTTTTCACCTTCTTACAGGTTCACCACATATGAAAATAAAAAGTCTTCCTTATCTTGACATCCCCAGCATTGGTTTGAAACATTCTTGGACATTTTTGACAGCTTATTTGAGGTTAGATACCGACTATACATGATTTTATACAGATTTTCTTTTAAAGTACTGCACAAAGTAAATTTTATGTCTTTTGACCACATTTTCTCCCATATATCCATATGAACATTATGTCCAAAATTTTGGGTCCACCTTATCATGAATTCTTTTTACAGATTCATCTTCTGTCTCTAGTTTCAAATGCCATTTATACACTTTATGCAAATAGTTGTCATCTTTACACAACTCTAAACAGAACTCTGTTTCTTTAATCTTATGGCTGCATTTCTCTTATCTTGATTAAATCTGTCCTTAGGTTGCAAATAAGTAAGCCAATTAAGATCTTTCCCTTTCTCTTGATTTAAACTTTTAGCTGTCTTGTTCAAAATAGAAAAGATCATCACAAAGTAACCGTCTCGATTTTAATCCATTCTTTCTTTTTTTTTGAAGGCTTCCAGCAGTGAGGTGGCTAGTATTATCTTAGGAAAAAGTCTCTGCTTATATTTATATCAAACTCATAGCAGAGCCTAATACAATTACTTTTAAATTCAGCATGTGCTTTAACTTTATCATACCAAAATTAAATATACCACCCAAGTATTAAAGTAGGACCTTCAAGTTCCAAAAGTCTCACATCTCTAAGCAACAACCATTCCTTCACCATATAAGCAACAGGCTTTGTAATATAATTTGACATTAGGGATTCCCAAGCCACCCCTTTCCTGAGCATCATACAATATGTTAAATTTTATTCTGGATTTCTTTGCTTTTCTGCAATTCTATTTCAAAGGAATAAATTTAATTTTCCCCATTTTAATAAGTCTCTTTTATGTTCTTTCCAGACTTTTTCATAGTTGCTTTGAAATAATAAGCTATTGGTCTTCATGATTGTAGCTCCCAATATTTAATCCCCTTTTTTCCATCCTTAAAATTCATTTGCTATTTTTAAAGCATTAACATTTAAAACAATTAAAATAGACTATACATATCAGAACAGCACATCAAACTATATTAGATAGTGAAGGACATCATCCTTTAGCTGAGGAGTTCCTTGTTGTTTTAAGTTCCCTGTGTCTTCAAGTCAGTTTTCGACCTGTGGTGACTCTAAAGAAAACCTGTTGTGTGGTTTTCTTTGCAAGATTTATACAGAGGGGGTTTGCCTTGGTCTTCCTCTGAGGCTGAGAGGGAGGTCACTCTGTGGGTCATCCAGAGAGTTTCCATGCCCAAGTAGGGATTTGAACCCTAATCTCACAAAGTCATAATCCAACACTCAAATTACACCATGCTAGCTCTCCGGGGATTCCTTAGAGAGGAATAACAGACAAAGAAGGAAAAAGCCTCGTGATTCTTTGGTGGTCCATTCCCAGGCTGTCAGAAAGTCCAGTGGCCCAATGAGAACTTAAGCATTGCCCTTTTATTTCCTTGGTTCTTGTGTATTCCTTGCAGCCCCACAACTGTCTGCGTTGCCTTGAGCAAATCTTCCTGAAGTCACAACCTCCAAACAAGAGCGCTAGGTAACCGTTGGTCATGAGGCTCTAGCAAATACACCCACTTAGTCCCCAAATATTGGCCTATACAGCATCTCTGCCCTGCACCCACACTCCTAGCTCTTGATAGCATTTTTGAGGCAGCACCAGGTGCTTCTTCCTTTCCCTTCAGCAGCTGTCAATGCATTAGTGCAGCTGGAGATGCTATACTAGATCTCCACCCCTCCTTCTTCCACTGGTCCCTAAACATCCCATGGACACACCATAATTTGTAGCAGAAACAAGCAAACTCAGAACTCCTGGGGGAAGTATGCATGCTTGGGGATGCCTGGATCTGCACCAGTTTTCAAACCTGTGTTCCTACTTTGTCCCCTACCCCTTAGAGTCTGGCCTTTTATTTATTTAAACAGCCTCAAGCTGTACCCTGAGAACTATTTTGGTCACTTCCTTTACAGAGTTCCTTCAATTGTTTGACTAGCATTGTATGAGTCACCGAGTCACCAAGCCAGATTTCCTTTAGTATTCACTTGCAGCTGGGAAAATTGCCTTCTGCTGATTTTTCTTTGTTCACCAAAGGACCCTGAAGCAGTTCAGCCTTTACCTACTGTCACAAAATGATGCAAACTTACAGGCATTTCTCCTACTACAAACCATACATTTTTTTTCTAATACACAAGAGCCTGCAGGTCTCTCAAAGTTGCAACCAGGCAACAATTTGTTCTGCAAGAGCTGAACCAAGACACTGTCAATGTTTGAACTATGGTTTTAAAATATGCTAAATTCTCACTTATGGTCTCAATTATTCTAGAAAGCTGGAAAGTTGATTAGACTGCCACACTGAACTAGACCAAATGTCTGAAGAATTTAGTTTCTTCCAAACTGTCAGCTAGATTCCCCATGGTCAACTTTGCAATGATTGCAGTCTCCATCTCCTACTAGGATCTGGTAATTACAGATAATATCTCTTAAACAGAGAGTTTAGTGTCAACAGCAAAATATTTCACTTATTTAATCTTTCTGAAGGCTCTTAGGTGGTGTCAATCTTTTCTCCCTTATCATAAAAGCAATGACCATCACACTCCCCTAAGCTGCTAATAAGGAGGGAAACCATCAAAAGCCATTTTAAAAAAGTATTGGTAGATAACAAGAATATTCTAGAGGTGAGATACTACCACCAAAAGGACCTTGATAGTCGATCTGTTTACCCCACCTCTAGGAGAACCCAGCTGAGCAGCAGCAGATTACAGCAGCTGAGCAGAAGACAGAAGGAAACTTAATTTAAAAGGAAGGCCCTGAATTTTGAATCTAGTATTCATTAGTAACCTGTCATCATTTTGGCAGTCAAGATGGCCAGGAGTCATGGTGGCTCAGTTTGAGTCAGCTCCTTTAGCATCTATTTTTAGAAGGCTACTGTAGCCAAGATTTGACTGAAGCTAGGGGAGGTCATGGATGAGGTTTAGGGATTTCATTAATCTCTCATAATTCACATACTGGACTTTAAACTGTTGTGCCTTCATGAACAGCTAATTAAAACAGTGGTCCATAAACCAGTGCCCATATGTGAACCATCATTGCCTGCCATTCTGTGGAGAGATTCCAGGAGAGAAACAAATGTAGTCAATGAGCACAGAGTTCAAGTGCCTGGCACGCTATGGGGGAAAAATCCTACTGGTCCCTCACATTGGAAAGTTTAAGAAGCACTGCCTTAATTAATCAGAAGCTTGCTTTCCACTTAGAGGAGGACTGCATAAATGAAGAACTGGCAAATTGTTGTTCCTAGAAGCTGCTGGTTGGCTTCATAAATAAAAAGATGTAATCCCAGTTACAACTGGGCAGCATCTACAATGAATAGGTGAAGTGCTGAAATGAAGTGCTATTTTCTCTAGCTATGGGAAACTCTCCCTGAACCTGAGGAGAGGGCTAGATGTATCCACAGTTAATTTCTTGCTTGGTGTTCAGAGAGAATCAGGGTTAATCCTCTCTAGAAATAGGCATTGGCATTACCAGCTATGGCATTCAATAGCACTGTGGGAGTTGGATTATCAAGTATGTTTACCCTATAATTTATTCCATAAATACAAAAATCTTTTAGGGAGCAGAATTTCATATACTATGTAGCTGCTTATTATTGTGGATCAGAACAGTATGTTGCACATGGCGGAAAGAAATATACGTCAATTACTTGCAGTTTGGTAAGGAGAGATAAATGTGCATTAGTTGCATGGATAAAACAAAGAGCTGAAGTTTTATATTAAATTGCCAGAGTGTTAGGTGTTTAACTGAGCAATGCATAACAAAGGCTTGTGTTTTGAAATCATACCTCATCTTTCCTAAGAGGCTGCATGTGTTAAAATTCTGAATCATCAGTGCTCAGATTCATAAGAAAATAAGAGGATTTTCTCTCATGTTTTTTTTTTATTTCTGTATTTATATGTGTGTAGTGGTTTGACTGTTGGACTAGGAAACGGGGAGAACAGAGTTTGAATCCCTGCTTGGCTATGAAATCCTGCTGGGTGATCTTGGGTACGTCACATTCCCTCAGCCTCAGAGGAAGGCAATAGGTAACCTGAACAAATTCTGCCAAGAAAATTCTGTGACAGGTTTGTATTCTGGTTGTCATAAGTCAGAATTGACTTGAAGGTACAAACAACAATGTGTTAGAGAGTGCACTTTGTCTCTCTCCCTCTGGAAAAAAGAAAGCTGACATTGAGCATGTCACTGCATTATCTGCAGCTGAAATGAGTTGCTGTTTTCCATTTAATTCATGCTCTGAACGTAAAGTGCATCTGTGTAACATATGTTACCTGGTCCATATATTTTGAATGAACTCACCTGGGTTATATGCTTTATGCAGGCCGGGAAACCCGAGCACTGATGAGCTGCTATGGTATGTACGAGCAATAAGTGTGCCTAAAAATGCACTCAGAACACCTAGCTCATATACTTGTGGAATGTGGCTTTTGAAACTGGTGCAAGAAAGAAATATTGGTCACAGGCTGAATCTCTGGTGTGCATTTCTTATTTCTTTTAAAGTAAATGAAAACAAAAATGTATGTTTCTTATTGTCAAGATTAATGTCTTTCCTATGTATACTATAAATTCTGTTCAGGCATTCAGGCACATACAATGAACGGGAAATCTCAACCTTCCATCTATGTGTGTGTTCATTAGAACATCTGCAGGGAATTACCATATTTATAGTTTTCCACCCCTCCTCTCCATTGTACCTTAATTGCACACATTCTGAATATTTGAACAGGGATGAGGTCTTTTTTCACAAGACTAGTATTGTACTGGTGCTGACCAAAGATCAATCATATGTGAGCTTATATTATGTACACTCAACAACAGCTCTAGTTCAACTGGAATATGTGTTCTTTTAAGGAACTGTCTTGGACTTTTGTATAGCCAAGAAACCATAGATTCTTCCAGGATTTCACCCGTAACTAACTGGTCTCTGTATTGGCTCCATTTCTTGCATCCAGCAGATTTTCCTTCGTTTTGGATGAACTACAGTTCGCTTTTATTTTTTTTGCAAGTGGAAACTCTCAGTCCTTGTTGGTATATCCAGCCGTACCTTGTTGGTACATCGAGCTGTAAAAAGAGATAAGATTATTTGAAAGATTTCTAACAGAAAGCTATTGCCATCCAGGGTCAAACTAGAACAGTGTTTTTTAACCTTTGGTGCTCCAGAGGTATGGGATTTCTACTCTTAAGAGGACCATGGACAGGAATTCTGAAAGTTGACATCTGACTATATGGAAGACCAAAGGTTAAGTACTACTGACATAGAGAATACTTCAGAGACACGGCTAGAAACCATACTCTTTTTCTTTCTTATTGTAATATAAGGACAGGCAACAGGGTCAGCTCCATCATTAGACAGAATTTTGCCTCAGGCAGCAAATTATGGTTGCCAGGAAAGGGCAGCAAATTCTTAGTTATTTAATTTGTTAATGTTATACTTTTACTGCCACAAAGGTAGGAGCGATTTGTGTGACCTGGCTGGCCTAGGGGACTGGGTGCCTTGATTTTGGAAATTGCATCTCTTCCCCAGGCAGCAAAATGTTTTGGGCTGGGCATGTCAGGGGACCTGATGTAGATCAGAACAACACTGGAGGTGGGGACGTTTAACACTTTGCCCTTGCTGGGAAGCTAATCTGGACAAAGCCCGATGGTTGTAGTTTTTAGTGTCATAATTTATGGACAAGAAATTCCAGCCAGCAAAAGCATACCCGCTAACTTTCTCAATGTAGCAGGAACAGTCTCAATTAATCCTCTATTGTTCCACTTTTTCAGCTGCTTTTAAAATGTCCCAGTTTCTTTCCCCTCCCCCTACTTTCCCCTTTAGTTCTCTGCTTACTTCAATTGCTGCAAACTGAGTTCAAAATTTAAAAGAAATTTGTACTCTGTTAACTCAAATAAGAAAGGAGGGGATGGAATCTTGCCTTTCCCTGTAGGCTCAGGCAAAAGCAAACTGCAACAGCCTCATCCGACTTGTGTTCTTCCTCAATAATAACTTTTGACCATACTCAGGTGTTGCTTGGCCACATGTCTCCTGATTTGCATTATGTTTCACCTTTCCCCTCAAAAACAGACAATGCAAACACTATTTTGAATAATTCCCTGTGGTAACCTGGTTTAAGGATGTGCCTCATGATCCTGTAATATTGCAGTTTGATAGGGGGAGAGTGTCTCTGAAGACAGTAATGATAACAACAGAGGTGTGCTACTTCCCTGGACCTTCCTCTTTCTCTCCCTTCTTCCACAATGTGAACCTTTTCTACATCTAGTAGATCTAGATGTAGATCTACATCTTGTTTGTTCCTTTTTGTCTCTCCAGGAAAATTGAACTGTGGCATTAATAGGTAGGTCCTCATTAATATAAGGAATGAGAAAAAGTCTCCTAATCAAAAGACAAGCCACATAATGAAGATATAAGGATGTCCAGCAAAAGGTCTGTGAAAAGAGAACACATTAAAACTTTAAAGAAACATCTAAGGAGAAATGCCCTTCCTCATGGAAAAGAATGAGGAATTTTGGATTAGAGTTGGCCCTGGATGATGCAATAATGAATTATTATCATTTATGAACATTATACCTTTCTTGTCAATAATATTTCACAAATAGAGACAGAAGCACGATTTGAAATCTCCCAGACAGGCGTGATGAAACCCAGCCATCCCATTTGACCTTAAGGCTGTGACTGGACTCATCAGTCCTAACCTGAACGTGAAACAGGAAGTGAACAATGGAAGAAGCAGTGGAAACTGTTGTAACCTTGGCAACCGTCTCCTAAATTGTAACTGGAATTCATCTTTCCACCCTACTGGTAGGAGGAAAGATGGCAAAGCCAAGGGGAATTTTTCCAAAAGCACCATAGTGGAAATAGGGTCATGAAGCATTATGTGAAACACAGGAATAAAGAGGAAATTGCATTTTTTGTGGAACAAGTCGATATGGGCTGTTCAGAAAACCATCCCAGCACACATCAAAATGAGCGAGCCTGTCTGTTTTCCTTCTAAGAGGAAACTTTCATTTACTAAAAATACATACTAGGTTTGCATACCAACACCTGATTGCAGTTATTATGACCTTTTGTTATGAATCTGTGAGGCAAAGAAGTCATTCCAGTGGTGAAGCTACTGGAAAATACTGTGGGTATTTTCAACAGACTTGATCGGTCAGTGCAATCCCACTTTCCCTGCAAGAAACTGTCTCTTGTGGAGACAGATATTGGATCTGTATCCAGTTAATAATGGGTGGGAGGAAGAACGTTAGGGATCCAAAAGAGTATGTGTGCTTCGAAAGTCCCCATCTCCACATTTCCTGAAAGAGAAAACAACCAGTAGGCAACTTGCTGGAATTAGCAAAAATAAGAACGTGGATTTATTTGATGGGGAGAAAGAAGAGTAATAGCTCATATGGTACAGGGTGGTCAAATCTCAGGGGCCTAGCCTCCTTTCTTCAGTTTTCAGACAAGGGGGAGGAATCTCAGGATGAAAGAACCGCCTTGAAAAGTTATGCGTATAGCATGGAAGGCAGATGTAAAATTTACAGCAAGTTTAAATCTAAGGGAAAATTTTTATAAAATGTTACACAGATGGTACATGACACCTGAAAGATTGAAAAAAATAACAAAAAATAGGAATGGAAATTGTTGGAAATGTGATGGAAAGGAGGTGTCCTTTTTTCATATGTAGTGGACCTGTAAGGTAGCAAAAGAGTTTTGGAAAGAAATACATGATGAAATTCAAAGAATGTATGGTTTAAATTTTGAAATGAAGACAGAATTTTATTTGTTAAATATGTTAGGGCAACAAAGAGAAATAAGATCTCATCAGAAGACATTGTTATATGTGATAACTGCTGCAAGATTGACATATGCTCAATATTGGAAAGAAAGAAATTATATCGATATAAAAGAATGGAAGTTAAAAGTCCTGGATATGGTAGTGGTAGAAAAGTTAACTTTTTCTCTTAAAAATAAGTCAATTCAGAGCTTTGAAAGAGAATGGCAAGAAGTGATGAATTGGATAAAAGAATAAGAAAGGGAAGAAGTAAAGAAAGATTGTTGAAAAGGTGGCTATGGTAAACTAAGATTGTTTGTTAAATAGAAACAATATATGTATGGAATGTAAACTCAGATTCAACTGGAAAAAAGATGCTTGGAGCGGAGAAGGGGGATTTTTTTTGTTCTTTATTCAAAATTTCAATAAAAATTTTTAAAAAAGAAAAGTTATGTGTCTATATTTTCCTCATTTATTTTACATGAAGTTTTGTAACATCAAAACTTCTAAAATAGGCAGGACACACCCTAGTGACATCACAAATCCCTAAGTCTCAGCTTTTGGCCCTGAAATCTCAGGCCCTGGGATAATCCTTACCTGGCAACCTGAGGTGGGTATGCCATTTGAAATGTATTTCTAAGCTACACCATGAAAGGATATGGTATCCTGTAACAAGAGTTGGAGACGCATGAGTGTTCAAGTTTCCTCAGACCTATCTCTGGCTGCACAGTCACTGGATGCAAGTGTGGGCCTTAGGCTCTCTCACTTGCCCTTCCAGTGGCCTGTCGGGGGGGGGATCTTTTCTTATTGAAAAAAAGTCACTGGTTTGTGGGGGGGAGGCAGAGCTTGGAAATACCGTGTTTTTGGATTACAAATTCCAGAACCACCGCCTCCTCCCCCAGGTGTAAGGAATCTTAGGAACTACATTCCAGAGACCAGTTTTTTCCCCAGGCTCCGCTGAGGAATGGGGAGAAAATGGCTGGTTAACTGTATTCAGTTCCACCGTCATCTTTGTACAGTTCCATGCTATTCCAGTCCCTTCCTCTCTCCTTTCCTTTGTTCTCTGCTTTGGAGAGACTTCAGCTCTCCTCAAAATTTCCTTTCTCTCTTCCAGCCTCTTCAGAATCTCCCATTTTCCCCACTCAGTTCTGTGAAGAACGCTCTCTCCCAACCACACAGTCTCCTTAGCACTTTCTACAGCCTGGAGTGTACTCCAGTAGCAACCATAAGCCTCAAAAATCAATGCGCAAGGCCTCATACAGCAGGCTTCCTTGCATAAGATGATATCAACGCATCATCATGCTAGTTATCGTAGAAGCACCTTCGAGTAACAAACAATTAGAAGGCACAAGCGGTGAACAAGGGGTCAATTTGGTGAAACATGTTTCAGAAGTGATACGAAGATCCCACAAGCTTGCAGCACTGGATCGTCTTCATCCAGACGTTCTCTCTGAAGAAAGACGTGCCCAATTCAAATTTCACACACAAACACATACCCATTTCAGAAAGAAATGCATAGCCCTGGGGTAAATTTTGTCTGAGTACTGGTTAGACGTTTCTGATCAGTTTGGCAGGCTTGTGAAAAAGAAAAGTGTTCCTTGGAGCTCCCCCATTGTACCTCACAAGATGATAAAAATGGGGAGATAAATCCTCCTCTGTGACCCTGGTCACCTGCCTGATGGTAATGGATGGGCCTAGCCAGGCAACCTTTTGCTGCCCCATCTTTAAAAAGCCCTCTTTAAGATGTACTGCTAGATAAAGATGCGAACCACACGTAGCACCTCCCTCAAAAATGTGTAAATCTCACTCGCTGGTGTTGTCATTGTTCAAAAATGCTAAAAGGCCTCCAGGAGGCTACCAGAACACATTTGCTCACTCTCAGACTCAAGCAGAAAGCAGAAAGCATCACTGCTAGGAAGTAATTAAATGCTGTCAGTAGGTCTGGGTTCTTTTCCCACACAGGACCAAGTGATATTAACCAGGTACAAAGAATCAAGGCAGGTTCAAAAGTTCAGACAGCCATGATGGGGCAGGTCACTGCCAGTCACAGCCTCTTGCTTCCCCATAGCTTTCCAACTGGGAGATATTTTCCCGAATGATTTGAGGGACTGATTGGTAGTATTTCAGTGACACTAGGTGACATCCATTTTTGAGATTTTCCCCTTGATTTTTCAATGGTGATGCAGTCTTGGGAAAGCATTCTAACAGCTACGATGTCCTGAAATTTGCTATGAAATGAGACACCTCAGCACATAGGGAATCATATTCTATGGCCTTCCAATATTTCCTGATGCTATGCTTACCCAATACTGGGAAGAATACACTCCCTCCCATGTTGTTTCTCCACTTTTATTTTTTTCTCAGATTCCACAACTCAGACCTACTTTACCTACTGGTAATGCCTTATTCAGATTTAACTTTCCTCACCATTACATATGGAAGGTACCTTTTTCCCCGAAGACATAAATCATGATTTCACTATTGCCTTACAAAATAGTTAAAAAGTTATAGAGAAGACAGAAGCAAAGAGGTGACAATGCATAAAAACTGATTTCACTATTAAAAAACTTATTGTGTTCCTAATAACTTATTTTCCCCAAGAAGTTCATGGTAACGTTATAACATTTTATCTTCACGAGAGCCCTGCAGAATAGGGAAGTCTGAAAGGTAGTAACAGACATAAGGTGGTATGTAAGTATCATGGGCCATTTCTGCATGGCACGGCATTGGGGACGCAATGGCAGCCGTCCGCGGGTCATGCTTTCACGTGATGTGCCGTGATCCCATAGCCATCATGTTCCCATGCATCGCAACTGCAGGATATTCGCTTAGTGGAAAAAATCCATTAAGCACCTGTGATCATGCAAAGCTCCTGTCCTTCCTGGCCATGCGGAAGGGCAGGGAGTGCGATGGAAACGCTTCCTTCTCCAGAGCAGCATGCGAAAGAGACCGGCTGCGTGGCAGAAGGCAGGCACGTGTCGCTCGCCCTCCCTTCTGAAGGGAGCCTGCTGGTTGTGGAGGGGAGCATTCCCGTTGGGCTCCCTTCCCAGCAAAGATGCTGCTGGGATTGTGAAGGGAGGACGCATCACGTAGAAATGATGATGTTTGAAAAAGAATTTGAACCTGGATCTCTGTGGATCAGTTCAATATCCTGTCCCATTATATCACACACTGCCCCATGAAAGCTGTGCATTTACTTCTCCAACTTAATTTTGTTTCAGCATGATTGTACGTTTAAGACTCCTTTCTGCTCAGTTCTCTGTGTTTTCTAACTATAACATCATAACAAGGCAGAATTGTCTATACAAAGACTATACTTTTTTTCCTTATAAAATAATTCATGCATCAAAGATATTATATATAACTCCCTCACAAAAGCAAACTTGAACATCTGGCTTAATCTTACCAAACCCAGAAAATGTGAAAGCTGGAATTATTTCTCTTAGTGTTTGTAAAATGGACCACTGTATCATAATGCCAAGGATGTTGGAGGTGTATATTATTTCTTCTAAAATTCCACAAGATTTTTGGAGATTGAAATAAGGCAGTGTTGTTTTATAGTACCACAACTATTTTTCCACTGGACTTTCTCTATGTCTGTGGTAATCCTGATGGTCTCAAGTAATGCTCTATATTTCTCTTGGTATACTTCACATCTGTCCCCGATCTGTAGTTATCATTCTTGCCAAATATGCAGTATTTCACAAAGTCCTCTTTGAAATTTGGTATGTTTGGTCATTTGAGTTGAAATCACTTGAAATTCAATCACTTCGGCTGAAGTTTCAGACAAAAGCTTAGCCAATTAGTTACAGTAAATTTATGTAGATAATCTATTTTGAGTTAGAGACTTTCTAAATGAATCTTGATGCTTCCCGATCGTGAATACTTACCCTTTAATGGTAGAATGGCAATCTAAGTCTGCATGGTTTTGGCACTATTGAAATGTTTACTTTTACCCCACTAGTAAAACTTCTCTAAATTGTGTTCTATACTAGTGGTTCTTAACCTGGGGTCCGGGGATCCTGGGGGTCTGAGAAGCCCTGATGTTGGACACCAATAGCAGCAGCAGCAGCAGCAACAATAACATGGCAATGGCAAGGAGAGTTGTAGGTGCTGAAACTGCGCCTTCACTTGCAAAATATGACTCTGGAGACCAAGGTTTGACTCTCCGCTTGGACATGCAAACCTTCTGGGTTACCTCAGGCAAGTGACACTGTCTCAGCCTCAGAGAAAGGCAACAACTTTTGTCAAGAAAACCCCCATGATAAGTTAACCTTAGGGTCTCCATAAGTCAGTTTCCAAAGAGGAGAGACAGGCTGGCTAGAAAGAACCTCCCCAATCAATGGCACTTTGTTGTTGTGTGCCTTCAAGTCACTTCCTGAGCTATAGCATATAGCTTATTTATATAGCTTATTTATATTTAAATAATGAATTAAATCTTATAGCAGTTAGCAATAGCAGTTACATTTCTATACTGCTTATCAGTGCTAGCCACTCCATAAGCGGTTTACAATGTGTTAGCTAATTGCACCCAAGAAGCTCGGTACTCATTTTGCCAACCTGTGGAAGGATGGAAGGCTGAGTCAACCTGGAGCCCAGCAGGATCGAACTCACATTGTTGTGGCTGCAGTACCGGCATTTAACCACTGAGCTACCAGGGCTCGCACTGTGCCACCAGGGCTCTTGGGGGTCCCTGGCAAAAAAATATATTTCGAGGGATTCGCAATAAAGAAAAAGATAAGAACCACTGTTCTATGCTACTAGTAGCTGCACACTGCTGATAGAAATGAACATGCGTTTCAGTTTGGATGTGTTTTACCTGTGGTTAGTTGTAACTATGTTCTGTTCTGGATCCTTGGTTTTGTAACAGTCTGCAGTTAAAAACTATTGAATGAATGGAAATATGCATTTATTTTTGCAGGCTTTTCCTTCAAAATATAAATTTTTGTATGCAATTTTCTCTATTCTGTGATTTTTTTTTTTGGCATGCTCTTTCCCCTAATATATTTTGTTATACATTTTGTGCTGAGATCAGCATCGCCAAATCTGTAGCTATGCCAGGTCCAAAAGGATATCTATGTTCAAATCCGTGTATTGTTCCTAGAAATGTGAACCAATATGTGGGTCTTTTAATATAACAGTAGAGACCAAACAAAATTCTCCCGTATCCCTCACTGTTCACCAAAGACAATCCGTGGGCCCATGCTGCAGAAGACAGGTGAATCTTGTGAACGATAGGGTTGTGTTTCTGGACTTGGGATATAAATTGAGAGGTACATAAATGGGAGGAGCCACAAGGAATCATTGGAGACCTGGAGATGCATTATGACATTGCTAAAGTAGCTGCAAAGTAATTTTACACAACCCATCACAAATTTTAAAGAATTTAAAACATTAAATCAGGTCTTGCCTTTTCCAGGCTAGAGAAATGTGCAGATGCTCTCCAGAGGGACCAGAAGATGCAGCAACCATTGTTTCCCATGACCTCTGGCGGGGTAAGCTCTCTCTTCATCACATCTTTTCCATTTAAGCAGGCAAAGGATACCCTTTCCTTCTAGATTATAAGACTTCAGTTGCTCATGCCTTCCCACCTACAAAAACAGAAGAAACCCCCTCCAGTCACCCAAGACTTCAAATTGTCAGCGGCGGGCAGCAGTCAAGCAGACGCAGGACAAGCAGCTGGGGGTGACAGCATTTATTGCTGCCAGCAACCAAGGGGTTACAGAAACTAAACTGTCCTAAACTCAAGACACACCTTTAACAGCAACAGGCTTCAACAGAAAACAAAGGAGGGTTACTTCACCCGAAACGCAGGCAGGGTCCTTGGCTGGCAAGAGGCTGGACGCGGTCACGGGCAGGAGGGGCTGGAATCAGACGCGGGCGGGAGGAACACGGTAGGGCGACAGTCGTTGCTCCATGCCTCTCCCAGCCCAGCACCCGCCCTAAATTGCCCCCTTGGCTGGCGGCGACCAATCCGGCGCAGGCACGCGGCTGAGGGCTCACAGCTGGGCTCACAGCTGGAAGCTCTCAGCCCGCAGCCGCTTTTTCATTAACCGCCGGGACCGGCGGGTCGCTTCCTTGTTTTGCCGCTGCTGCCGGAACGTGGGAGGCAGGGTGGCAGCCTTAGCCTCCTCTGAGTCAGAGCTGTGGGTGGGCGGAGCCCCAGGATCGGGACCAGGACCCGCCTCGCCTGCCTTGCCTGCCGGAGGGGGAATTGGATTGCCCCCAGTGCCATCATCGGGACTGCTGGTGTCGGCGGCAGCCTCCGCAGCGTCCGAGCAATCCCTGGCGGCAGTGGTGGCCTCCGTGGCGTCCGGGCCCTCCTCCGCGGCAGCAACAGCCTCTGCGGCAGCCCCGGGGACGCCAGTGGGCTCGGCCACGCCTAAGCTCCCGACACAAATATCCTCTTTCTCACCTCACTCTCCTTGCTCTCTTGCTTTGCTCAACTGCACAAACATTCTGGGAAAGCAATACAAATTAGAACTCTGGATTTGAGGAAGTGGATAACGGCATTTTGAATTTATAACAGTGTAACTGGCAAAACCACCTCTAAGTATTCCTTATGTAACAAAACCCTATGAAATTCATAGGGTCACCATAAGCCAGTGGTTCTCAACCTGTGGGTCCCCAGATGTTCGTGGACTTCAGCTCCCAGAAGCCCCAACCACTATGGTCAATGCTCAGGGCTTCTGGGAGCTGAAGTCCACGAACATCTGGGGACCCACAGGTTGAGAACCACTGCCATAAGCCTACAGTAACTTGAAGGCACATGCAGACACATATTACATAGTACAGATCCAGTCCGGTGTAATGGTCTGAGTGTTGCCTAGAACTCCTGGAGACCCAGGAGTGAATCCCTGCTCAGCCATGGAAACCCACCAGGTGATCTTGGTCAGATCACACCCTCTCAGCCTCTGAGAAAGGCAATGGCAAACTCCTTTTGAACAACTCTTATGTTGAAAACTCTATGACAGGTTCAACTTAGGATCACTGTAAATCAGAAGGAATTGAAGGCACCCAACAACAACAACAACAACAACAACACAAGATAATACTATTGTTGTGTTCAACTTAAGATTTAATGCTCGATGATGGCCAATACCACTATACAGGGCCAATGTAGGTACATTTAAGCCCATTGGAATCAGTGGGCTAAAGCACATGCAACTTTTTATTGGATTGTAGTCTAAATACATAGGCAGTTTAACGGCCCTAAGCCTTCTTTCTCATATTCTAGAGGACTGCATACTTTGCTTTGATGACTCCCTTTGTTAATATACTTGCTTGCCAGTGGAAAATGAAGGCATATTTGGTCCTTTCCTGATAGATTTTCTTCTTTTCTTCCCAGGCAGTTCATTATATGGCATATGCACTTGGCAGAGAAACTCTTTCTGTTCTATCATGCTGAAACAGCCCATGTGGCTATGATAACGCATGCCTTAGTTACATCCCATTCGAATTACTGTAACATGTTCTGCATGACTTTAAAAATTCAGTGCTCAGAAAATTTAGTTGGCCCAAAAAGCTGAAGCTCCCTTGTTACAGCAACTTCACTGACTGCCAGTTCTTTTCTCGACACAATTCAAAATGCTGGTTATGACCAGTGAATCCCCGTACAGCTCAGGTTCAGCCTGTCTAAAGGATCATATCTTCACGCATGAGCTTGTTTGACCTCTAAGATCTTGGTTTCCTCACCTTCACTGGTGCATCTAGCATACCCTCCAAACCTCCTGATTTGGCAAGGACAATCCTGATTCAGCTTCCACTGTTCCACTTTTTCAGTCGCTTTTAAAATATCTCAGTTGCTCTTTCGTCCTCACACTCCCCACTTTCTCCTCAGCTTATTTCAATTGCCACAAACTGAATTCAAAGTGCAAAAGTTATTTATTCAATTAATCAATCTAATTTGCACACCATTTAACTCAGCAGGGGGTAACAGAAAGAAGGAGGCGGTGGAGTATTGCCCTTTCCAGTAGGCGCAAGCAAAAGCAAACTGCTGCAGCCTCTACTGTCTTTCCCACACTCTGATGTGGCTTGGTCATATGTGTTCCGGTTTTCATTTGTGAAATGCTGGAGGGCTTGATCTGGTTGAAACACAAGAGGGCCCTTCTCATTTGGCTGCCCACCCCCACCCCCAGCTTTGGCTCTCCCTCCCTAGCATTTGCATTTTTTGCAAATGAAAGCTTTTCTGCTGTGGCAGGTTTAAAATAACTGACTATTAAGAGGTTTTTTTTTAAAAAAAAAATAGTGGGCTGCCTTATTAACTTTGATCTTTTGTTTTTTTAATGGGTTTGATTTGAATGGTTTTAATTCTATAGTTTAATTGCACTTTAGCAATAACAAGATGTTTTTACTTTTGTCCTTCTGCTTTCATCTGCATTTGTTTTAATTATTATAAGCTGTCTTGAGTCTCAGTTTTAAGAAAACAGCAGGATGTAAATTAATTTATAATAACAGTTGTTGCTTTCCTGAAATCCAGTGTTGCCTTTAAAACATTGAGCTTTATTCCTTAGTCTCATGCACACAAACTGTTAACTTTTATCTCATATAAAGTAGTGTGAGTGGAATATATTTAATTTATGCGTTGAATTGGTAGCCTGACATTTTACTCTTTATGTGATTTTTTTTTTTAGAACATGGTCCCCTACTACTAACAACATCGCCTTCTAAAGCTGCAGTCATACCATAATTTTTTGCACAGTGGTGGTAGTTACATGATAATATAGTTATTCAATGATAAAGCTATATCTTAATCATGGATTACCTTGCTCCATTACAACTTTAACAATATGTGCCCAAAGCAGTTAATTCAAATGTATTAATGTGTTGCAGGCTATATTTTGAGGAACGAATGGGCAAAACCACTTCTGAATATTCTTTGTCAAAGAAAACTCTATGATATTCATAGGGTCGCCATAAGTCAACCGGCTGCTTGAAGGTGTGTGTGTGTGTTGTGTGTGTGTGTGCTTTCAAATCATCTGTTGAAATCACCCTTCATATCACCCATGAATTTCATACAGTTTTGTTACCACCATGTTCTGGCCTGACCTTTGGTGAACCAAAGATATCATTTTGATATCACACTTCGGCCCTACTTTGCCACCAGCCAAGTGTTTGTGAGGCCCACCAAACAAGCACGAAGCTAGGCATGGCTGTTACTTGCTGCTCCCACCAAATCAAGCCAGATATTGCCAGATCTGCTTTAGGGGACCTCCCGAAACAAACACCTTCATTACATATGCACGCTACCACAAAGAGATCCTCTGCCCTGAGAGGATACCCTGGTGAGCTAGGTACTTAACTGCCAAGCTAGCCACATCTGCATACCAGCTATACTATTGTCAATTCGGACTCTAACTCAATCATGCAAATTCTGACCTTTCGGAGGCTTTGTCTGCAACCCAATACTTACTGTTTTCACCCGAGACCAGACTAGCCTGCAGTTGTTCTTTCCCCTATAAAAATCCCCCGCTCTGAGAGCTCTTCGGAACTCTTGCTGGATCGCCCGAACTTCACTCTGCCTTGCTGCCGCTCGGTTCAGCAGATTCTCCTCGGTCGCCACGCCAGGTTTCTTCCTCTTCAATCAGGCTTCTCCAGGACTACAGGACAGGTGGCGTATCACCCATTCCCCTTGAAACTCTATTTCCTTTTCTAGTTAGGAGTGTGTTTGTGCTTTTCTTTAATAACTGTTTAATAAATCTTAATTGTTGTTTGAACCAGTTGCCTCCTCACTGACCTGACACTGTAGACATAGGGTAAAAGATCCTGCTGCATTACCCTGCCTCTCATTAGCCAAGAGAGTGCTCCAGCTAATTTCCCTATCTTTGCTTAGTTTGTTTTGGTTGTTTGGGTGCCCCTCACGGGACCCCCAATTCACAGGGTAACAGTTTGCTTAGGCACATATACACACATTAATGGTAAATCAATGATTACAAAGTTAATGATCAATGACCCTTTTTATGCCTAGACCCAGCCATCCAAGTTTTGGATAAAGTAGCAATGAAGACTCATGTCTCCTTTTTACAGCTCACAAAAACTGTTTTCTGCCTTCAGAAGCACTGACACATATGAAAGGGGTGGGGGGAGTCCCATAAAGTAAATGTTTGTGCGTGGGTGCATGCACACACACATGCACACCTCAAAAACATTAAGGAAAAGAGTGAAAATGAAGGACTGGCCGTGTAAATCATGGGATTCTGAAAGCTGTAATCCAAAACAGTAACTTGTCGGAGGTTTGTCCCTTTAGTTTGCAGCATCTTTTCATTATGATCTCTGTCAACTTCTGTAGTCCTTCATTTCTACTCTTTTCAGTGTTTTGAAGTGTGCGTGCATGCACTCATGGACTAACATTTGGTTTGTGTTTTCTTCCCTTTAAAATGTACAAGTGCTTCTGGAGGCAGTATTGTTTTAGTCAGATAAAATAATGGGCTGTAGTTATTTTCTTGTGACAAGACTCTGCACTTAACAGTGCTAAAACCTACCATTGTTCTGCCAAATGAAAATCTGAGTGAGACTTGACTATTTCCCCTCCACTTGAGTCTCCCCAGGAGACTACTTATTTGAGGCAGGTATAAATATTCTAAGGAAAGGAAAATTCTTCTCCCAAATTAATCCTGAAATGGACTAGGCATGAACTTGGGGAAGCTCATCCATATTAATAAATGCTGTGGTTCTGTAATGACTATAAATGTGGCAGCTTTCCCATTGAGGAAAACAAAGTACACAGACTGGCAAAGTACATCTTCACTTTGCTCTTTTGTCAAGTTAGGTGATGGTTCACAAAGTTCCATAAATATTCTCCTTTAGCTGTGCTGAGCTGGTTAGAGAGAAAGAGGGAGAGAGAGTTTATGTACTTAGATAGTTCTCTCCCAACCCATCCCTAAGGCTTGGCGTGGGTTTTAAAATAACACAAGTCCAAATAAAAAAAAGAACAACAGAATTTGGGCTTAAAGTCTGATCCTGCTCAACAAAGCCAAACAAAATGGTTTCATGCTGCTTTTGGGGAAAAAAAGATAGATGTGTGTCTTACTTCAGATGTTATGCATTTCCTACAAACAAAGTACTTGTGTGTAGAAAAAAAGGTGAAATCTGTATGAATGTTGCCTAATACTTTCATAGATTTTACATTGTGAGGTTCTTTACGTTTGTGACATGCAGAAATTTTGAAGAAGGGAATTTTTCTGAAGTAGTTGTGCAGGTAAGGACTTGATGGAGATATTTCTCCTCATCCCACCCCCTACTCTGTGAGAGGTCAATAAATCATCACTATTCTTCTTTTATGCTATGACAGTTACATAGGAAATGGAGGGTTTCTATTTTGTTATAGGAAATGGTGAAGCAGAGAAGTTGAAATGATTTTGGCGGTTCTGGTGCCACATCTAAAAGTGTTACACTTGGTGTGAAATAAAAACAGACTGCTTAACTCATCCCTGAGAAAAGAATAGGAATTGGGGCAGGGTCCAGACAGGAAGGAGCACAGAAACAGAAGACAACCCATAAACCAGCTAAAAGTAATGAGTAATTTCAAAGAATATGTACTAAGTGTGAATAAAAATCTGCAAGCAACCAGCTTTTTTTCGACTGGACCTGAAGTTCCCTAAAACAATATTTAGAATCTTGTTTTTCAGAACATGACAGCATGGCCTTTAGCTTTCACAATTTGGCAGAGACAGTTCTGATGAATCCTGTCATCCAACTTTTTCAGCTACTTTTAAAATGTCCCAATTTCTCTCTCTTCCTTTCACTTTCCTCCTTTGTTCTTACTTTATGTGAATTGCTACAAACTGAATTCAAAGAGCCAACGTAATTTGCACTTAATTAACTTAGGAGAAAAGAGCACAGAGAAAGGGTGGAATCATACCCTTCCCTGTAGGATCAGGCAAAAGCAAACTCTCCCAGTTTATGTGCTCTTCCTTACTCTGATGTTGCTTGGACGCACATGTCCCAGTTTTCATCTGGGAAAAGTTGGAGGATATGTGATAGTGTAAACTTGTACTCCTAGTGGGTTGTTTTGATAAGATAATTTGATTGCCTGAATACTGCAGAGAAAAGTTCACTCATTGTGACTCTCTAATTCAGACTCTAACTTATCCTCCAGATATTTTTGTGCTGCAATTCTTCTCAGTCCAACCCAACATGACCAATAGTAGGGAATTACTGGAGCTGCTGTTCAACAACTCCTAGAAAGTTGCTTTGACCTCTAAAAGGGTTATACAGAGAAGTTCTTGGATTTTGTTAAATCTATTATATTCAACTCTACTAGAGCCAATATTCCAATTGCCTCCCATTTGAAGCAGAAGTTTGAGTTAGTTTAGTCACCCCTTCCATTTTTACCACCCAAATTAAATTTTCCTTATATAACTGATTAATTTTAATTCATGCCAGATATTCCAATAATGCTTGGTAAGGTAGAAGGCCATAAGAAAAGAAGAAGATCACATTATAGATGGATAGACTCAATCAAGGAAGTCAAGTCCCTGAATCTGCAAGACCCGAGCAGAGCAGTTGATGAAGGAGTGGCTTGGATGTCTCTCATCCATAACTTCACCATAAGTTGAGATCGACTTGACAGCAGTTGAGAACAACAGTACAACAATTCTATGTTTCTCCAAACTGCAAATTCCAGATAGTACAAGAAGAAGAGTCATGCCAGATCAGGCTATCTGGTCCAGGATTCTACTCTCACAATGGCCAAACAAATGCCCTTCGGAAGTTCTCATGTTGTTAAGGAGGACATACATTCAGAGCACCTTCCCTCATTATATCCTAGCAATTGATACAGAGAGCCATATTATCTTTGATCTTGAAGGTAACTGTCAAGCCATTATGACTAGCGTAGCAACCAAATTTATCCCTTTTATCCATGTATTTCTCCAATCCCCTTTGTTAGCAAGCATATATTATTTCTGCAGTACCTCAAGATACAAGCAGCACAATGGAAGCAACATGTGTTAAATAAAATACTGGAAATTACAGATAAAATGCAACTATAAAATGGGAAAATATAACTGATTGAGTTGCTTGTTTCTTTTACTACTGCTGAGTCAAAAGCATACTTAAAGCAAACTTGTCTACCTATATGGAAAACTGCAGGGTTTACCCCAATTTCCCCTATACTCTTCTTGTGGTGTATTAAAAAAACAATACAGTAAAAGTTCAAAATTACTTTGCAAAGGTCTCATATAAAATAAAAATATTTTCTTTCTGTGGAAGGAAGATATTTAATAGTGAACTTATCAAAATAGATACATGAGCCTTCAGCCTTTAATTAAGCAAAACACACTGGGTGGTTTCTCTTTCTGGAAGCAGGGGTTGGGAAGAAAAGAAAGTAGAATGTTTTTGTTTTGTATTCAGTTCTTTTAATGGTCTCCACACCACCTCCCCAGTTTCTAGTTAAATAATGAAAAGGAAACTACATTATAACTCATGGAAGAGGGGAGGAGGATTGTATGAGCCAAGTTGACTTGGAAGCAAGCTGAATCAACCCAACACTATGAGAAATGGAAGATGATAAATCATCCAGAAGGGAACAAGTCTGTGGAAGCATCAAGAGTTTCCAATTTCTTTTTGTTTTGATTATACCTGCATATACCCAGGATCGCCTCTGAACTCTTTCTTGAAATATCCCAAGCTTCCCTTACTTCCCCTTCCCTTGTGTTTTTCCTTCTCCACCACCCATTGATCACGTATCACACTTAGACTCATCAACATTTCAGAAACTGATTTTCACCAATTCCCATTGAGCCTTCTTCATTATTATTTGGGAATTATAACCAAAATGTGATTAGTTAAATATCAGGATAATTTTGTTTTAGTGCAACCTTTCCTCTTTTCCTCACTTGATCTCTGTTGAATCTCTGTCCTGGAAACAATAGCTGTGTTTACTAGAGGTAGCCATCTTAGCTAGTGCTGGGATAATGCAAACAGACAGCCAAGGAGAGATATGTTTCATTTTGGAAAATGCTGGGTTAATTTAAACTGATCTGGGAAGTAGGAATGAAAAGTTCTTGGTAACTCTGAGAGTTCTGAGGAAATACCTCAGAATGAAGAAAATGTCATTTGGATCTCCAAAATAAAATGTATCTGTACAGGGATAAAACTGGGGCTTTCAGAGACTTTTTAAATCATCTGGAGGGCTCAAAGTCACAGTAAATGTTCAAAAAAGTAGGAAATTATCCAACTTGCACAATTGTCCTGACATAAACAACTCAAGGGATTGCACCACAATACACATGCGCCCTGATCTTCCTGTCACATCCCAGACACACAAGAATCCACAGTATTGTCTACCAAGGTGGCCTGACAGGTCACTGAGTTACAGCAGTTCCCATTATTCTAGTACCTCCAAGAACAATGGCAGCTGCAGCAGATGGGTCAGAATACAAGCAGGAACCTAGGCCATTTCTGCACTAGACTGTTATAGCACTATTATTCCATTTTTGACATCCTATGGGATCCTGGGGTTTGCAGTTTAGGGAGGGGCCGGCTGCAAACCCCAGGATTCCATAGGATGTTGAAAGTGGAATAATAGCGCTATAACAGTCTAGTGCAGAAATAGCCCTAGTGTCCAGGAACTCTGGGTATATATGTGCATGTGCAAATGTCTGAAAAACCATGATGTAATGAAGACTTCAAAAAAAGTTGCTCATCATGTGATAAGCAGAACAGCAGGAATGTGTAAAATGGCCTTAATTCTGTGTAGTGCAATCCACCTTCATGGCACCCCCTCTGGCCAGTAGAAACACCCGGGGCGGGGGGGGGAATGGAAGGACACCCAGAAAGCAAGCTTGTGAAAAGTAATCACTGTTGTGGATGTACTATTTTTTCTGGGAGGAGGGTGCTTCCTTTCGGCATTACTGATGCTTCTGGAACTGGCATGTTGGAACTCACTGGACTGCAGTAACTTCATTGGAGATGATCTTATGAACTGACCCTTAGACTAGAAAGGCACCTTTAATGTTTAACCTCATCTTTATGCAATTTTGTGTTTTTGGTTCTTAGAACTATTAGTATTATTATTTCTAGCTGTAGTTACTTTGAATTATCTGGAATCCTATGGTTAAGTGAAGCTACTTTTCAGGAATGCCTCCTCCCATCTGAGTCATAAGAAGTGGGGAAATAAGCATTGAGCAGCCTTAACTTTGGTCATGTGTTATCAGCCTGATAGGCAAAAGAGTCTTCAATTGCTTTATGACTTTGGAAAGAGCAAAGTGTTTAATGATTTTTGGGGCACTTTGGAGATATACTATCAGTTTTCACTGCTCAGGTTTAGCCTGAGAAGCAGCTTAGACATAGCGATATCCTCCAGATAATGTTAGATTACAAACTTTCATCAGCCCTAGATAGCATAGCCAATGGTGAGGGATGTTGGGAACTGTACTCCAGCAACTAGAGGGCTGCACTTTGGTTACTGCATCCCAAAAGTAGAAAAATATCTCTGCCTTTGATCCTTTGCAAATTAGTAGGGTTTTTTTGGGGGGGGGTCAGTGCTGAGAAAATACTGTGAGCTTGCCTTCCATATGCCTATGGCTCTTGCAGACAAGACTTCTAATGTGCAATTGCTATGCCTCTTTCATACAATTTTAAGGGCATCCAGCTGACATTGAAAGGCAATTATAGTCCTGTTCTCATGTGTTTTCCCCTACTTCTGAATTCTTTTCTTACTGAAGAAAGCATGTTATGGAGGGGAAAAGCAGAACATCAGTTCAAGTGTTCCAAAGTTATAGATAAGAAGATAAAGAAATGAGGCTTGGGAAAGAGAAAAATAGGCATTTTGTGTGGGATTGGCGGAAGGGGATATGAACATGCGTCTTTTGGGCTATAGGTGGCTGTTTCACTGAGTATTTTGTTTCAAGTATCATTAATATTTGAAAGGATGAGACATGAAAAATGGACCAAGCTTGTTTTCAGCAGCTCTGCAAAGCAATTGATTCAAATTGCAAGAAAATGTCTCTAAACATTAGGAGCAACTTGTTGGAGGAAAGAACTGTTCAATAGTGGAATAAACTGTTTCAGAGGGTGATGGGCATTTATTTTGGATCTTTAAAGAGAGAGGCTAAATAGGCAACTCTTGGGAATGCTTTAGCTGTGTATTTCTGGATGGCCGAGGGATAGAACAGACACCTGGACTAGATGGCTCTTATAGTCCCTTTCAGTTCTGTCATTCAGTGAAGCACAGTAGGAGTTCACCCTGGGCAAATGAAATATGTGTTTAGCATGCTCTTCCTTCCTTCTTTTGCTTGTTTTGTACATAATTTCAATTTTAGCCATTTCATGTCCTGGACCACACGTCCTTTTCCCCATCTACTAGATCTCAGTCTTGTTTAATTTTTGGAACAAGGTTTCTTTAGCTATTTCATTAACAGATTATTTTGAAAACATCGATGCAACCTTCTGAAAGCAGATGCATGGGTTCCGGATGCATAATCTTATAAGGCAGCAAACTTCTAGCCCTGTGCTTCAGGATGAGAGAGAATGTGGGCAGTAGTTAGAGATCCTTATTAAGGAACAAAGCCAAAGACATTAATGGTTTGGAGAAATTAACTAAACGCTTTGTTATACAAACTCCATTCTAACATAGGAATGTTACTTGGGGTGCTAATGTAATTTAGCTTCATTCTAGGAAATTGGTGAGAGAGGGCTGGAGGGAAAGAGAGGAGGTGGAAAAACATTCCTAAGGATATCAGTTTACATCACAGAGGGGGTCAGGATAGGTACACCAGAAGGGGGGACACTTTGGACTTCTCAAAATATCTAACCCTATTACTACCCTGAGGGATTCTTGACTCTTCAGTGATAAGTACTGTTGCATGTCTAACACAGAAGGGACAGCCAGAGTGGTGTAGTGGTTTGAGTGTTGAACTAGGATTCAACTAGTATTGAACTAGGACTCTGAAGGAGAGGGTTTGAATCCCTGCTTAGCTGTGGAAACCCACTGGGTGATCTTGGACAAGTCACACTCTCACAGCCTCAGAGAAAAGCAAGGCAAACCTCTGTTACCACCGTGTCCTGGCCTGGCCTTTGGTGAACCAAAGATATCATTTTGATATCGCAATTCGGCCCTACTCTGTCACCAGCCAAGTGTTTGTGAGGCCTGCCAAACAAGCGTGAAGCTAGGCATGGCTACCACTGGCTGCTCACACCAAACCAAGCCAGATATTGCCAGATCTGCTTTAGGGGACCTCCCGAAACAAACACCTTCATTACAAATGCACACTACCACAAAGAGATCCCCTGCCCTGAAAGGACACCCTGGCGAGCTAGGTACTTAACCGCCGAGCTAGCCACATCTACATACCATTGTCAATTCGGACTTTAACTCAATCATGCAAATTCTGACCTTTCGGAGGCTTTGTCTCCAACCCAAAACTTATTGTTTTCACCCGAGACCAGACTAGCCTGCGGTCGTTCTTTCCCCTATAAATATCCCCCGCTCTGGGAGCTCTTTGGAACTCTCACCGGATCGCTTGGACTTCATTCTGCCTTGCTGCCGCTTGGTTCAGGAGATTCCCCTCGGCCGCCACGCCGGGTCTCCTCTTCTTCAATTGGCTTCCCCAGGACTGCAGGACAGGTCACGTATCACCCATTCTCCTTGAACTCTATTTTCCTTTTCTAGTTAGGAGTGTGTTTGTGCTGTTCTTTAATAACTGTTTAATAAATCTTAATTGTTGTTTGAACTATTTGCCTCCTCACTGACCCGACACTGTAGACATAGGGTAAAAGATCCTGCTGCGTTGCCCTGCCTCTCGTTAGCCAAGAGAGTGCTCCAGCTAATTTTCCCCATCTTGCTAGCTTTGTTTGGTTATTCGGGCGCCCCTCCCAGGACCCCCAATTCACAGGGTAACACCTCCTCTGAACAGGTCTTGGCAAGAAAACCCCATGATAGGTTTGCCATGGGGTCATCATAAGTTAAAAACAACTTGAAGGCACACAGCAACAATGCTTCAGGATCTTAACAAACAACTTAACATGCAGGGAAGTGAAATTCTAGTTGGATAGTAAAATTGACCAGACCAGGCTATCTGTTTGGATCTGTTCATGAAACTGAGAGGATACCTTGATGTGGAAGACGCTCAGGTAATATCACTGGAATTTATAGCCAAATCTATATGTTTACTAAGAAGCTTAGCTATTATCTTTTACCCCTATGAGGCAGACAATTTTTTTAAAAAATGTATTTTTTGCATTGTGCTATGATATAATGATGCAAGTAATGAGCAAGTTTTCTAGAAGGGTTGTGAAACTGATTTGCAAAGACATTGGCCATGCAGGTTGAGTGATTCTTAGAGTTACAGTCACCAAAAGTAATTTTTCTGAGCTCTGAAAAAAGCGCTAAATCTCATGAAATGCATATGGTGAGTTGCAATTCCACTTGTAGCTTATAGTAGAAGATCAATGAGCAGAATTAGGAGGCCCTCCCCTAAATAATTTCGAGTAGTAAAAGGAAAGATTTTCTCTTCCATTAACAGGCAAAGACTTCATTGTTCCAACAGACTTACAAGAATTGAATGTTTTTAAAGAAAGGGCTTTTAGTAGATGCTGTACTGCTGTTAACAATGCAGTTTTAAAAGCTTTTTATTATTTTGAACTGTATGCTTTAAGTTTGTAATGATATCAACAATTTAATTACACTATAATACTAGTCCTCTGTATGTTTAGCCATATTGTATTTACTTTAATTTTTAAGCCACCATGAGACTTGGTTTTGACAAAAAAGGTCAAATTTAAACAACTGCTAAATGCAATGTTTAAATAAGTGTTTTAATTGGAGCTGTCACGCAGTTAAATGAATGTTAGCCATACATTCATGCATTTTAATTAATTGCTCAATCAGTTATAGTTACACATAAGGAAAAATAATACTTCTGATGCAAGAATTTCTGTCTCTTCCCTGTTTTCTTTGGTAGATGATGCACTTCTGTATCACATCATGCATCATCCTATAAGAGATATTTCCACTTGTGTGAGTGAAGGAGAAATATTCTGCTCGCCAGACGAAGTTCTTATGGGGACTTTTATAGAAATCATGTATAAATTAGCCTTACACCTAATTCATTAAGGCACAATTTTTGTTAACCTAAATAAATAAATAAATCAGTAAATCCAACTGATAATCAATTAAATATGAGAGCAATCATTTTCATTGTTTGCAGTGATATATTGACTTTTTGCTGCTTTCAAAGCAGGATACATGCATTTTAACAAATAAAATGTGTATCCTGTACAAGATAGCACTGAATGTGGAAATAAATAATTCACTGGCTCATTTAGAATTTCAGAAAGGAACACTTTCATAGTAGATCTGGATTTTCTGTTCCTTTAACACCAAGGAATCCTGATGCCATCTCAGGATTCATTTCCTAAACAGAAAAGTCTCCTCTCAATTTCTGACATTGTTACAAGTGATGCTTGAGTGAAATTCTTTGATGATTTGCAATGTTCTGAGAGCTGTACCCCAGCTTCTTTAGAAAAGATTGTTGTACATACCTGTTAGACTGCATGCTGTTCTGTTGACATTCTTGCTTATACAATAGGACTCCAATTAGGGTCTACATTCATAGTTCCCTGTTCAAAAGATCAAATGCTGCCTTCACAGGCCTGGATATACAGTCAGCCCTCCACATTTGCAGGTTTCACTTTTCCAGATTTGATTATTCAGATTATTTGCTGTCACCGCTGTTGCCTCCCCATGGCATTTTTAATAGGGACTGCAAGCCTCATGAGACTGAGAAACTGTTAATGAGGTAAGTACCTATTAAAAATTGTATGAGGTGGCAGTAAGCCCCACCAGCCACCCACCTACCTCTGCCTTGTGAAGGAACCCTGATGCCTCAAAGGAATCCAAGATGGGTTGAATACGGTGATCAGACATTTTTTGTGTATTAAATGTGGTTTGGGAGGGCCTAGAGTTATTCAGGTTTTCCCACTTTCACAAGGGTCCTGTGCCCCTAACCCTAGCAAATGTGGAGAGATGACTGTACAAAAGTTTCATGTACCTTGATGTAGGCCCTTATCTTCCACTTTTCCTCTCCTTTTACATAGCTGGCGAAACAAATTGAGAAGCTGTACTTAACCATAGATTTCTGTCTGTCTATCTTCTCCCATCTTTCAGCCAATGTGGGACCCAAGGCTTCCTGGTATGCCCAGATCAAAATACTATGAAATAATATCTTTCAGATAGATATGAAGGCTTGGTTTAAAACTGGCTTCCCAATCTTGGCTTGTTTGGAAGTTATATTGGCCATCAAGCTGTGTAGCTGTGTAGCAAGTTGCATCCCCCTCTCCTACTCTAGTCATAGTTTTTTAAAAAGATAATGGCAAGAAGTCACTGCATCAGCATTCTTCCATCCCAAATCCAATTCATTTATGGCAAGGAAATCTTGAATGTGGGGCAACACAGATCATTCACCCCACGACCCCCAAACTTAGGCTATAAGGCAGCAATACTGTGCACAATTATCTCTTCCATTAAACTTAGTGGAACTTCTGAATAGGCAAGTATAGTTTGGGACTGTGAGTCTTCAAAAAAATTAGAATCAGTCAGGCTATTTCTAAGCTCCAGTTCAGCAGTAGTAAAGGCAATGGCTTTTAGTTCAGCAGAGAAGAAACTCTGTGATAAAATTCAGGTGACATTAATATATTCTTTAAAGGCAATGGGGATTGGATGATAGTGTACGCATTAATGCCATTTCTTTGTTTAAGTTTGATTTGAAATGCTGATGTATCAGATAATCTACTGGGACAAGGAAGGAGGGAAGGAAGGAAGGAAGGAAGGAAGCATAAAAATAAACTAGCTAATAGAGGAGAATATATGTCTTTTGGATAATGAGTAGCTTGCTTCTTTGTGGCTTCATTCATTATCTGCAGTGCTGAAATATTGATATGGATATGTTGATAAAGCAGGGTAAACATCACATACTTTGTACAGAGGGGTCTTGAAGGTAATAGAAATAAAATAATGGCCTCTAGTGCTCAGTGAGAGCTGGTGTGGAATTGTAAGAACCAGAATTTCCAGATAACGCTTAAAAAAGCTTTGTTTCGGTTGTGGGAAAATATGTAAAAGGCATGGGTGATAGCTCTGTTAAATATTTTGATGTGGCCAAGAGAAGACTTTCAAAGAGAAAGAAATACTTTTTCACTCACCGTATCTGTGGCATCCTGCCCATTCAGCTACTGCCCTCACAGTCATAGAATCATAGAGCTGGCATAGACCACAAGAGCCATTGAGTCCAAACCCTACATGCAGGAGTACACCACCAAAGTATTCCCAACAGATGGCCATTCAGCCTCTAAAAACCTGCAAAGAAAGAGACCCCACCACACTCTGGGGCAGTGCACTCAGAGTGACAACCTATCCTTCATGAGATGACTACCTGTCCTTCAGTCACTATTTAACTCCACCATCTTCTTTCTTTATGTCTGGATTCCTTGCAGTCCTTTGGTAGTACAGTCCAATGGAGACCAACAGATTGGTGAAAGCTGCTGTATAATAAGTGCTCTATGAAAACTGATGGTATTACACATACTGTAAAAAAACACTCTTTCCCCTGCTATTCCTGTTCAACTTCTGTAAATAGTTTTTTTAAAAAATAAAGTGTCCATAATGATGTGCAGAATCTTCCAGCTGAGAACCCCAATTTATATAGTTTTTAAATTCTTCCTTGGGGGAGAAAAGAGTCTCTCAAGAGTATTTTTTTTAATTATTAAATGCAAATAGGTGTTTGTTGCCAATCAATGCATTCTCCCAGTTTGAAATTCATCTAGAAAACAAAACTCTTAGTTATCATTTATTTAACTCATATAACACCTGGTGGTATCTCAGATAGGATTGGCATTTCCTCCCAATTTTCAGACAGACATAGAACAGTTCCAGATCCTTCTGCAATACAATTCTTTGCAGGGCCAGCTTTACTGTTTGACAGAATGAAGAAGCTACCTCAAGCAGCAGAGGCAAAGAGACAGCAAAACCAATCCTTTCGCTGTTCTTTCTGAGCTCTTTTATGTTGAAGGACAGATCTGTCTGTTGTGTATTCTTCACTGACCATTCTATTACTGTAAACTGGTCTGTTGGCCTTAGATGTGGTGACGTATGACATATTATCAACAAAAGTGAAGTAAGATTAAGTTTGCAGTCCATTCAACAAAAGTGTATGGAATGGGGAAAGTGGCATCATCTTGTCCTTCATCTCAAGCACTTAAATGCCTTGAGCCAGTCCTGTGCTGATTAATCTTGTGAGCCTTTGAGCTAAGAAATAATATATGTTAGGATTCAAGCTCTTCATTCCAGGTAAGAAAGCTACTATTTTAGAACATTTCTGGAGAAATATCCTGCCAGTTTGCTTCACTTTAGATGGATTCTCCACTCATAAAAACATCTGCCATATTGAAAATATATGTAGTTATTCATACTGAAAAATAATTGCTAAAAATTTCCACAGTATTACCTGAAATTTGATGTGTATTTTGCCCACCTGGCTAAGCTGCTTTTTAGCAGATGCCTCATATGCCTCATCTGGTTTAATATTTTGGAGGAGCATCCATAGTGATCTGAACCAGGCTCAAGCTGGAAGAGAGTTTGGAGATACATGATCATGTCTTCTTCTTCTGCGCCTTCCTCCCAATTCTTTTTTAAAACATGCATGCTAGAAGGAATTGTCTTGGAAGTATGACACTGAAGGTTTTTAGAATTCTCAACCTGTGAAACTTCCCATTTTAAATTCTTCCTCTAAGTCTTTCTGTGTCTTGATGAGAAATATTTATGTCAGCCTTCCACAACCTATAACCACCCAAAGATAGACTACCTCTTCCATAATCCTCAGCCAACAGAACCAGATCCCATGGTTTCCTAAACAGAGTAGGCTGATGTATGGGTGTTGTCCCATGTGTTTGCTAAATGAGTAGCTTCAGAGGGTTATTTACAAGGCATGCTCAAGAAACAAAGAGCTCTTCTTCTTTCCACATATATTAGCCAACAGGACTGGTAGTTGAACCTTACTCACTAGTGGGTGGAACAGTATCACGTTACACCTCAGGAAGTACAAAGCAGGCTGCACAGACATCTGTCACCCAACACCTTATGCCTACTCTCTGGCTCCCAGCATCTGCTGCCCGAGAAAGGTGTATCACACTGTCTGATGGTAGGAGTGATCTGGCTATTCAGATGTACTATTTTGTACAAGACAAAAAGGGTTAAACACCTCCTTCCCAGAACTGTAACTCTAGTTCAACTTGTGAGCATTTAAAATCAAATGAAGACAAAACAAAACAGAATATCTTATTACAGAGCCCCAACATCTCATATTAGCTTGCTTGTACACTCCAGATTTAAGAAGCTGGAGATGCCACTTTGTCCATGAAGGGAACACTCAACAAAGTTCCTCTTGCCACTAGGTGGTGTAAAAGGGTGAATAGAAACTTTGGGCTAAAAACCGTAAGATTGTGATATATCATTAAACAGATTTGGCCCTGCCCTCAATTGGAGTATGTTGTTTGGAGTCACAAAAGAGCTGTATATAAGAGGCTGGTGTTAGATGAGGATTGGCTCTTCTCCACCATGTCATTTCACCAGAGTAAGAGTATTAGTCTTGACACGCTGGCCCAGTTCCAAGGTAGGTAATTACAGTCCATTCAGCCTCCATAAATCCCCCTTGCGGTTTCAGCTGGATTTGCTATCCTTTGCTTTTGACCCTGGTGGTGGAGCATTCTTACATCTGTGCACTGCTTGTCAGTAAAGAGATGTCTCCGTTTGAAGGGTGGGTGAAATTATGCCTCTCTGCAAGTGGTTTTCATATGACTTGGTTATTTATAGATCTGAGTTTTGCTGTAAATGGAACTAAACCCGGGTGCTTTTGTTTCAAAGGATGGATTAGAGATGATTCTAGTTTTCAGTGTGGTTTCATTTCCTCCTCACACACCTCTGCCTTAATTTCATAAGTGTGCTTTATTTTGAAAAAGGGACATTTGTCTGAAGTCACTATTAATGATAATGATTTTTAACATTTGCTTCTGAAGTTCGTATGGAAGCACAACACTATTTCTCTGGGAAATATGGTAATATTGGGAGCATATATTATTGTAAGCCTAGGATCTGAGGTTCCAAGCCAGTTTTTCCAGCATGATCTTATCTTTGCTTTTAATTATGCCTGCGATTAGTTGTAGCACATATGCCTGTGTTAAGACACGTTAGCAGCTCCCCTGTTCCTGCAAGCCAGATCCCATGCCTACATTCTAGCAACAAAATGTGGAAGCCTAATGGGTAATTTTGATGCTTTTAAAAGGGAAAATTTGCACAACCAATCAGAAAGTGGTGTGATAGACTGTGCTTGTTCTGGTGCCGCAGTCCCACCTGTTCCCTATTGACTAGTTGCAGTATGATTACCTGCAGGACCTGTAATATAACTAAGCTTTCTAGGAAATTCAGACTGGTTTTGCATTAGCTGTTTGTACACTGAGGGTTGTCTCTTGGTTAAGCTCACTTTGCCTCCTGATATCTTGCCTGTCTGGGCTTCTTCCATCTCTACTTCTCTCTACTGAAAGTTAGAGTTAACTTATTTGGATTTCTAGTATTTACTTTACTTGGTTTTCAGGGAAATCATTCTGAAAGGACTGATGGACGTGATTGGAGATTCAAACTGATGTGAGTCTTATGCCCCCCCCCCGCATTTTTTGGGTCTACCTTTGGCCAACCATGCCCTTGATCAGATGTTTTCTTTTCTGGCCAGATAGTTCCATCCACATCTCAAATAGATTGTCCAAGTCAGTCTGCATAAGCGCTTTTGCATATTTCGTTAGATTTGCTGAGTGCGGATGCAGACATTTTCTCACTTCACTATCCTGAAATATAGCCTGTGAAGATGTCTGATGATGTATCTGCATTTTCCAGCAAAATGCCTCATAATCCTTCAGCCTACCCGTCTATTTGTTTGTTTAGTGCAGAGCTTTCCAAACATTTCATGTTGGTGACACACTTTTTAGACATGCATCATTTTGCGACACAGTAATTTCAGTTTTACTAGCAAACCGGATGTTAAACTAACCCCTTGTAAGGAATACGGACACATACATAAATAACAATAACAAAAGGTATAGGGACACAACATATCGCGTGAAAACCTTTCATATATTTTTAAAAATATATGATTTATAAATAATAACATACATTTCCAAGGTGGTAGGCGACACACCTACACACTTCAGGCGACACACTAATGTGTCGCAGCACACTGTTTGGAAAGCCCTGGTTTACTGTATGCCTTACATGGAACAGTCTTATAACTATCTGTGTGCACATTCACACTACACTACACTAGTTGGGATCCTATTTGTGTGGAATTTCCAGTTCACAGAAACTGAACTAGTGGATTTCTGGCTATTTATTCCATAAATGCACAAAATTAAGTAAGCTGTCTGGGGACCTATTTTAGCCCCTAGCGTCAGTGAAGGAAATTTTGCCATTATTAGTGGCTGCAATGTACAAAGGGAGAGGTACATCCTAGGATCTGTTGCATTATTACATTGGATTATGGGCTGAGTGACACATATATAGCTTTACCACCAAAAATGATGCCTCCCCAAACAACTACTGCTTTTGCTTGTGCATTCAGAGCAGTTCCATTGACCAAACATAACCAATGAGTAGTCACATCCGTTTAATTAAATATTAAATATATGGTGGGAAAACAGATGGCAAACACAACGTATTATCATTCAAGCATGTGTCAACCATGGGATGAGACCTCCATCTATGTAATGTACCCTTTCTCACTGAGATTTGTTAGGAGAGACAACATTCAGTAATAAAACAGAAGGACAAACTCTATGAATAATAACTCATTTGTTATTGTCAAGAATAGGGGTGAACATGTCAAAATATCATTGTCATCATTATCATCACTAAAATTATTGTGGTGATATTATAATTGTAAAATAATATAATTCCTATAATATTATATTTACCTTAATTATATTTCTGTGGGTGTTTCTGACTTATAGGAGTCCCAATGTTTATGGTAAGCATAAGTCATAATTTGTTCAGAGGGAGTTTGCCCTTGCTTTCCTCTAAGGCTGAGAGAGTGTTACTTGCCAAAAGTCACCTAGTAGGTTTTCATGGCCAAGCAGGGATTTGAACCCTGCTTTCCCAGTGTCCTGGTCTAATACTCAAAGCAGTATACCATATTGGCTCTCATTAATAATAATATACTAATTGCAAAGTAAAAAATAATTTTTAAAAATTTAAAAATGAATAAATTCATCAATTTCTTTTCCTCGCACATTCAAATTTTCTAAAATCTCAAATTTTCTATTGGGACTTATGAAGAAATTTGAGAAGTTTGGAAAATATAGTCAAACTTGAACAAAATTCGGAACTACCTGTGCTGGTCAAATTAGTGGGTACAGCTATACTCACTGTGGAGAAAACCATGTTGTACCTGTCTCCACATGTAGTTGTTAAAAGAACAAGCTATATGCTACATTAAACACCTGTCTTGAGCTAAGCGTAATTTTTTAAAGAGTGGATGAACATGTATGGCCCTTTGTGTAACTGACCTGTTTCTGTTTAATGTGACATGTAGCTTGACTGAAAGAAGAGTGCTCTGCCAGAAGAAAAGAGGTTGCTACCTCAATTCAGAGTTGTGGAGTGTAAATACACAGGTATTCATGGCCCAGCTTTTAAAAGCTAATCCATCAAAGCCCTAGGCCTGGGAGGGAAAATCTGTCTGTTTTTGTTTCACCTTCATACATTTTTTTTTAAATCCCCAAGTTCTTTCTATGCCATTTATGAAGAAATTTGCAGCGTTTACAAAGTTTGTATCAAAAAGAGAACCAGATGAAATTCTCACCCATCCATTGTCAAGAGCTACCTATGTAGCTTATTCCTTATGATAACCATCACTCGAACCATCTTCTTGGCAAAGGAGTACTTCCTCTTCTAACCTGGACTGGGCTCTCTCCCCCTTGCCTAGCCTTTGGGTCTTCCTGGACAGAAGGGCTGTAACAGTCTTCTGTGACCTTATCGAAGCATCAAATTCTTCATGGTTCTAGTTCCCAGCTACCCTTTGACAGGTACCTACAATTCAGCCTTTATAAATACAAAAGTAAGAAAATGTTCAGTGCTCTCTCTTATGCATTTCTGCACTGGCTTGAGAATGCTAGAAGCTTTGGTATGGCTATGTCCCCAATGTAAAACTTCTAATGGACTGATGTTGGAGATGCTTTTGTGTAACACATGCACCTTGGTCTTTATATACAGGTTGGCCCACATGGAGTACATCTGCTCAATCTTCCTTGTGTCCGTCTCTAGCGAGGAATTCCACACATGCCTTTTATTTGAGAAAGAGCACACATGCATGTCATCTTACTCCTCTGGAATTTTACAGTTCTTTAGCATGTTGGTTTAAGCATAATTGCCTTGCAGGGTCTCATGAAATGTATCTCATGTCACACACACAAAAAAGTTCTTCTTTCCAGCGAGCTTCAGGCTGTTCTCTTTTTGCGCAGGGAACACGAAGCATTAGATTGCAAACGTACCTAATCCATCTCTCCTCCCCCCATGACTAGAAATCCTGTGGTTAAAATAACACAGCCTCTATTCAGAGTGCAAACTTAGAGCCGCTAGCTGAAGCGGGATTGAAAGAATTCTCAGCAGACAAATTTATCGGGGTGAGGGTTTATCCTGCTTCTTCTGATCCATGAGAGGAAAGCTAGGTGTCTCCCTGTTCGCTCTCAAGGTAAAGATTTTTTTTTCTCTTTATTCTCTCCCTCTCTCTTTCTCTCTGTTGGTATGGGGGTGAAAGTGGCTACGAAATGTTTCTGTTAATATGATACTTCTGTCAAAGTATTCAGGACTTTGAATTGTTTAGCTAATTTTATGCCTATTTCTGTACATCCAGCCTGAATGAAACAGTGACATGACAGCCAATAGTGTGTGTCCCATCAGTACATTTGTGACACATGGAGAAAAAGGATGTATGTATGTTTAGGAAACTGTGAGGCTCGGGGCAGTGGCAAAACTAGATGTTGCCTTGATTGAAATAGTCTACAGAATGATTTTATTTTGGCGGGGTGGGGGCAGATATGGAGTGCAGCTGTTCTCCAAGTCTGCCTGCTACTGGTGTATCCCTCTGTGCCAGCAGCTAATGCTGTGCCTGACTTGATCACACTAGCTGTGTTTACAGTGTACATCTTAATGCTGTTATAGTAACAAGACAGCCCTGTGTTCTGGAGTATTTCTTTAATACAATGCTGCTGGATAACTGAGCCCCTCTGTGTCTGCTGGGTTGCTTTCAAAGGCACAGCAAGGGTTCAATTCTCATATATACTGAAAAGCAAATAACAAAGCAGTTTTGCAAATACCATTTGAAAAGAACATAATAGTATTCAACTGTGCAAGCAATACCTGTTCCCTCTTGATCCTTTCCCTACTGTGCACATAACAAGAGGGAAATCCTGAACCACTTTTTTCCACCACGACTAGAAATGAGTGACACTTTTAAAATATATACAGATAACGAAGTAACTGCTTTGCTAATTTTTGAAGAAGGTTTTGTCCTAGCAGTCATACCTACCCCCATGGTTGAATTAATCCAAATGGTGTCCACTGTATATGACCTATCATGTTGTAGATTCAAAAAAGTGTCATTGGTGGGAGCTCTTACCTTTTCCCCTCCTCAATAAATATATACCATTGCCCAGCTCTTTCACAGATCTAAAAATATCCCTTCAAAATACATTTTTTTCTGGACATATTGCATAATCCCACCACTGAAATCACATTATTTGATGCCAAGATGTCCCATCTTCTACCAGATGGGACTAACATTATCAGTAGTTGCCACATACCATGCAATTTCTTAGTGGACAGTGTTGTTGCCTTAAATTATCTTTGAAATGGATGTTTGGTCCAATTCTACAAATAATTAATGTGTTTGGTTAATGTTCATTTCTCAGCCTTTCTGCATGACAGTTCTAATGCACAGTCTAACTCAGTTCAAACATCCAACCAAAGTTCCAGAAAGGAACCCTTGTCTTTTTGTTTGGAACATATCTTTTCCTAATTTTCTAAGTGTGCCTACACTTCTCCAAACTACCACACCAAAGCAGGCATTCTAAGTACCTTGCTAAACTATACATCCCAGGATTCCATAGGATGAAGCCAAGGCAATTAAAGTGCTATGAAAACTCTCTACCCACATAGTGTAGATAAACTATTATTTTCATTATTTTGTTATTAGAAAATGGTGATTCCTTCTACACATTCAGGTAGTCTCAATAGTGTTTTGGACTTGTCGTCCAGTCTGTCATTGCATGCTATTTGGTTAGTGCCTGTGATTTGTTCTCATGAGCAATGTCTTGTGCTTTTAAGTCTGAACATTGAACTCTGCATCACTCCAGTGCTGGAGCCCATTTTTTAAAGGCTTTGAACCACTAACTCAGTTACTCTAGATTACAGAATTATGTTTCATTAAATTCTATGTGTCCAATCCACATTTATATTTTACATTGAATTATAGCACAAACATAAATAGCACCTTTTTAAAATCAAGAAACAGTAAACAGGATACTTTCATTACCTATCCCTATGTTCCAAATTTTTCACAGTATACTCATGTTTGCTGATAGAACTAGGATCTGGAATACTTTTTTCCTGAATTCGTTTTATCTCATGTAGTTACTGGAGTCATCCTTCTCCTCCCTATGCGTTGCATACCAGTTCACACACATACAATTTGAATGAAGTTATCTGTTGTGATATTTTAAAACTCACTGGATTCATGTTAGTTGTATTTGATTATCTTTTAAATAAACAGGACTTAGGTTGTGACTAACTCAGTGGCAACTAAATTCAGCTATCATGGGTCAAACCATCATACTTGGTCACCTGGGATCATGCTAGTGTGAGTTCAGTCAGCAGTGAGAAGCATGCCTGCTTTGTTGGCTCCCAGATGCTTGCTCTGCTGCAAATGCTACCTTAACTTGATGACTCTAACTGCAGGGGCATTGAGGGCCTATGAAGAAATACGCCCGCAAGGAGAAGAGGGAAGTCCAAGAGCTACTTTAGAACAGCAGATCAGGAGTTTTGGGAGGAAAAAAGACACGTCTTGCTCTTGTTTCTATGGCATTTTCCACATGGGGTTTTTGAAACGGTGCAGTCCGTCCTCCAAAGAGGAGGTCTGCACCTCAGACCAGACTGGATCGGACCTATTTAAGGTAGATCCATACCTCAGTCCGGTCCGGAACAACCCCAACTGGTCCTCCAGCATACTTTTGAAAGACCTGTTTCTTTCGGTCTTTCAAAAGCATGCAGCGCGCCACTGCGAGCCTGCTCTCTTATGCAGAATTGAATTTATTTATTACAGCAAGCAGCCAGCAAATTAGAGCAAAATTAAAACAATACAAATTGGAATAAATTGGAGCAATAATTGATTACGTTAAAATTTTCTACAAACATCAGACATAAAATATAGCAAGATAGCCTTAACATTTGAACTTAAAAGTGGAGATTAAAAAACATAATTTATAAATTTATAAAAATTTGAAATTTTATATATGTATGTGTGTGTGTGTGTGTATGCATGCATGTATACATTTATTTTTTGTCCAACGTAACAAATAATTAATCTAAAAAGTGAAATACAGTAAGATACACTACAATAATAAGAACCCTAGAAGACACAATTTTAGAAGAATACTAAATTACTAGATAAAAATTTTAAAACCTGAATATAAAATATTTTACATTTTGAATATGAATATAAAATATATGAATTAAATTGGTATGATAAGAACAGAGAGTAGTATCATGATCTCATTTGTGCTAAGGTAACATCCTACGCCAACAGGTAATAGCTGCCGAGCAAAAGGTCGCTACCTTAGCTGTGATTTCAGGGGACTGGTCCGCCAAAAGGTAATCAATATAAAATGCGTCTGATCTCCCTGGTATACCTTGTAAAATTGGAGTAATAAAGCGGCATCAAAGATCTCGATAAAAAGAACAACACAGTAAAACAGACACCTACGATCTGCCCAGGGGCGGGCTTTAGGCTGACGAGCTTCAGTGGTTGGTCGAGATCCAACCGGAAGCCGCCATTTGGGACACCGGAGCAGTGCGTATTGACAAGCACGCACTGCTCCGGAGCGCCATGGACCGGACCAGGGAGCCAAAAGGTCCAGTGAGTAGCGGTGCAGGGTGATTCCTTCACCCGGTGTGGAAAAGGCCCGTGTGTGCTTCTGGCTTTTCTGTTGGCTCTTTTTGTAGATCTCTTACTTACTTACTTACTTACTTACTTACTTACTTACTTATTTATTTATTTATTTGCATTTATATATCACCTTTCCCCCAATGAGGTCAAAGTGGCATACTTAACTCTCCTCCTCCCTCCACTTCAATCCACATAACAATGCTATAAGTCAAGCTGAGAGCAAATAACTGGCCTGGGATCACTCGGAGTTTTGTGGCTCAGGGACTTGAGCTTGGATCTCCCACAAGTCCCAGTCTAGTACTCTGCCCATTACTCCACATTTCTTGCCTCCAAGTCCCTGACTCTGCTTTTTATATAGGAGTACAAGGTGTGCATGGAGAGTGACAGGCACAAGGAGCTGATAGTTCCCATGTTAGGCCCCATCCAGACAGACTGGAAAAACTAGAAAGCCCCTGGTTTTGCTCCTGTCCTTTCCAATTTTTTTAAAAAAGATCTACATGACTCTTCCCCCTTCTGAAGTATTCCCAGGGAATTCTCAACACTTAGAACGATTTTTTTATTCTCACTTCCCAGGTCAGTTTAAATTAATCCAGTATTTCCCAAAATGAAATGTACTTCTGCATGGCTGGCTGGCTGGCTGGCTGTGTTATCCTGGAACTAGGTAAGATGGCAGCTGCCAAGAAGCATTGCAGCTGCTCGCAGGGCAGCAGATTCAGCAGAGATCAAGAAAAGGAAAGAGGAATGCTAGCAATAAAAGAAAATTATCCTAATGCTTAACTAGTGTAATATTGCTAAAGCATGTTAACATTTTAACTCCTGAATAATAATTCAAAAGGGCTCATTGAAAATTGGTAAAAGTCGATTTCTGAATGTTACCTGAGTCTAGATGTGACGTGATCACTGGGAAGGAAACAGAGAAGAACAAAAAGGAAGGGGATAAAGGAAAGCTGGGATACTTCAGGAAAGCGCATGGATGCAAAACCACACATTTGTAGGTAAAATCTAAACGAAAAGAACTGGAAAGGCTTGATACTTCCTGGGACTCTTCTCTTTGTGGATAAGCCCTTAGTGGGGTTTAAAATTGCTATCCAGGATTTAACAAGTCTATTGAAGTTGCTGAATCTCTTTTGGAATAGGAGTTTGTACCTTGGATAGTGCCTCTAAAGTCTGGACTAAAACTCAGAATGGATTCACTGTTCCACAGACAAGGAAGCCAGCAGTCACCCCGGGGGGGCATGCTAGATGATCTCCGTTTTTGTGGTATTCCACATACCAGCATAATGCAATGGTGATATGATTACACACTGGGCTGGGCCCACATAGAGTCTTATTTCCAGTCCCATTTGGGAGAAAACCGGATAGAAATTAATCAGTTAATTACTTGGAGCACATCCATTGAAAGTAGTGGGGTTGATGCTACTCATGATTAACTTTAGTTTCACAGATTTCATTTGACTTTATAGTGAAGTCTGAATTCAACCTGTAACTACAGTCGGCTTTCCGCGTTTGCTGGGATTAGGATTGTAGGACCTCTGCAAAAGTGGAAAAATCACAAATATCAAAGTCTGTGTGTCTGTGTGTCTGTGGGAAGGAGGCTGAGATATGGTGGGGAGAGTGGGCACCAAGGGTCCAGACCAAGTCAAAGAAAGAAGAAGAAAAAGGGGTGGGTCCACATGGTGGCACCGTACTTCCTCTCTCTTGCCCATCTCCTTCCTTGGGTGGGTGGGGGGCATTGGGAAAGGATTTGTTGTGTTGAGAAATCAGGGTGTGAGCTGTCCTTAGCTGGCCAGGCAATAGCTGTTGGTGGAGGAGGAGGAAGAGGAGGACCAGAGATGTATTTTTTAAAGTGCTGCTTGGTCTGATTGGAGCTGCCAAGAGGGAAGGTTTCCCCTGGAAAAGAAGTGTTTGAGGTGGTGGTGGGGCAGGGGTTGGAGAAAGCTGCAAATAATCAAATCCATGAAAATTAAGCCCTTGAATGTGAAGGGCTGACTGTAGTTAAGAGCTAGGACAATTTTAAAAAATGCATCAGCTTTCTGCAGATGTCAGCATGTTGGTGTACACCACATCACAAAAATAAAACATTAATACCATAGAAGCATAAGGAAACCAAGAAGTTAAACAATTTTAAACAGGGAAAAGATATTTTTCTTCCACTGCCACACACTTTTTGTGAGTGTGTAGTGGTTTCAAACTCGACAAAGCAGTTTTGTCACTGCCCATACTGTCTTTGTTTCATTTTCCTCTGATATGTTTACAAATGCAGCTCCCACATTCGATGTGCACATGTTCATATACACAACTGTAACGCAGGATAAAATTTCACACATCTGATGAAGCATCTGCAGTCCACAAAAGCTAGCGTCATGATATGTTTACTGGCTTTAAACTGCTTTTCATTCTTGTTTTCACTAGTTTAATGAGACTCATAGCTGAGAAAGATGCAAAGTGTTCTGATGCTCAGGACTGGGCAACAGTTATTGTGAAGCCAACAGATTGGCAAATGTACCCATATCCTTAAATGATGACATCAATTATTCTTTGTTTTAAGAGAAATGGTACTTTAGAATTTCTCATCTTTGTGGCCAGGAAATCAAGGTTATTCTGAATACAGATGGCCACTTTGAATTCATATCCTATATATGGTAAGGGCTGCAGGAAGACGCAGCCTGAAGCCAATGTGTTCAGAACAAAGAAATGTGGTTACGTTTCAGTATAGAAAGTCAAGCTGATGTCATTTTAACTCCGCATAATAGCGCCAAGAATTTTCTAACTTCCATATCAAGAGTTAATTTAAAATTCGCACACATACACACACATACTCAGACTCTGCTCATGTGGAAAAATGAACTTTTGTGGAAAATATTTATGGGGAACTGCCAGAAGAGTATGTTATCCCTTTTAAAAAGGCTTTGGATTACATATATAGGAAAAACAAGGGTCTTGTGTGACTTTGCTTTCTAGTTTATTTGCAAAAACCTTATTTTATTGTCTGTTGTTTTTAAAAGTGTCTTTATAGCCTGAATTAGCATCTTTAGGAAAATGGTATTTTTGAGTTATGTTCCATGCATTCATTCTTTTGGAACTGTGGAGCAGTTCTTTGTAACTGAGAGCCCCCTTAGAAAACAGACTCTTCTGGGTTTAGGCCAGAGGAATAAGAGCTTGACTAGGTTAAGAGGAGAATCAGTGTGCATGGCTTTGAGCTTAATTCATAGTGTTACTGAAGGATGTCAGACAAAAGTAACGCTCCACCATCTGACATCAAAAGCTACTGGTCTATTTACAGAGTTGCTCATGACAGTCATTCTGGTAAAGGAAACCAGATTCCCTACCTTCTTCAAAACCTATTTTACTCATTATTTATTTAAACGATGTCTAACTGGCCTTTCAGAATCTCCCAAAGCACCTTCATATTTTATGTTTAAGAAAATCACAAAGAACGTTTCCCCAAACTTCTAATAAGTAGTGACACATTTTATTTCATTTATGGACTGTGGTTCTGTATTACCCAATAACCAAACTTCTTTGGATGTGATATAATAAAGAACTTAATCAGCTTTAGACAAAGTCATAGTGATGATACTTTCTATGTAAAATCTATCAAGGGGTGAGGGGGCAGATTAAAAAACATAGCATTGAGCAACCAGCACAGCAATCAAACATAGGTTGAAATAGAAAAGTATTCCAAAACAAGCATGTTTTGTTAGGGCCATACACATTTCTCTTGGGAGGAAATTCCAAAGGTAAGGGTCCATCACCAAGCAGGTTCTGTCTCTGCTGTGCACTAAATTTAGCTTTCTTGCTGTTATCCATCATACACCTGGAGAAGGTACAGGCTGTTATCTGCACATGTGCTTGCTTCCATTTAATAGTTCATTCAGTCCTAGAAACACCTGCTTTTGCATTTCTCGTGTGAAGATTCAAGACCGACACTGGAACTCATTTGGTGTGAACCTAAAAAGGGGTAGTTTTCCCTTTTTTGAGGAGATGCCAAGCTTCTCATATGTGTTGTGGAAACTGTTTGAGTTTCTGTCTTTTTATCATTCGTACTGACTGAGGTATGAATTTTATGGCAAATGCCTTTTCTTTCGCTTTCCCCCCTTCTTCCACACCTTAGTTTTTGAGTCATTTTTTTTTAAGTAGTTTTCCCCAGTGACTTTTTTCCATGGAAAAGAGAGTCACATTTAAATTGGCAGTGAGATCCAAGCCAACTGGAATCAGGGGGATACCCATCAATTTAAATGTAAATACTTTGACAATAAGGGAATCACGGGTTGGGCATTCAGACACATTTTTCTACAATTTAATTTCTGATGTGGAAAGGATTCTTCATCCAAATTGACTATGCAGGCACATTATCCTCATAGGGATGCTTATAGCCACTGCCTAATCATCTCTCATGTTCAACCAAGCATCTTGTGATTATGTCAGTGTTGATTATTCTAGCTTTTAGTCTCTCCACTTGCAGCATTTACTGGAAGATCTGTGAGTCTAGAAAAATCTTGCCATATGAAGATGGGTAAAATGCTTCCGGCTTTATACAGTTGTGACTATGTGTTCCTTCTGTGGACATGTGCAAAAGAAAGCAATGAGAGTAACTACTTGAAAATATACTCAGTATTTCTTTAATGTTAATTTGCTTTTAAGGACCAAAAGACTCAAATCATGCCTGGCACTAGTTCTCAGCTCCTTATGCACCAGGCGTGCAAAACGCAACTGCATATAGTTAGAGCTGGAACATGAACATTGTAGTCCAGAATTCTCCTAGTAATCATGCAGCCCCACAAAGCAAATCCTGGACAAATGCTTCCTATATATCTTTGAGATAAGCTATATGCATTCAACGTGTGCATTTTTTTTAACTAAAGGAGGTAACTAGGCAATTTCTCTGTGCTGTTGCTCTGGGTGCCTGCCTACCTGCTCTAGGTATGTATCATTCCTTGAACTTAATTGCGTGATAAGGTATCTTTTGTCAGAGATTAAAGATACTGGATTTTCACCGATGTTCACCAGGCAAAAGCTACTAACCTGCGATCCTGAGCTTTTTAGTAGCTTAAGAATGCATTCCCAACAAAGGTTAAATGGATATTAAATTTTTGTCAAGATGAAACAGAATTCTATTCCCAGAATTCTATTCTATTCTCAGAATTCTATTTCTGTACACATGGGCAAACTATACATTTTGTGACATATAGACTTGATATCAGTATTGGAATGTGGTATTTTGATTCATAGTCAGTAAAGCTGTGTAGTTTCAGGGTCACTTTCTCAGTTCCCTATTTCAGTTATCAGGATGAATCATCCAAGCAGGACTCATTCACACACATACATATATGTACGGGCATGGGAACGACTTCTGTATTTATACCTTAGTTTGAACTCTGTTATTTCTCTTCATTACTCTATTTTCCTTCTCAACTGAACCATCACTGGAACTTTCAAAGTGACACATTCCTCTCAAGATGTTCTTATCTATGTGACCAGAAATGCTTATCTCAAGACTAGCTTGCCCTGATGCCCATCTTAAATTTATCAGCCTGGGGTTTAAGTAATCTGGGGTCAGATGACCTTTCTTAAAACCAAATGGCCCTAATCAGTTCTCCAGCACCAAATGAAAAAAATAACAACTCCCCCCTCAAAGCTGAACTAATTTGTGCCGTTAAGAGTAGCTAGAGAGGAGTAAATGCACTGCAATGTAGATAATTTAATACTTCAGTATAAAAGTCAAAGTTTGTTTGTCTGTGTCAGGTGAAGACCTCGTATGATTGGCTGCCTAAGAAGATTCTATGGAATCCTGGGGTTTGTAGTTTAGGGAGGGGCCTTTAGAATTCTCAGCCAGAGAGTTCTTGGGCCTCAGTCAACTATGTCTGTCTTGAATAGGCTGGCTGCTGTGAAGATGAGGTCTAGCAGCAAGGAGGAGGGCAGTGTATTCCTTCAGGAACCCAACCTCTGTATGTTAATAACTCTGAATACAGATTGGATTGGGGAATATGGGGAAAAGTTACAGGTACTGGACAAGATAGTTTGGGGAACTGGAGACACAGGATCTCAAATCTTTCTAACAAGTATTACCTATGAGAAAATAAAATCCCGGGCAATGCCAGGTATATACACTAGTATTTCATTATACTGAAATTTAATCACCTACTCACATGTTGCCTACCTACCAAACCAAGCCAAGCTTACATGCCTTCCAGCAATCCCACTTTGGCAGGGACAGTGGTTAATCCTCTGCTGTTCCACTTTTCCACAGGTTTTGAAATATTCCAATTTCTCTTCCTCCCACTTTCTCCCTTTGTCCTTAGCTTACTTCATTTGCTGCAAACTGAGTGCCAATTAAGTTTGCACTCCATTAATTCAGTAGGAGAGAGGAGAGGAAGTGGTGGTATCTTGCCCTTTCTTGCAGACGCAGGTAAAAGCAAACTGCTGCAGTCTCTCCTAGCTTGTGTAGGCATTAATAACTTTTGCCATCTTGACTGCACTATAATATTGCTTGGCCGCACATGTCCCAGTTTTCATTTGTGAAATGTCGGGGAATATAAACTTGCCATAGTTGAAATGATAGAAGCACAGGAAGCCATTAAAACTGCAATAAAAGCAGAACACATTTGACATACAAACAGGAATAGATTGCAGTAGGAAGGATTCATTGTTGTACGTGAGATTTGTTTTTAGCCTATAACCCTTGGGCTAATAGCATAAAAAAGCCAATTTAAAAATGGTCATAATTAGAAAGACATCTCATATTGATCCAATGTGTTTTCTCGCTCAAAATCTTCTCTGTTGCTGAAGAGAATGACTCGCTTCCCTCTCTTAAGAAATGGGGTGATAGGAGTGGGGAGAAATTACACTAAGTGTAATCAGTCAAAACTGCAGTTCAGAGGGATAGAATAAGGTCTGACCAATGGATCTGCTTGACTGTTGATTCAGCCTTGAACAGCAGGATCTTAATGCTCTTACTTGCTTGGGATCACCTGTCCAGGGAGGAAGAAGTCATAGGTCACAGTGAGCTGAAGAACTCCAGCTGGGAACTCCATTATCCCTCTTCCTTGACAGCCTGTAGGCTTTATGGAATGCTTGCCTGCAAAGGAGAAGAATTCTAGCTCTGGTCGCTTCTTATTCAGCACATTTTAATGTGCACAGTGTGGTTTTCTGTGGTTTTCCCTGGAAATCATTGATACATTCTAGGACTATTTCGTTTCTCCCCCGCCCCCAGTGTTCACTTTCCAGGGAAGAAGGGAATCACATTACATCAAGAAAAGCTTAAGTAAACTTGACAGAGTTTTTCCAACTGCTGTTTGCAGACTAAATTGGGTAGGGGACAGAATTAAGTGGAAAACCACCATGACTCTTTATTTATATATTTTTATTCATTTGTTGGCTGTGTTTTAGATATACATATATATATACCATACATATATATATACCATGAAATTTATATATATATATATATAAAAGGAATTTAGAAAAAAATGGAAAGAAATACTTTAAAAATCAATCTGTATAGAAACATGACATGAAGAGGTTTTTTTTAAAATGTGCTGTCAATAAAATAAAAGCAGCAGCATCCTCGATAAGATTAATTTCCATCATCTTATCAGAGTTTGGTTGTATCAGAAGAGTTTGCTTGTACCAGAATGTTTCCATCTGCTGGCTGAAGCTACAGAAAGAGGTTTTCTGGGTAGGAGTTTTCTTTGGTGTGAGAATTTCATGGTATAGGTGCCGAAATAGAGAAGCCCTTGCTCTGTTGTTTTAGAAGCCAATCTTAGTACTTGCAAGTCTTAAAAAATCTTGAACCTGGTGCAAGTCAATAGAAAATGGACAGTGGGAAACAATACTAGCAATATTTCCTAATATGAAGTATATGGCTTCTGCTGAAGATGTCCTATACAATCCAAAGGCACATGCTGTAGCAACATACTAAAGTGATACAATTATGGGTATGATAGGAGATCATCTATTAATTATAATAATCATAGTAGCTGCAATAATTCATTTATATCCTGGGACTCAAGGCAGCTCACAATATATTTAAAAATCATACAGGTTAAAAACTTAACGAAAGCTTCAATACAAATATAACAATATTTAAAAGACATTTTAACCATTACACATTAAAATTAAAAGACCATATTCAAACCATAAAACAGCACAGCACACCGTTACAAACCCATCCCAGTCAGCTTCTAAAAGCCTGTAATGGGCTTTTAAAGGAGCTTAGTCATGATGTAAGAAAGCTGATGGATGAATTAATGAATGCATGACATCTTAAGGATTGTCACATTAATGAATGTCATTATTACTATGCTAATAAGTTTATTTACATAACTTCCCATTCGTAAGATTTCAGGACTGAACTAGAGAGATTATCTTGTTTCAAACTTCTAGAAAGGGTGTTGGACTTAGTAAAGACTGGTTCAGTGTCTAAGCCCAACATTTACAGAACTATGATATCCAGATCAAGGGAAGAAATAGTACCACTCTATTCTGTTTTGGTCAGATCTCTCCTGGAATACAATGTCCAGTTCTGGGTACCACTGTTTAAGAAGAATATTTACAAGCTGGAACATGTCCAGAGGAGGAGGATGAAAATGACACCTAATCTGGAAATCCTGTGAAGAATGGTTGAGGGAGTGAGGTGTGTATATCCTAGAGAAGAAGGGGAACTGATAGCTAATATAATGGCTATCTTTAAATAGCTGAAGGGCTGTGATGTAGATCATGGAACAAGCTTGTTTTCTGCTGTTCCAGAGGATAGGACCCAAAGCAATTATTCAAAGTACAATAAAAAGGACTGTAACTTAACATGAAGTAAAACTTCCTGATAGAAAGAGCCATTCAACAGTGGAATCTTCTCCCCTAGGAGGTGATAGACTCTTTCTTCATTTGAAGTTTTTAAACAGATTGAATGGCCATCTTTTGGGAATACTTTCTCAGTGAAGTCCTTCATGTCAGGAGACTGAACTACATAGTCCTAGAGGTCCCTTCCAACTCTTGGGTTCTATGATTCCCTACTGAATTTCATGGCTTTCAGGATTTAAATTGAATTCAGGGATTAAACCCAAATCCCCCGGTTCAAACTGAACCATTTATTCCTGCTATACCACACTATATAAACTGAGTCTTTACTACATATGGGGCAAAAAATGGCAGATAGCATTTGGTTATGTTCTATTCTTATTTGTTGGATGATAGTGTTAATAAATCCTTTCACACTGTCCCATGCAAACTAGCAGACTTTCTTATACTTTGATGTAGTGAAGGTGTGTGAATCCATTTCTTATCATCATCATTAAGACATCAGGAACTCTGTGCGTGTGTGTGTGTGTTTATGTCTTGGTAAGGGAAAGATGGTTTAATTCTTGCCCTACAATTTGTACAAATCTTTCACACTTTCCCTCCCAAGCACATATGAATTCTGCTGAATTCTGTCTTAAAAAGCAGTGTATGAGGAGGGAAGTGAAGAGATTGCATTCTGTTGTAACACCTTTTTCTGCTGCTGTCTTTTTATAAACCAGTAATACCAGACTAATTACTGTTACCACTATGTAAGCAAATAGGTTCCTGTACAAAATCCTGTGATTTAGATACTATCCTTTTATAGGATTAAAAGAGATTTTCTTTTCTTCCCATAGCCCTCTGTGATTTTCTTTTGTCTTCATACTTGACTTGTCAAGCATTCATTTTCAGTCCAATATACTGTAAAATTGTTCCTGCTACTGCTTCTATTAGAAATTTTGCAGAATTGTTTGAAACATAAGGAATCTCCCTTTCTCATTGCATTTATAGAAACTATAGAACACATCAAGCAGAGATGCTAGCATTATGGACACATGAAAAAGTACATCCCAAAATCATTAGGTTTCTCTGAATTGCTCAATAAAAAATTACCAGTTCCTACTCAGTTTCTCTCACTCTATTATACTAGAATATCACCAATCATTGAAACACACATCAGAAGACAAGACAAGCTGATTCCTCACTTGTTTGGGACCTCATTCTGTACTGCTTATACAATAGCATCACAGTATGGAACACAGAGTTGATTCACTTTATCACAGCAGGGTGACATTTAATTGCATTTAATGTGAGCGATTACATGTGTGAGTTAATAACTTGCAGTTCTCAGATGCATCAGTATAACTGCTAAGTTTCCAGTGGGTTTGGACATTACATTGATTGCATTCTTGACAACTCCTTGAAGGAAAAAGGTGCATAAGATAATATGTGAGGCAACTGATGCTCTTTCTCCTTAAGGGTCTTGTCGTTGAATTGGACTTGGCCCAGACAGACCTTCAACATAGATGTCAAATAGTAGACTGTTCAGTAGTGATACGTACAAATAAAAGACTGTTCTTCCTAAAGTAGAACACTTGACTGCGATGGATCTGGTCCAAATTTTCCAGAAGGTGGCCTAGTGTAAAATTAGATGGAAAATGCAATCACAAATTTCAAATATCTCCTCTAGTTTGGCCTTGACAGATGTTAACTGCATGAATCGATGGAAACATTTGCAAAACAGAAATGCTTTGGGACTATTTAATGATTTGGAATAAACCTGAGTTTTCATAGAATCATAGAAATGTAGAGTTGGAAGAGACCCCAGGGGCCATCCAGTCCAACCCCCTGCCATGCAGGAACACCCTCAAAGCACTCCCGACAGATGGCCATCCAGCCTCTGCTTAAATACCTCCAAAGAAGGAGACTGCACTACACTCCGAGGCAGTGTATTCCACTGCCCTGACCGTCAGGAAGTTCTTCCTGAGGTTCAGATGGAATCTCCTTTCCTGCAGCTTGAATCCATTGCTCCTTGTCCTGGTCTCTGGAGCAGCAGAAAACAAGCCCTCTCCTTCCTCTACATGGCATCCTTTCAAATATTTAAACATGGCTATCATGTCCCCTCTTAACCTTCTCTTCTGCAGATTAAACATACCCAGCTCTCTAAATCTATCCTCATAGGGCATGGTTCCAGGCCCCTCACCATTTTGGTCGCCTTCCTCTGGACTTGCTCCAGCTTGACCATGTCCTTCTTGAATTGGGATGCCCAGAACTGGACACAGTATTCAAGATGAGGTCTAACCAAAGCAGAGTAGAGTGGTACCAGTACCTCCCTCGATCTAGACACCATACTCCTATTGATGCAGCCGAGAATTGCATTGGCTTTCTTGGCTGCCGCATCACACTGCTGACTCATGTTCAGCTTGTGGTCTATGAAGACTCCTAGATTCCTTTCACACATACTGCTATCCAGCCACATGTCCCCCATCCTATATTTCTGTATTCCATTTTTCCATTGAGTGTACGCTCAACAAGAAGCTGTAGTTAGTCAGAGGTGCCTAAGGAATATACCCATATAATGTACTTGCATGCCATATCCTCTGACATTTCACGGATGCAAATGCGAACACATGTGGCCAAGCAACATCAAGGTGTTTTCAAGATGGCAAATTTTATTATTGAGCTAAAACAGACAAGTTAGGAGATGCTGCAGCAGTTTGCTTTTGTCTGCACCAACTAGGAAGAGCAAGACTCCATCTCCTCAAATTCTCTTGTTCAGTTAAACTGAGTGCAAAATAGTTTTGTGTTTTGAATTCAGTTTGTGTCAATTCAAGTAAGCTAAGGACAAAAGGAGAAAATGGGAGAAGGAAGAGAAACTGGCAAATTTTAAAAGCCCGTGAAAAAGCAGAGTGACAGAGGATTTGTTGGGACTGTCCCTGCCAAATCAGGACTGTTGGAAGGTATGGCATACTTTACATCAGTGTCCTAAAGAAAAAGATTTTGATCTATAAGCATTTTCTTAAATTCTTGATAATCACATTTAGACTATATATATAAACACACACACACACACATACAGTATAAAGTTTTTAAAAACCTGGAGCAATCAGCTATGTGATTTATTGCAAAATAGTATCTTATAGTATATACAGTTGTAAAATTGCTCAGCCCCGAGCTTCATGACAAAGATTTACAGAGTTTCAGTGAGTGTTTAGTGCCAGATGTGTATTATCTCATCATATATATATGTTGTGGGGGAAGAATGCTTGGGCTTGAATCTATCTTCCTTACTGAAGAGGCATGGCTGGTACTACCAGTTAGCGCTGACATAAATAGTAACCTGTCCAGCCCTCTCTCACAATCAAATTGTGGGAGGGATTGAGCAGAGCATACGCTTCAGGTAGAAACACAGACGGAACCCACTCATCTGGTATTTCAGTTATGTAACTAATCCCTTTGCAGACAAACCAGCTCTTCTGAGTCTGTTTAACCTCCTGCTGATATGTGGATCATACACACAGAGTTGTAAAGATGCTTCAAATGTGTAATTGTATTTTACCCTCTTCAGTTCTCATCCCACTGGTCATAGCCGTGATTGCCTGGAGACTCTTCCATTCCACCCATACAGCGACAGGGTGGTCCTAGCTTGGGCAGAGCAAAGCAGCCTTCTGAAGCAACCGAATGAGGATCAGGGAGTTGGCAAGTGCTGTGTGTGTATGAAAGAAACAGAGACAGAGAGAGAGTGAGAGATTTGTTTGCCCATGCTTTCAATGCTAGCTAAAGCCCTGTCGTCCGGTACAACAAAAGGTGATGTCTTGCCATTAATGCTGAAACAGTGCTTGAGGAAATTTTGAAAATAATGACTGACCATCATATTTCTAAAACTCCCCCACCAAGCAGCTAATTGCTATTACTGTTTCAGTTTTTGAAAAAATAGCTCTGTTCATTCCCTGTCTCTCAGATGTAACTAAAATAGTTACTTTAAAAAAAAATCTGAATTCTACCAGCTGTGAGAACTTGGTCCAAAACATTCCTCCTTTGTCCCTCCCAAAACAGAACACAGGGCATCAGCATAAGGTAGAGCATGACTGAACCTTTGAATAATGTAATATTCCCCTTAACTAGGTAGTGAGACCACACCACACACCTGTTAAATACAGATGTAACTTATAGCTATGTTGCAAAAGGAATTAAGTTATCCATCACATTAGAGTTCTAAAGTAGCTTGGGCCATTTCTGCGATACACTGTTATAGTGCTGTAATTCTGCTTTCAACATCCTGTGGAAAAATGGGGTTTGTACGCTACTGAGGCCAAAGAGCTCTCTGGCTGAGAATTCTCAAGGCCCCTCCCTAAACTGCAAACCCCAGGATTCCATAGGATGTTGAAAGTGGAATAATAGCACTAACAGTGTAGTGTGGAAATGGCCTAAATGATTAACTGAGTTTATTAAAAAGTCCTTTTAGGAATGGTTTAACTGCTGAAAAAGCTTATTAGACAGAGAGGAAGAAATTGCAAGGAGATATTATTAATAACTCTTTGTTTTCTTTTCCATCATTTCCTTATGCCCGCCCCCCACAAACCTTTTCTAGAGGCTGTTGTATTTCACTGTGAAAGACATCATGCAGGACTTGAGGCTTGATTTAAAAAGAACCAGAATTGGCTGCCATCTTTAAATGCAGCTCTGCTCCATTCACATCTAAACAGGGAAGCTGAGTTAATTTAAAGGAATCAAAAGAGAAGTAAAGGACACAGGTAAAAATGCAAGCCTTGTGTCAATGCACAGAGCGATGGTACTTTGCTGAGAGGGTGCTCTAATCTCCAAGCTTAGGAAACCCTTGTTGACTTTGTAATTTTCAAAAAGAGGTCTATTTAATATTCTAGGCTTGACAGCCATATGGAAAGAGGTTACAGAGGTTTTTTTATAAGTCAATATGTACTGCTTACTTCAAAATGTGATGAGCCAGCCCTCATACATTTAGGGTGCTTCTCATTCATTTTACTGAATGGGGGACAGAGTTCCAAGAGGGGTTGCTATAGGTTCCATGAAAGATTGTGATTGAAAAAAATATATAAACTTTTTTTTAAACTGTAGACATACTGTTATACAGGAGTTTCCTGAGAACTGAAAATTATTTCAAAGATCCCTGCAGGGTAAAAACTTTACGAAAGGCTGGTTTACTGGTTGTTTCTTAGCAAACATTTTTTTCTGGTAATGCACAGTTTCATGGAGGATACATCTTCCAATGGCAATAAGCCATTTTAGATATATGAAGCATCTGGATTCAGAGGCAATGGCAGGAAAAGGCAATGGCCTTTACATCCCACTTGTGGAATTTCTGGAGGTATCTAGATGGCCACTGTGGGAAACAAGATGCTAGACTTTAATTGACCACTCCCTGATCCAACAGAGCTTCCTTTGTGTTCTTGCAGAGATAAAAGCAAAAAGAAATAACAGAAGAAAAAAAAGTAGAACAACAAATGAGATCAAATTTCTAATTTTTACCAAAATGAACAAAGATGATGCAAGCCAAACTCTCCTGCAGAAAGCATTCCGCAGATGGGTTGCCGCAACTGAAAGAGTTCTATTCCTACTCACTTTATCTCAAATGGCAGCTGAACATGGAAGACTGCCACACACCAGAAGCCCTTTTGAAATTTCAGATGGTTCATGTTGTAGCAAGAGATTTGTCCTGAGCTATTAATGCTTGGTGGTACCATAAGCCTTTTGTGTGCATTCTCTGCCTTTCCATTATTCTATGCAGTTTACATTGTCTTACCACTTCTTCTGAACATGATGTACCAGTGGCCCACTGTCCAAGTGAAGGGGCACCCCCCAGCTCAGATCATAGGCAGCTGGTGCTCTGAAAAAAATTGTACTTTGTGTAATAGTCTTTGAACCATTCCTGTAATTATTACTAATATTTCTGCATCTTTTCTCTTAGCAGAAGAAAACTTTTGAATTCTTCTGTCCTTTATTTTCAAAATATGACTTCAACTGTTTTAATAAGAATTTAATTGTCCTAATTAATCTTCTGTCATCTCTCTTTTTCAGCTACTTTTAAAATGTTCCAGTTTCTCTCTCTGTCCTTCCTTTTTACTCCTACATCCTCAGTTTACTTCAGTAGGTGGAAATACAACATAGTTTGCTTTTCATTAACCCAGCAGGAGGACAGGAGAAGAGAGTAGGGGACAGAATCTTGCCCTTCCCAGCAGAGTCAGGCAAAAACAAACAGCTGTAGCCTTTCTAAGCTTGTGCGTTCCTCTTTATCAATAGCCTTTGCCATCTTCATGACACTCTGATGTTTCTTAGTCGCACATGTCTTGATTTTCATCTGTGAAATATTGAAGCGTATGATATTTTTTAACAGGGTCACATGATTCAGTGCTTTTTAACCTCCAAGACTGAGGAGTGTTATTTATGGGGAAACTCTCTACACTGGGAAGTTCTAAACTTTTTCTTTCTTTCTTTTTTTAAGAAGGGGAACGGGCCCAAATGGCTTGTTCAGCATATGTCCCTCTTAACTGGGTTAATAAAAAGTAGAATTTGGAGAAAAGGTTGATATAGTTTTATAAGAAATGCTCCCCAAAGAATGTTTGATTAATACTTAATAATAATTAATACTGAGCAAGACACATCCAGTGGTACTTATTTGTCAGAAAGTGTAATACAGTACATCTTTTAGTTCTTTCTTTTTGTCATTGACAGGAAATGGAGGTAGCATGACGTATCGTGAGAATTCAGCTCCTGCCATCCTGACCCAGTGCAGCAACTGGCCACATGGGTTGAGGATGAGGGCAATTGTCCAACACATCCAGAAGGTGCTAGGTTGGGCAAGGCTGGACTAGAGTATTAGAACAGGATCAGGGTAGGATGGGTGTGTGTGTCAGCTCTGAGCAACTTCTGGGTGGGTGGGATAGAAAATGGGTGAGTAGAACTGGTCAAACTGTTTGAAATTCACCTTCTTATGAGCAATCCTCTTTGTGTCAGGGTAGACATGGTGTTAATTGGGTATATGCAATTAAAGTGTAGGTTTCCTTAAGAAATAAAAATGTAAACAGCAGCTGCAAAGGCTCTAAGCAGCAGGAGGTGTGTAGGGGATGGAAAAACGTGGTCAACCTTTGTTCTTTGCTGGCTGTCCTCTTGATGAATAACTACCTGCTTGAACTTCCTATTTGCACCAGGAGGAGAGCCTCTGCTGGTGCCAGTTATGGAGCTCAATGACACAAATGTTTTCCAAAGGAGGCTATTCACACCTTCATATGGAATTCAAAGGACCTGCAGTCTTGTGTGAACCAACTCTCTACAACAGTTAAGCCCCATTCTGTGTCCAAACAGAGACTTATTCCTCCATCCTGGGTATAACTAGACCATTGGAAGGTACATGGATTTACAAAGGTGATGCATTAAAAAGATGAGCCAATTTACTCCATCCTTCCTGGAGCGTGATGAAAAAATGCACACATAAATAAATGCTCCCTTGCCCAGCAGTTCTGACTTACTACTACTATTCTAGTTAGATCCTGTGTACTGTATTCTAGAGACCACTGAAAGGTGAAATCCCTGTAGAGAAAGATTTGTGCAATTCTTCAGGAAATTGGTATTACATGTAATTATTTCCTGCTGAGAAAGATCAAAGAAAGAATTGAAGAAAAGCTGCTATACTTTTCAACAATTTACTTCTTGGGTGTGGATTGAAAATGAGTTTCCCTTGCTAAGTGCATACTGTGGGGGCCTTAAGGCATATTTCAGCAATATATCAACTTGTTATGTAATACTAGTCAACTGCAAAATAGTATTACTAAATAAGTAAAAAATTCACTCCATCTCCAATAAGCAAGGAATTTGTGAACATTAACTAATAAGCTACATTGCTAAGGTACTTGTCTGGAAAAGGTTGGGGGGAGGGGAATCAGAAATAAGTACCAGTTCCATTTTCTGAAAGAATAATCCAGTTAGAGCTTCCTAAAGAGCAATTTTAGGCATGTTAAACTGAGCAGCTAGAAGTAGATGCTTCTTTTCGCTCTCCTCCCCACAGGAGCCCTTCAACCATTACAAAAAGCTGGGACAAGGGAGACCAGATGCTGTAGGACAGAAAGAAAGGAGAGGCGACTGAACACTGGGCAGCGGTGCTTTCTTTGGGCAGAGCTCCGGTCAAGGTAGGTTCCCCTACTCACTTTGGGAGGAATGAATCCCTCCCCTTCCTCTTCAAACACCTGCACTCCATCATATCACTTTTTACCCCTCTTGACCTCCCCACATAGCATTTTCAGAGGCTGGAGGGGCTGGTGTTGCACTTCCACTAGCGCATTATCCATGCCTAAATCTGGATTCAGCTCAGCAGATGGCATCTAAAATAATTGAAAGTGCAATCCTAAATAGTGGGGAGGAGATTGTCAGGATAGAGTTACTGCTGGACCCATAGACCTCTTGGTTCATGGCACACAGGCTAGGAGAAGTGAAGTGCCCCCTTTTCTCCCTGTGGTTCTTGGGTTGTTGTTCTTTTGAAGTCCCTTTTCATGGAAGAAAGAGATCTCCTAGGTGGTGACCAATCTTGGGGCCTGCTCTGGGACTGAGAAGGCTTGGGATCCAGTGGATCTAAGACCACCCCCATCTTCATGAACGTTATCACAATACATTGTCTCACCTTGCAGCAATTCTTCAAGAATGAATCAATATTGTCTTCCTCATGGGACTGAGGCAAGAAGATTGTCTTGTTACATATTGTCTAGTGATAGGCAGGGGTGAGACTTTTGGGTTCATCCAGACAGACTAAAAGTATTGTTCTTGGTTGGGTTTTGTGCTGTTCTTTTTCCCCAAGAACCAACTACATTCTGCTAATCATGAGATCTTTGTCTCATTATCCACTTTTTCCCAACTTTTTGTTCCTCATGAAGGCCAAATATAGTTCAAGTAATGTAATTCATAAAGGTTCATTCCAGTTCATTTGGAGACATCTGCTGGTGATGTGGGCTGGAATGTTAGCTGTGATTGTGTCTAATCTCCTGCTGCTCTCGACTTTTCCTCCTGTTGTACTTTTGGTTCAGAATTGTTATAGGTACACCTTCAAGGGCTCTTGCTTTATTTTTTAATTTTTAAGAAACTTTTCCATAGTGTTAGTGTTGAACCTGCAAGGTTAAATTCTCTTGCTAGTGAGTGCGATAATCGTTTGGCTCATGGTACCTCTGCTTCAATCTCTCATCCTTTGCCCCCTTCATGGCTGATAAGATAACTAGCATTAGGTCTCCAGCCCAAAATGGTGAAATGGTAAAACAGGAGGGAGAGAACAGAGGACAAGCTATACCTTGGTGAGCTAGCTCTAATACAAAAGTGTTTTTTTAAAAAAGAAGAGCTGGGGCAGCACCATGGTAGTGGGGGGTGCCGCCTCACTTCTGTTTCACTATTTCAGTGATCCTAGTAAGGAATGTGCAAAAAAGAAAGAGCCACTGTAGTTGGAAGGACTTCACACTAGCTAAGGTTTTTTTTAAAAAAAGGTATAGAGGAAAATGCAGCAGCATTTGAGAGGGCAAGTAGCAAGAAGCAACATTAAAGTCAGATAATGGTATGCATTAAATCATTCAAAATGATTTATGATCATTCAAAATGGTCATCTGGATGATCCCTTTAAATGGGGATTCCTGATTTGTAGTTCAGTTTCTCAGCCAATGTGCTGCAGAGGACCTTTGAACTCTGGAGCAAAATAACGCTTTGTAAGATGTTCTGGGAAGTAATCAAACATACACATACACACACACATCATACACATGCACGCACATGGCAGACATATTGCATCCCTAGAGATGCTGCCACCTGGGTTCTCAAGAGAGTTTCTTGTTTGCAATAATCTCAGATTTCCAACTAAAAGATGTCCTATTCTTTTCTCATAGAAATCAAGCCACAGTGTATAACCAGTTTCTCCCAAGCTAGGTAGACACATTTGGATGTTGGTGGTTTATTACTCAGTTGCTGTGCCTTTTGCCTGTGTTGCTGCTTGAGGCAGAGCAGTTTTTAAGCAGGGATATGTCCTGGGGTACACTGGCATCCACATCTCCCTGTAGATTTGCAAAAGTAGGCCATTGCCAGCCAGCTGCTGGTAAGGGTGCCCCCTCCTAGCTGAATGCAAGCACTGTATTATTTATCTCCCCATGTGACTGACTGTTCTAAACTTGGAGACTTTGAACTTGACAGAAGAGGGGGATAGCATATCAGTCCTGTAATTACTGCAAACAACATAATTTTTTGTAAAGAAACTATAATTATTTTTTTAACAATACATGTTGTTTTCTTGCTTCCAACCAATGCCAGCTGTCTGTCTTCAGATCTCAACAAAAATTGCTACTTGGAGCTCTATCATTTGGACCCAAGGACATGTTTGCTCCCCAAAGCATCTTTGCCAGCTCCACAGTGCCTGGTAATTTTAGGAGGAATTATGGTCCCATAGAAAGAGTGAGTGTAGTGCCACCGTAGCACAACAGCTGCCAGCTGCAGGAAACAAACCGTGTTAACAAGTACAGAAGACCACAAAGCTCTTTAAGCTTCAGAACTGTTCACTCTCATGCTTGTTCTTTTTATACTGTTCCCTATTGTGTGCATGTATGTTCATATTTTATGCAGAACCTATTTCTGTGCTGGTTGGCAGGGAGGATGTTGAGGCTGAGCATGACCCTGCAAAATGGAGAATACTTTCCTTCCCTCCTAACTTTAAGCCCATATTCTTCATTGGACCTCAAGTGTATCAACATAAGGATAGTTTGGATAGTTTTTTTTTTAAATGAAAATTATTCTGTTTATGAAATGTGCCACCCGTGTTTCTCAAATTCTGTGGCTGGCTGGGGAACCCCCATATTAGCAGGTACTGCAAGAACATAAAACCAAGGCCCATGTTATTTCCTATGTTTTTGCATCAGTATCAGGAAAACATATAAACTATCTGGAGACAAGGGGTTAGATTCAGGCTTTGACCCATTCCGCACTGGATGTTATAGCGCCATTATTCCACTTGCAACATCCTATGGATCCTGGGGTTTGCAGTTTCGGGAGGGGCCGGGTGGCCCCTCCCGAAACTGCAAACCCCAGGATTCTATAGGATGTTGCAAGTGGAATAATGGCGCTGTAACAGTCCAGTGCGGCAATGGCCTTAGAGTGGTTTTAGACAATGCTTTTATCATACAATCATTCTGCCTAATTCCCTGACTCCCTGAATTTGTAACCTTCCCTTATTTTTATGCTGCTTCCTCCATATTTTTTCCCCCTCACTGAAGAAATCTGCAAAGGAGACTCTTGCTATGGCTCATGCAGTCTTCATTGTTGCTCCACTCATACTGCTTTGCTCTAAGGAAAGACTTCTCAGAGCTAGGCACTTGCAAACTGGTGAAATCTGTGGAGAGCCAGGCTGGATGCTTTTTGTGCTATGGCATTTTTTCCAGCAGGGAAGCAACGAGCATAGTTGTCTACTCAGCCAGGCTGACTCTCTGGAGAGTCCTCTACAGTATCAACAATTAACACATCAGGGACATAGCCAGCCCCAATATCCAGAGACAATCATGTCCAACCACAGCAGTTCTTTTTTGTCAGGTTCTTTCTATCTGTGGCATTTGCTGCCTAAACTCTCTGTAGTGATGGTAGATGCAGTGGCGGAGCTTGGAGTGTGTGGAGGGGGGGTCTAGAGGGGGTGGGGCTAGGGTGTGAGGGGCAGGGCCACTGTGCACAGGGGCGGGGCTGCGGTGCACGGGGGCATGGCCAGGGCACACGGGGGCGGGACTATGGACCAGGACACCCCAAAAGATTGCTGCCTGGGGCGAATCGCATCCCCTGACCCCACGTCCCTATGCAATTGGGTGGGTGGTCCTACAGTGAAGATGTAATTTGCTGCGTCTGTTCTCTGCCACCCTGAGGCAGGGAATTCATCCTGCCTTATGGTATGTCCAGCCTTGCCAAAATCCATTTTCAGGTCTCTGTCAGAGCACACATTCTAATACCTAAGCATTCCTTGTATAAACATACAAGATATGTAGTATGAATCTGGTTGAGTTCAAGGAAGAGCCCTCCTGGATCAAGGATATAACGGATATCCAGATGCTCCTGTAAAGCTCCTCAGCAGGGAACAGAGACAATACTCCTAACCGTTGTCCTCCAACAAATGCCTCTGAATATGGGCGTTACCTTGGCTGTCAAAAAAAAAAAATGCACACATACCAAGGGGGGCTGGAGGGAGAGGGAGAAAAGAGAGAGAACCTTGATATTCCCTGATATTGTCCCAAACGTACTTCATATAGTTGGGCAGCAATCAAGAATAGAAAAGTCAATTACAGTACATGAATGCAGTGGACATGCGAAGTCCAGGGCCCTGTGGAGTAGAATGGTATGGGGTGAGGCAACACAGTGCAGCAGTCTTACCATATTTTTAAGTGGAAAGATACATGTTAGCATCTATAAAGCCTTCTCACCCCACACACAGGTCTGTTAAGTGCAGAATGTGAATTACTCAACTGCATCATGGCACACACACAAACTAAGCCCAAGTGTTGAATAATCTAGTGATGGCAGATCTAATGAAAGAATTGCATGTGGGAGTATGCCTAGAGCTGCTAAATCATCTAGGCTTTCCTGTAGTCAGACTACATTTATAGAGACTATATTGAAAGATCCCCAAACTGCGTGAAGTAATGAATAAAACATACTGTTCACAAAGGGTCTTACCAGAGGGAAAAAGTGCAAGAGTTGCTGTTTCATGGGTCTGTAACTGCTTTATCATATGGGCAGAGAAATCTGGCAGTTCTCATATGGCTGCATTTGAAAGCTTTTTGTCAGATCACCCAACCAGATAGCCAAATTCCAGTGAGGGAGCATAGCCAATGGATCAAACAAACTCCCTGCATAAGTTTCTCAACCATTCATTCCTTTGTGAGGCTCACATATAGGGTAATCATTTTTTCTCTTGTCAACCTAGTAAGAAATTCTCTGACTTAGGGTACTTCCCTGCCCCAAGATAACATTATCCAAGCTCAGATTACTAGCTGAACATCATGCATAGAAGTGGGCAAGTGGTAGATTAACCCTATACAGTTCTTTTCCATAAGTCAACAGGCAACTTGAAGCCTGCCCCCCACCTACAGTGTGAACCTATCATGGTGTTTTCTCAGCAAAATTTGTTCAGAAGGAGCTTGCCATTGCCTTCTTCTGGAGCTCAGACAGTGTGACTTACCCAAGGTCACCCAGTGGGTTTCCATGGCTGAGTGGGGTTTCAAACATGGAGTCATAGCTCAACTCTCAAACCACAGCACCACATTTGTTGTACCATATAGGTATAAACAGCCTGAGTCACCTTAGAATGTTTTAATGTCTTTATCTAAGGATAAGCATTCTTCTTAATTACACATTTCACCCAGTGTATCTTTTGTATCATGTAACACATGTCCAACATAAACAGCAATGTATTTTATCACAGCAATCTGGGACAAAAGGATTGTCTGATGTCATTTCAGATACAGTCAGCCCTCCACATTTGCGGGTTTCACTTTTGTGGATTTGATTATTCAGGGATTATTTGCTGTCACCTCTGCTGCCTCCGTAGGCCATTTTTAATAGGGCCTGTAAGCCTCGTGGAACTGAGAAACTGTGAAGGAGGCTTGTAAGTCCCTATTAAAAATGGTGTGGGGCAGCAGTGGGGGTGGCAGTAACCCCCACCAGCCACCCTCATCTGCCTTGCAAAGGAAACCTGATGCCTCAAAGGAATCCATGGTGGCTTGAATATGGTGATCATGCTTTTTGTGTGTGCGTTAAATATGGTTTGGGAGAGCCTAAAGTTATTCACATTTTTGCACTTTCACAGGAGTCCTGTGCCCGTAACCTTATCAAATGTGGAAGGATGACTGTATATGGCAATATTTGTGGAATATTCATTCATACATGTTAGTTTATTTAATTATTAGGCTGGCATGTTTGTTGTATTGTATGCTGATCCAATCAAGGAAGTCATAGCCCAGAGTTTGTAAGACATGAGCAGGGCAATTGATGACCAGTCTTGGAGATCTCCTGTTCATAGGGTCACCATAAGTCAAAGTTGACTTCATGGCAAATAACAAAGACAATAACAATGTTCATTAGTTCAGTGTTCCAGCACCAAGAAATGACCTGTGTGTCAGTACAGTACAGACACAATAAGAGATCAGTTCAGATGCTTTTTTTTTTTTTTTTTGGAATCCAGTTGCACATTGAGGTGCTAGACTCCAGCAGTAAGAAATCAAATGTTGTACATGCCGGTATGTTATAATATACATGATCTTGCTGAGTAGTTCCCAAAATATTCAGATTGAGATATTTCTGCTTGGATGAGACTGAGTAAAGGACAGTTTTGTAGCCTAAGCCTTACTGAAATGTTAAAGACTGGGGAACAAAGTCATGATATATTTACCTATGGTGTGGTTATCTCATATTTATATAGGCTGGATTGAGCTCTGGAGGTTAGAGTAAATCTCCTTTCTGGGATTACATTTGAAAGCTCTGTGATAAATTTTATTCGGAGGGGTGAGTCTGGAACCAGTTTTCTACTTTACAGGAATGGAAACATATTTTTGGCTGGTTTATTCCCCCTGACCCCTGCCACATTTCATTGTTACCCAGATAATAGTTCTGTCACAAACTCCAAGGTCTTCATAAAACTAAAATGAACATTCTGAGTCTTTCTGGGTGGGTCAGTGGCCAGGAGCCTCCCTAAACAATGTCGATCAGGCATGGTGGCAGAAAGAACAGATGGGATGGACAACTTTTCCTCATTGAACCTCCTTAAATTAATTCAGCTTAAGCTCAGAACTTTCTGCCTCGCACTGGTTGATGTCTAAGTTGCTACTTTCCTTTTCTGGTTTTACCAAGCAGTGCCCACGTACCGTCTGTTGTTAAAAGCCAAGGAGAAAATTATCATGAGCAGATCAGTGTCAGTCACAAACTGTGGAAAGTAGAAAAGCTTATGTGGCAAGGAAGTAGATGTCCCATTTCTCTTGCTATTTGCATTCAAGAAATTGGCCTTGAATGTATCTGTCTATCCACTTGCTGTGACATAGGCCCTTTCCACACGGGGTAAAAAAACGGCTTAGGGCGACCTCATCCGGAGGTCGTCCATACCGTGGGGCGCTCTAGAGCGGTTTGAAAAGTGGAGGTTCCACACCTCAAACCGCGCTAGTGCGGCCGCAAGGGGTGGCGCGGCGCGTTTTTTAAAAACCACATTTTATGTGGTTTTTAAAAAACGCGAGCGCGCTAACCCGTTGCAGCGCCCCGTTTGAACTGCAGGGACGCGCTAGCACGTCCCTGCAGAACTGCCTGGGGGCGGGCTTCCGGCTGGCGCACTGCCCTGATTGGCGGAGCGCCGCCGGAAGTCGCCGGCCGCCATTTTGGGCGCCGCCAAATGCCGCCGAAATTCACCAGCGTGTGGAGCGGCGAACGCGCGCTCCCCGCAGGGACGGAGCAACCCGTTTTCAGGTAAGATCCGTCCCTGCATGCGCTGCCCCGTTTCCCCGTCCCCCGTGTGGAAAGGGCCATAATTTCCCTACATTTAAAAAAATCAAGTGGTACAAATTTAGACCAGATATACACATAGCCTATGGAGGTTTATTTCTCCTGCAGGAAAGGTAGCACTGTAAAGATTTCAAGGGTTGTTTTTTTTTCTTATTCTAAATACAGGACAAATCGCTAACATAGGCATATATTGTCGGTGGACTAGTAATTAGTTGTAGGCAGATTAGTAACTTGATGACTCGTTTGTGAGGATTATTTTGGTTTAGATTCAAGCCTTTCATGTGTGAAAGGGGCAAGTACTACCTACATGATGTTTTAAGTGTGTGTCAGATAATGATAATTTCATAATATTATGAATTACAGCCCTTGTTCTGTTGTTCTGTGAGTGCTGGACCAGAACTCCAGGAGAACTGGGTGTGAATCCCCATTCTGCAATGGAAACTGAATGGATGGCCTTGGCCAACTCACACTATCTCAACCTGAGAGGAAGGCAATGACAATATTCCCTTCCAAAAATATTTGCATGCACGATTTAGGCATATGTTGTTCATCATCTCATGTTTTCATGGGAGACAGAACAATAATTGTTTTAAGAGAGAGACAAGAATAAAAAATTTGTCTAACAAAGTATTTTCACCCAACGGCTCCATGTGTTAGGTAAGGAGGATAGGTGTTCTATTTTTTTTTTTTTTTTTTGGAAATATTTTTATTAAAGTTTAACGTGAAAATAACCCCCCTTCCCCACTTCCAAGCTTTTTTCTTTTTTTCCAGGCGAGTCTGCTTATTTACATTCCATTCATACATAGTTTCTCTTCAAAAGATAATCTTACATTGTTACATCTTACATTGTTACCTTGCTGCTTTGTTACATTGCCTTATTACATTGTTGCCTTGTATCATATACAATCTTGCTTTATTCTTTTCCTTTTCTTATTACTATATCTTTATCCAATTTAAAACTTCTCTCCATTCCCTTTCAAAGTTCTGGACAGACTTATTTTTCAGTGAAAATGTTAGCTTTTCTATCTCTATCATATCCTGAACTTTTAATTTCCATTCTTTTATATCAACATGGTTCCTTTCTTTCCAATATTGTGCATATGTCAGTCTTGCAGCAGTTATCAAATATAACAATATCTTCTGATGACATCTTATCTCTCCTTGTTGCCCCAACGTATTTAACAAATACAACTCTGGCTTCATTTCAAAATTTAAATTGTAAATTCTTTGAATTTCATCATGTATTTCCTTCCAAAATTTCCTTGCTGTCCTAAAGGTCCACCACGTATGAAAGAATGACCCTACCTTTTCATCGCATTTCCAGGTGTTTTATTTTACAGAGGGCAATTTTCTGTTTGAGAGCCAGTACAAGGTAGCAGTTAGAGTGCTGCACAAGGACACCAGGAGAGCAGGGTTTAAATCTTCTCTTGACCAGGGAAATGGAAATCCATCTTGAGTGGCTCGTATTCTCTCAGCCTTAGCGGAACACGATGACAAATAAATCCGAATAAATCTTGCCCCCACCCCCAACTATGATAGGTTTGCCTTATGTTTGTCATAAGTCGGAAATGACTTGAAGGTGGAGAACAACTATTATGAGCTGGTGCGTGTTTTACCTTCCTCTCCACATTGGAAGCTTTTATGCATTCTCGCTAGTTCAGAAATCCCCTTTGTTTAGACTAGAGTGATAGTTTTCCCAGTAGTCTCCCCTAGGTTCTGTAATTCCCTCCTACAGAAAGTTCATGTTATCTCTTCCTTTACAGTATTTAGTTGGATAATGCAGGGTAGAGACAGCAGAAAACCCTTTTGGTCTAGTCAGTTCTTGCTTGGTTTTTCTTCTACAGGTAGTTGTACAGATAAGGTTTTATACTGAAATTTTACAGTAAGGTGCTAATTACAATTTGCATTATTAAAATTGTTCCCTATTTTTTGTAGCCCTATACCTTATCTTACTGTTTTATGCTGTCTAGTAACTGATTTTTAATGTTTTACTCTGTAAATTCATGGAGGATGGGGCTATCAGTTTGTTACTAGAAGTATCAGAGGCGTATACATCTCTATATTAATTGCTGGGTAGTGCGAGAGAAAGAATGGTGTGGCACTGTATGTCCTGCTTGTGGCAGTTGCTTGGGAAACCCCCATAAAGAGATTGCTACTCTAGATACTCTAGTGTGCAACATGACTCTTTTTATGTTTTTCCTAGCCACCTTGAACTATTTCTTTTAAAAAGAAAGGTGACGTATAAATTCTTTGAATAGATGACACAATAGAATGTACTACAGTGTGATATAAATATGTATATAGGATGATAGTTGTACTCAGTAGGCTAACTCAATATTCCTTTAAGGTTACTAAGCAAATTATGCAGGGTAATTCTGGAGTAAATAATCTGAGGACTGCCATTTGAGGAAATACATAAAGCTGTATAGAATTTCAAAAAGCATATTCTCAAAATAATTCCTTGCATGGCTTCCCTGCCATTCACAAGCCTCAGTATTTCACAGGTGAAAGAATGTTTAGGAAGCTGGTAAAGCTGTTAAGAAATTTAATCACTGCGTGACCGGGGTCAAAAATGCTGCTAAAATGAAAGCAAAGTGCTACCATGGAATGTGCCTCTTTTGCACAGCCATTACCCTCTCTTTGCACCGTGGCAGTAAAATATTGGGCACTCCCATGGTTCAAATGAAAAAAATAAATAAATAAGGCACACATTTTTCTAAACAGGGGGCTAATCATCAAGGGACACTTTCTGCTCCAAGGGATAATGACATTTTTGGGTTTGAAAAGCATACATTAAGCTTGTGATACAGCAACAGTTCCTGGAAAATCTGCCATGTAAAATAGTCATGGGGGCTGGGGGAGAACAGTTATACATTTGATCGACATATGTGATAAGTTAGTTATGGTAGCCTTCAGGCATTTGGTGGTTTCAGTGTACGTACTGAAGTACAAACCAGGCCTCAAGGGCTACAGCAGAAAACTGTTAAAAGTTTTGAATGAAAAATTGACACACTTATTAACACTGCCTAGTGAAACCAGATGCACAGGTTCACAAATATTGCATAGGCTCCAACTCCATACCTACTGAACTTAAAGGATTTTATTACTGGAGAGGCATCTATAGGATTATACCATGCCCTTTATCTGTCCCAGTTTGGTAGGGTTGGTCCTGATTAATCCTCTCTCACCCTACTTTTTCAGTTGCTTTTAAAATTTCTCCTTCCTTCTCTTATGGTACTTTCCCACTTCATTCTCAATTTACTTTAACTGCTGCAAACTGTAGACAAAGTACAAAGGGGGTTTGTACCCAGCAGGGGCAGAGGAGAAAAAAGGGCTGAATCTTGCCCTTCTCAATAGGCTCAAGCAAAAGCAAACTCCTGCAGCCCCTCCTTGCTTGTGCATTCTTTCTTATTAAGAACTTTTGCCATATTGACAACACTGTGATGTTGCTTGGCCACACGTGTCCCTGTTCTGATTTGTGAAATGTTGTAGGGTATGTTATACTTTATTAGTATCACTCATTCCCAGCTGAGAAACTTGCTAGAAGCAAAGGTCATTTCCAGAAGTGTAATGTTATTATAGTAGCGAGTTCAGCCACAATTGTGGTCATCGTCATCATCATGATCATCATTTCACCATCATTATTATTATAGCACTGCTAGGAATTTTACATTCCCCCATCCCCAAATTCTGCCTAAATGCTCCTAGTCTAAAACACATAGCATATGACAAGAAAGGAAAGGAACAGGTTATTAAGAAGCTCAGTAGACTCTGTTCTCTGAAGAGGAAGGAAAATAACTGACCCTGGTCAAAAGAGAGCTCACGATGGAAGAGCACTGACAAATCTGGGTGTCTGTGTTAGGGAGATCAAGCACAAAGAGCCAGGCCTTGATCCCTAGTAAGGCTGAAGACAATGGTGTGGGTCATCTTTTTTGAGTGTTAACAGGCCAAGTACTTAACTTGGCATCAAGTGGCTCATAAAACTCATAGTATGTAATAAAGGCATACAGTGAAGGAAGAATTATAGCTTAGTCTCTCATGCAGCATAGGAGACTAACCCAAGCTCCCATATGCAAGCCAAGCCATGTTTCTGCCAGATATCAACTGTTTTGCTGCTATTTTCCAAGTATTCATTTATTAGGTACCAGATATTTATGCATTCCTCTAGGTTCACAACAAATCATGGTCTTTGATCTCACTTCTCTGTGGGCAGCATTGTCTGCCTTCCCACTTCTCTTGCTTGCTAAGACTGGTTGCTAACTTTTTTTTTTTTAAGAGTTTCTTCAGGCTATCGTGGTGAACAAAGCTGCACCTATGGATGCTGTGCTTGGCACAAAAAGGCATAGGAAAAAGGTCAGATTTTTTTAAAAGGTGTGTTGTTGTTGTTGTCAAGTCATTTCTGACTTACGTTGGCCTGAAGGCAAACCTATCACAGAGTTTTCTGAAGCTGAGAATGTGTGACACTTCCAAGGTCACCCAGTGGGTTTCCATGGCAGAGTGGAGAATTGAAACCTGTAGCTATCTCTATATTACAGAGACGAAACCTGTGGTTCTCCACATGTTGGACAACAACTCTTCTTTCATCCTGGAAATGACTTGAAGGTGCACAACAACAGGAAGTTTTCTCCATTAGGTTTATGGAGTTCAAGTTGATAGGATTCTGAAAGAAATGAGTTGGCAACAAATCAACAGTGCCAATGTGATGCCCTTCCAAATGTCAGGCCTGGGAGGATTGCCCCCTGTGCCCTACTCTTAAAGGCTCTGTTTGTCTTTTGTGCAGGTAAATAATTAATACCTTCCATTAGGACTTTGGCTTCTAGGAAGCCTCAGAAGAAAATCTCTGAACCAACTGTGTTGATGTGTTGTCTTGGGTTAAATTTGTAAATACATCCTTTCCTTCTTTCCTTGCTATGTTGTAATGCTTGACATACTTTTCCCAGAAAAGTTAGGTTGTATGGCTTTCGTTTCTTCTTGGGCACATAAGGACACTTGTGTCTCATCCAAGAGAGATCTGCAAATATTTGTTCAACAACCAGCTTCATAAATTCTACTTCAAAATCAACTTCAGAAAGACAATCCCAGTTCACAATTCTGTTGTTGCTAAAACTGGCAGTGGCAGAGCAAGTTGCTGCTTGTTCCAGCATGTGTAGGGCAGAGGCTTGAGGCTTGATCAGCATCATTTTTTTTCTAGGAGAATGGATGCATGTCTGCCTGGGCTCCTGAAAACCAGATGTTTGTGCAGCAAGTGTTTGAAGATACAGCTGTTACTGATGGGAATCAGGGCTAACCAGGGCACATGATGGCTCACTTTTATTTAGAGTTCCTGATGTTGAGGGCTGTATTTGCCTCCTAGTACAAATCTAAGACTTCTGATGAACTTTTCTATGGATTTGGACTGGAACAAAGTTGGTCTGTCCAGCTGGCAGGAAAACCACAAGTTCCTGCCAGAGAATTTGCTCTTGCTCTGTATAGATAACATAGATGAAGATGCCAGACAGAGGGCAGAGGCTCTGCTAATAGGAAATGAATCCATCATAGACAAGAAATTTAAAAAAAAAATAGAAGAAAGTATAAGACAGTGGTATTATGGAGTGGAAAGATAACATTCTGTTTCCATCAGTGGTCCACCAGAAGCCATTGGAAAGGGTTTGAAAGCAATAGTTCTCTGGCACTAGAGCCTGGAAATGTAACTTTTTTGGACTACATCCTCCATCATCCCTCAGCCACATGGTCAGCGCTGTCGTTGACTAGAAGATTCTGGAACATGAAGTCTTCATTTTGATTAATGACAAGTTTTTAACTATTTTGATGTCATCATCACCAACATTAAATTTATGTATATCATCTGTTATGGAACCAGCATGCTTTAGTGGTTTCAGGTTTAGTCTATGACCCTTGAAAACAAAGTTCAGTTCCGTGCCTGGCCAGGGAAACCCACTAGATGACCTTGGGCATATCACACATTCTCAGCCCCAGAAAAGCCCATGACTTAGAGACATACAACAACAAATACAATCTGTGGCTTATTTGATTTCTATATTGGCACCTGATGATGTCCACATATACAGTCGCATGCCTGGTTGCCTGAAGAATGTGTTGGCCTCACAAAATTCTGGAAGTGGTTCTTCTGCTTCATTTTTTGATCCAAGGCCAAGTTCTACTACAGGGTTTGGATCTGCTTTATTTCCTACTTTTGGATTCCATTTGCCTATGATTATCAATGTACCCAGTGTTGGTGTGTGATCAATTTCTTCCCGAACAACTGCAAAGAATTTTTAGATTTCTTCCTCTTCTGACTCTGTGGTGGCAGCATAAACTTGGATTATTGTTATATTGATAGGTTTTCCATGAACTCTTATATTATTTGGTAAGATTTTGCCTTATATCCCCTGACTACTTTTGCTTCATCTCACCTCATTCTTAAATTCCTCCCTATTTCTTTTTAGATTGCCATTTCCAGGGTAAAACACTATTTAATTATCTGATTGAAAATGTTCCATTCTTGTTCACTTTAATTCACTCATACCAAGTAATGCTATGTTTATGCATTCCATTTCTTGTTTTACAATTTCTAGCTTTCCATGACTCATGCAGTTCACATTGCGTGGTCATATTACATACTTTCCATTTAGTTTCTACAATTGCCAGTGAAGAAACCAGCATCAAATGCAAAAAAAAATGTTCAGTGATTGTGAACCTTTGGCACTCCAGAACTTTCAGCCTACATCACTGATCTGCTGTATCCAGGATGGCCAATAGTAAAGGATTACAAAAGCTGCATTCCAGAATACCTAGAAGACCAAAGGATTGCCACCCCCATTTTAGCATATGCAATATCAAAATGGTTTAATCCAATCCTGCAAGCAAGAAATGTGGTATTATATGAAACAGATAAGAGGGAACAAAAGCTTTGTTACTGAGTGCAAATTAGTCACATCATTAGTGATTTCACTTATTTCACTTACTTCACCTCCCTGACAACAGGCAATTAAAAATAGAATTTAATGGCTAGAGCTCTGTGAGGGTATTCAGTGAGTATAGAACAGAGATGGCAATCATGTGGCCTTCCAGATGTTGCTGGACTGCAGCTACCAGCATTCCTTATCAATGATGATGTTGGTTGAGGCTAATGGGAAATGCAGACCAACAACATCTGGGGAACCACATGATTCCCACCCCTGTTACAGATGGTGAATTAAATGTAGTGCCATAACCTTCTGAGCTTACCTTATAGTGACAGCAGCCTTTGAGTCAGCTGGAAGTAGGCTGAGGCAGATTCTGTTCTTCAGCAATTATTGCATCTGCCTCTTCTATAAGTCTGAAGTAAGTTGTGATCATTCCTTTGACAGGGCAGGAAAGAGGCATCTTACAGAGCAGTTCTGTTTTCCAAACGTTTGCTACCAGAAGCACAGGTGCTATGCATGTTTCCACTCCCCCCAACCCGATTTAAATTGAAGATGCACTTCACTTGTATGCCCAAAAAGTTATGTACATTTTGTTAATTAGCTCTCAGAGCTACGGGCAGGCATCATCCTTTCAGTTATGGGATGGCTCACTTAGCACTGTCTGTTGGCATACTGCTATACATAGGACAAACAGGGCAAACTAGTCAGTCTCTGTGTAAAAGAATAATACATGGATGCGAACCTGACACCAGCTTAGAGTACAGTCAGCCCTCCACATTTGTGGGTTTCACTTTTACGGATTTGATTATTCATAGATTATTTGCTGTCACCTCTGCTGCCTCCGTAGGCCATTTTTAATAGGGACTGCAAGCCTCGTGAGACTGAGAAACTGCAAACAAGGCTTGTAACACTCTATTAAAAAATGGTGTGGGGCAGCAGTGAAGGTGGCAGTCAGCCCCACCAGCCACCTACTTCTGCCTTATGAAGGAACCCTGATGCCTCAAAGGAATCCATGGTGGACTGAATAAGGTGGTCATACTTTTTTTGTATCTTAAAATATGGTTTAGTGGGGGCCTAGAGTTATTCACGTTTTTCCCACTTTCACGGGGGTGATGTGCCCCTAACCCTAACGAAGGTGAAGTGATGACTGTATATATTTTTTTTAAAAAAAGGGAGGAGGGCATGCCATTTTCCCAGGACTCTCTTTCTCTGTCTGTCAAGTGGCCATCCTTGAACAGAAAAAAATCTTCAAAGACAGATGCCAACAGAAAACAGCTGAACAAGAATTCAGCAAGAGGCTCGGATCTACCTACTGTGGCCTGACCATAGATGAAGTTTCTCTCTCACTACATGTGTTAGTCAGCTAAACCACTGGTTCTGAGACTGTGAGGTGGAACCCTTCTAAGGGGTGCAATAGTTGTTTGAGGGGGGTTGGAAGAAAAGTCAGCCTGCAAGTACAGCAAATATAAAAAGAAGGGCAAGCTTCTTTGTGTGTGTGTGCGCGCGCATGTGTGCACAATTGAGAATTGACTGGTCTCTGTAAAAGAATGACACAAAGCATCTTCCCCTGCTATGCATTCCTCCAACCTGAGACATAACAAAAATTGGCTTCCCCCCGCCTTTTTTTTTAATACACTCAGCTTCTCCAGACTTTCTGTCATTGGTGCAGCAGGCACATACTCCTTAGTGACCATGAGAACTCAGCATTAAGATGAGAACTCAGCACATGTGCACAAGGAACCTGCATGTGAGAAAGAGGTGTAGGACAGGACAGGGGTAAAGGGTGCAGCATCTCATGTAGATGTAAAGGGGGTGACAGGGGTAAAAAGTTTGAAAACCACTGAGCTAAATCATACAGGAAAGTCTATGTCACGGCTACCCAAGATGGTGGCCCATGGACTGGTGCCGGTTTGTGAGCTGTTGACTGCCAGTCCATGGTGAGTTTCCAGGAAAGGAAGAAACAAATATTAGAGGGAAAATGCTGCTTCCCCACATCAGAAAACATAAGAAACATTGGTATATATCACACGCCCCATCACTGCTTGCTGATGGCCAACGGTTAAGCAGAACCCAGTAGAACTCTTCTAGAGATTGTATGCTGTCTCTTGCACCTTGGATAGGACAAAGTGCTTTTATTACCTTAAGGTGCTTTTGGCCCAGATCCTATTGGCTAATCCTAACTTGAGCAGACCCATTGAATTAATTGTTGGATGGAAAAGCAACATGTATGCAAGTCTGAGTGATTTAATAAATCTGCTCTAATTGGGAATAGAATTCAGACCAAACTGTGGCCATTTCCACACTGCACTGTGATAGTGCTATTATTCCACTTTCAACATCCTGTGAAATTCTGGGGTTTGTAGTTTACTGAGGTCAAAGAGCTCTCTTGCTAAGAATTCTAAATGCCCCTCCCTGTAGAATGCTGAAAGTGGAATAATAGCACTTTAACAGTGTAGTGTGGAAATGGCCTGTTAGGATGTTCCACCCAAAGGTTTCCCTGTGCTGCCCTGATGGAATGAGCTGTTTGACACTGGAACAAACTACTTCTGTTGTGGGTTCAGGATAAATGATAACCATTTGTCAGGGATGCTAAATGAGGAATTGAACTAGATGTCCATCAGCTTCCCTTCCAACTCTAATCCCATGATTCAGTGTTGCATAGAAGACCCACAACTTGAAAAATGTTACTTTTTTGGACTATAAGTCCCACAATTCCACAACTAGCCTTATATTCTACGAGACATAATACAAAAAGTAACATCTGAAGCATATAAAAGCATATAAACACCATCACCTCTTTTTTTTGCATACAGTTAGAGCATATCTGTTCCAAAAGTGGGCAAGAATGCCATGGGAGTCTCCTCTTTCAATCTCATCTGGAGGAGAGCATTCTAAACCTTGGATGGATCTCATTTTTATCACTGGTAGCTGAAGAAACAAGGAACTGAAGTATATGGCTTGTTTTATACTGTTAAGCTCTGTCTACTAATCGATCCATTAAATATATACCTATATATACCTATAAATATATACCTATATTTAATAATAAACCGCATCATTCTGGAATACAGAACAAACTTGGGAGAAGTGCCTTTTTTCCTGCTTTTAAGTCACACACATGCAACTTCACATACAGATGTCTGTCTGTATGTATATTTTTGTTTCCTCCTGTCACCATCTCTGTTCAGATTGGAGTCTCCAACTGCACCAAGTAGGGTTGCCAACTTATCATCTGGTGTCTGTAACTACGCCTTCAATGGGATCTTGCTTTACAGAGATTACAGATGGATGGCACTTATTATCACCAACCTGAGAAAAACATCCTCTGCCAACTTTTTCCCCCCAAAAAAATTGTGCTGTTGCTGTGAAGGCACATGAGCGCAGTGGACTTCTTTTTAAAAAATGGTCAGTTGACCACACATACCCCCCCCCACATCTGAACAAACCACAGGCATCCCTCCACATTCGCTAGGGTTAGGTGCACAGGACCCCCATGAAAGTGGAAAAACCATGAATAACTCTAGGCCCTCCCAAATCATATTTAAGACATACAGAAAGTATGATCACCATATTCCACCCACTGTGGATTCCTCTGAGGCATCAGGGTTCCTTCATAAGGCAGAAGTGGGTAGCTGGTGGGGCTTACTGCCACCTCCACTGCCACCCCACACCATTTTTAACTGGGATTTACAAGCCTCGTGTGCAGTTTCTCAGTGCCGGGAGGCTTGCAGTCCCTATTAAAAAGGGCATAGGGAGGCAGCAGAGGTGACAGCAAATAATTCGCGAATAATCAAATCCTCAAAAGTTTCCCTGTCCAGTCTCTTGGTGGCATCTCTGCAACCATGGCCATGTCCACATTAGACTCTTCTAGTGCTATTATTCAACTTTCAACATCCTATGCAGTTTAGGGAGGGGCCAGCCATCTACTGCGGAAATATGAATCCATAAGGGTGCTGCTAAGCCGTTCTGTGTTTTCGGCGGGTTTCATTTTATTGCTGTGGTTTCATTTTATTGTGTGTGCAGAACGATCCAACGACTCCTGCGTGCAAGCCGCAGCCTTCGTGGAGGCTTGCTTTCTCTTTAAAGAAGGCGGAGAAGAAAAGCCAAGGCAAGCTTACAAGGTGCTTGCTCCGAGAGGGAGGGGAGGGGAGGGGAGGCGAGGGGAGGGGGCGGAGAAGGCAGAGGCGGCTTTGAAAACTTGCTGGGCGAGCGAGCTGCCAGCTCACTTCAAAGTCACTCCGCAGCGCCGGAGAGGAGAGCGCAGGCAAAGCGCAGCATCCCGTCCCTCTGGCTCGCTGATCCGGAGCCGTGGCCGCCGCCAGGCATGCTCCGCAGAGAGACGCCTTCTCGCCCGGCTGCTGCTCCCGAGCGCCCCGTATACAGAGGCAACCATGGGGGCCGATCCAGCGGGTAAGTCGCCTCGAAGGGCTTTCCCTCCTCCTGAGCCTCTTTCTGGGTTTCCTGGGTCCCGCCGCAGATCGGCTCGGGTTCCCAGCCCGGCCTCGTGGACCGCCGCTCTGCAAAACTTTCAGCCGGCTCTCCGGAGCTGAACTGCTGCCTGTCTCGTCCTTTTCTTTTCTTTTCTTTTCTTTTCTTTTCCTTTCCTTTCTTTTCTCTCCCTCTGGAGAGGGTGCGGTTCCTCGCCGCACGTGCTTGCTGCCGGGAAAGGGGCGCGTTCCCGCCGATCTGGAGGTTTGGATGTCTCTGGGTGCGCGCACCGGAGAGGCAGAAATTAGCCCCCGCCCTCCTCCCCTGATTGTTTGAAAACACCGGGTGCCCGGCTTTTAACAGTTCTGACTAGTGGTTGATTGACTGGAGCGGAGAAAGGGGTGAGGAAGCCGGGTGGGGTCTAATTGTCATCCCCACCGCCTTTCTTTCCTGGGGGAGGGGGATGAAATCAAACAGATGGCTTTGCCCACCAGGAGTTTTTGAACAGCGTTTTTAGCTATCATCCAGAAAAATAATACCGGACAGGGTGGTTTGGAGCATGTGCAGAGTGCCGTTCCCCGGCGCAACATCGATGAACCGAAGGAGATCTCTCTGGATAGTTTTGGATTTTTCTGTTTTGCTTTTTTTAAAAACATGTCTATTTTTTCATCCCGTTGAGTGCAAGAGTATGTGAGCATTTGAGAGAAGAAGTATATTCGGATTTCAGAACAGAGTCTTTGTTTGTTTATCTATTTCCTCACCCTTCCTCTAGGGAGCTCTGGGGTCCGTCTGTGGCAGCCCCTCCCTTTCCTCCAGTTATCCCCAGTTACAGGAACCCTCTGAGGGATGGTTTCCATAAAGGATCATTCAGGGAACTTTATGGAAGAGGAAGCCAGGCTGGTGCTTTCTTCTCTGACAAGATACTAACTTGGGGATGGGGACCCGGAAGACCTTTTTTTTAAAAAGTTTGCAGTGCTGGGTAGATGTGATGCTTGCTTGCTAATTTATTTATTAATGGTTGTTGCTGTTCGTTAGTTTGTTTTGTGTGGTTTTATATTTTTTTAAAAACTCTTACTTTAAAAAGAAGTTGCCCTGCAAATTCTGTGCCCTCTTAATTAAAATAGTAGTGGTAATAACATCTGACAGGAGATTGGAATTCTGGTTACACACTCACCCTTACACTATCTTGGTTCCTGTGGTGGGATATAAATCAAATAAATATATGAAACACACCACATCCATGCTGGTTTTGGGAATGCTGGATAATACTTGCAAAATTTTGGTAAGCTACAGGTTTCCACAGGGTGGATTTCCAGGCAGGTGACTGAAGAGAATGACTAGTGTGGGAAGCTTGGAAGAAGGCTGTTTTAAACTGGGTGGGGTGTTATGGACTGTAGACTACATACAATCCATGAAAGATTTTTAGGAGCCTCACAGACTTGCCTGGGCTCCCCATTGCACCTTCCTGTGCTTTGGAAGATGAAACAAAATGCCCCCACTTTGCACACCCTGAGAGCCCCCCATCTTAGATTAGGTTACTCAGGCCTGTCCCAGAACAGTCTATTCAACTATATCAACATCTGTGAAAAATAGTGGTAGCACTTTTAGATTTGAAAATCTGCAAATTTACAAATCCTGGCATGCAATTATATTACATGAGGGAGAAAAGTCATGCCTGCGTTTTATGCATCAAAGTCAGAAAATGGGCTCTCAGAAGTTGAACAAAACAGTGAAGTTGTTCCTCACCAGGGATATTGTTTGGTCTCAAGCAGGCCTTGGTTTGCTACTTTGATTAGCTGGTCTTAATACACATTAATAGACATTAACAGATATTAGACGTGATCCTGTTGGAGAACCCATCCGGGTGTGGTCAAAACATTTGTCTGTCTAAGAATAGTATTTTCCAGGTTTGTTTGCCAAGCAAGCAGAGTGAGCAGCCTCCTCAGGTGGCAGAGGCTGCGGGGAGGACAGCTTCCCAGTCGTTCCTCCTGGACTTCACAGATGTTTCTCGCTGGCCCACAATATGTCTTGTCTCATCCCCAGAGCTAAACGGCTACTTCTGGAAAATGCTCTCATTGGTAGTGTTGGCTTACATTTGAACTCACATTCCAGTCACCTGTACGTGGGATAGGGAAGGAGTTGTCTTATCCTTTGCTTCAGACAACAAAGTGATGTGGATTGTCCCTGCCCTTGTTCTAAGGTTGTGGGATGTAGGCTAAAATTGGAGAGGAAATTCCCCATCCTCGAATCCTTGGACATTGAGAGAAGGCTAAGCTATGATTTGTTGTGTGTCTTCAAGTCATTTCCCAGTTATGGTTATCCTAGGAGAAACCTTTCTTGAGATTTGCTTGGCAAGATTTGTTCAGAAGGCAGTTGTCATTGCCATCCTCTGAGACTGAGAGAGCACGACTACTTGGCTATATCTTCCCAATGAGTTTCCATCCCTGAGCAGGGATTTAAACCATGGTGTCCCAGAATCCTAATCCAGTGCTCAGATGGCTATGCTAATACTGGTTCTCTTAGACTATGATACTTCTTTATATGCCAGCTTTCCACAGATAGATGATGGGATTTTTTTAAACTTCCCCAACCCATTCTTATCTGGTAGAATCCCAGGAGAACTGATTGTGTTTTTTCTTGAACACTCCCATGATACAATATGCAGCTGGAATGTCTGCCATCAAATTCTGGGGACTAAAGAATTGGCCAGTTGTAGATCCCAAATGCTATTGATCAATTCAAACAATTCTTGAGTAAGAGGGAGGCTTCTGGTTTTGAGGTACAGGAGCTCTACTTGCTCCCCTCAAGTTGACCTGAATTTGGTTTCTTCTGCCTCATAGAAAAAAATGCTGCTTTTTATGGCCACAAATATTTGGGCAGGAGGTAAAGCAGCAAAAACACCCTCAGGCTGCAGTTTGCTCACCCTTCATCTAAGTACATGTTAGAAGTACCCTTAACAAGGTAGTAGCTTCTTAAGGACTGGGTAGGATTGATGGTCACATCTTATGATTGCACCGAAACCATTTCTAAGTATTGTACGTAATTCCAAGTTACCAGTGATCAACCTTAAAATAAGCATCTAAGCACTTCTGTCTTATATTTTGTTGCATGTGAACATTACTGACAGTGTCCATGTCCATAATTTTTAAAAGGATGATAGTTTTCAGATGTAGTAAAGATTATGGGAGGTCTCCTATGTTCATTGGACTTGGAAACAGAACCAAATGCTATCCATAATACCAACTATAGAAATGACATTGGTGTTTATTATTGGATTTGTATTTTGCATTTCTCCTCTCTAAAACGATGCTCAAACTGTACTCTGCTTTTTCACTGATAAGATATATACTTCTATACAGTTGTAAATTAGACTTACAACTGATGGTATGGCACTGATGGTGCTACTTGGAGATGTTGGTCACAGGCTCTTTCCATTATAAAACAGTAGAATCAGGGCCAGGAGATATTATGTGTATTACCCATGAAGATAAGTGCTCTTTGCTGTTTACTTGGTCTGTGAGATACTCAGTGATAACCGGATTGAGAAAAAGTTTAATTTTTAAGCCATTTCATACTGCCCCAGGGCTTTCCAAACTGTGTGTCGCGACACGTTAGTGTGTTGGCTACAGCATGGAGGTGTGTCACGCAAACAAAACAGGTGGAGGGGCTTCCTCTTCTGCTGCTGCAGCGGCCAGGTGCCACCAGCACAAAGACCCCGGCAAGGGTGGCGGTTGTGGCAGGCCAGGCTCAGATAGAGGGGCTGCCTCAACATTATTGAATTACTTACGGAATTGCTGTGTTGCAAAATGATGCATGTCGAAAAAGTTTGGAAAGTTCTGTACTACACAATTATGACTCCCCTTTATATGCCTTATGGAATCCTAGGATTTGCAGTTTAGGGAGCAATACTTAGAATTCTTGGCCAGAGAGCTCTAATCTCTCACCAAATTACAAATCCTAGGGTTTCATAGGATGTTGCCATGGCAGCTAAAGAAGAATCATAGTGCTATAACTGTGTAGCGTGAAAGGGCTCTTAGATTTACAAATTATCTTCTTGTGACCTAATATTACCAACAGTGTGGAAAGGAGGAAAAGGGATGAAATAACTGCATATGTCTGGAAGAACTATACAAGTTGTATCTGGAACTCTTCAGCAGCCTTCCTCTAACTACTTCAGAAGAGCTGATGGAGCTGAAGTGATTTGACCATTGCCACCCTTATCTTCAGTTTTGAAAGATTACAGTGGTAAATTGTTCTACAGATACATAATTAGACTCCTCTCTGATGATCTAAGAAATACAAGGGGATGGAAACAGAAGGCCTTTTGTTCTAAAGAGGAGAAAGCAAACAATCTTTTCCAAATTCTTCTTAATTAAGGCAAGATTATTGTATATTATTATTATTATTATTATTATTATTATTATTATTATTATTGATTGCTGAAACTACCACCTGCACAAATGCAAGCTTCCTTTTGGCCAAAGCATAAATATATTCAGAATGAAGATTTCTAAAGTCCTTTGGAGGGTTGACCCACTCACTAGGAAATGTTGCCCACATCTCCAGTGTTAACAGATCTGGCTGGAGTCCACCCTAATTAATATTGAGCTGGAATGTGTGAGTGTGTGTATTTAATGGAGGGGGGGAAATATGGAATGACATGCGGTAGTTGTTGTGTTCTAACTTTTCTTTTCCAAACTGCACCTCTAAAATCCTTTGCGTGTCTTAAGCCAAGCCATGGATTTGGATTTTAACAGATGTTGTTTTCCACCCCTTCCGTGGAAAAGGTTATCTTGCTAGCTATTGTGCATTGTTTCAAAGTCTCACAGAAGAGGGTAGGTCAGTCATTGCTAGCCTGGAGGCAGTCTGAAGCATCTAGCTAGAGGACTGTGTAGGCTGGAGCACAGGAGTATAAAGTGGAGTGAAGCAGAGGTTGTAATCACGTAGTGTGTCTGTTGATGACATACTTTAGATCAGCTGTGGACTTCCAGATGATTTTGGGCTACAACTCCCATCTGCCTCAGCTGCTGTGCAGGTTGCAAGGAATAAGGGAGTTGCAGTGCAAAAGTATCTTGGGAGCCACAGATGCTCATCCTCATTTTTAGACCAAGCTCTTCTGGACAGAGGACAATTAATAATCTTGCAAAAACTGAATTCTCTATGACATGGAGAAAACCTATTGCCTGCATAGTGGTTTGTGTCAGGGTCTGCCTGCTGACATTTTAATGAATGTACACAGGTGACTTGAAGGCACATACACATGGGGTGCCTAACAGATCAGTTGTCTTAACAAATCAGTTGTGGGGTAAGATTTATTGCAGATTGGTACAAGAGAGTATCAGCATCCTAGGATGTATTAAGTGAGATTTTATTCTCTACCCTCGCCCCCCAAAATAGAGCAACAAACTTCGGCAGTGTTCTTCAGGAACTGTTAAAAGAAAAAGGGGAGAATGCACATAAATTAACCATTTTGCTTTTGTTAGATTTCATAGGCTAGGCAAATTCCATTCTACTAGATGCTAGACAGTATGGTTTGCTCAGTTGATAGGCCTATCTGTCTGCATGGCTGTAGAGAAAAAGGTAACCAGTGGGGTCAGCTGGCAGCATAGTGGAAGAAGAACAGCCTGTGACAGTATGGTTAAAGCTTGAATGTCTGCAGAATAAACTATACAGGTGTGATAGAATGACATGTGTCAAAATCAATACTGTTCAAGAGCTGTACTAAAAATCCTTGTCTTCCTTCCATCTGCTTAGTCTTTTCTCCTTTAGAAAGAAGCTAAACTACAAGTGACTTATGAGCTGTCAGCAAGTGTGTTGAACTGTGGTCTCCTAGTAAAGACATCAGATCCTTTCCTCTGGCAAAGTGATGCTGATGCCCAAAACACAATGAGATTTTCAAAAACCATTTTCTCACTTTGTGTGGTGCAAGCACACTTGCAGCTTCCTGTGTCATTTTCTGACACAGACATTCTTCATGATTAGGATTTAGCTCAAAACTTGAAAGTTTTAGGTTTTAAACTACAACTTCTAGAATTTCAGGAATACAATATTTTTGGACTTGTAAGCTAACCAAGTATCTTTGCTAAACACCACTCCCATGGTGTCTCTTAAGTATACCCCTCTGTTACAATTAGTTTCTGAGGGCGAGAGAGAGTGGATGTGGTTGTGGGGGGAAAGTATGATGGTGGTAAAATCAAAATGTGCTCCCCACAATTCTGTCTCTGAGTCAAGGACGATTGTTCCTGTTGATGGAGATTCTACAGGTTGTTGTTGTGTGTCTCTGTATGCAGAATATGGCAAGTTGCGTAAGTATATCAGGGATCTTTTCAGTAGATAAGTGTTCTTAGGATTTTGCTGCATATTTCACTAATAATGAAGAGTAAAGAGGGTTAATTGAATACACAGTTTGTAGAATTATAGGATTGGAAAGGGTGTCACAGGCCTTTGAGACCAACCCATTATCCAGTGCAGGACCTCCAGCTAAAGCCTCTCTATCAAGTAGCTGTCCGTTTTTTTATTTTATTTATTTGGAAGATGTCTAGAGAAGAAGACCTCACCACTTCTCTGGGCAATTGATTCCATTGCCAAACTGCTGCTGGTGTCAGAAGCTCCTTCTAATGTTCAGTAGAAATCTGCTTTCTCGTAACTTCAGATCATTACAACTGGTTCTACATTTTGGGACAACAGAGAACAGGTCTGCCCCCTCCTCTCTGTGACAGCACCTGAGATATTTAAAGAGTGTAACCATGTCACCCTTCAGTCTTTCCTTCACCAAACTGAACATGCCTGGGTCCTTCAACCTTTCTCATAGGTTTTGTTCTCCATACCTCTTAAAATTCTTGTTGCCCTTCTCTGAATGCTTTAGCATGTTTATATTCTTCTTAAAATGAGGCACCCAGAACTGAATGCAGTACTCCAGATGAGGACTGACCAGAGCAGAATATAGTGGTGCTGTACTTCTTTCAACTTGGAAATTGTGTTTGTATTAATGCTGAGTAAAGTAGCATTCTCCTTCTTTGCTGCAGCATCACACTGCTGGCTCATGTTCAACTTAGGATCAAAGGTCCTTTTTGCATGTGGTGTGTCTAAGCCATGTATCCCTTATCCTCACTTGTGCCAATTTTCTAGTTTTTCAAGGTCCTTTTGAATCCTGTTCCTATCTTCCAATGTGTTAGCCACCCTTCTCAGCTTTGATAAAGATCCCCCAACTCCATCAGCTAAGTCATTGATTAAAATGTTGCAGAGTAACGACCCTAGCACAGAACCCTCCGTTACTCCACTAGAGACCATCCGGTTTGAAGTACAGCCATTGATGACAACTCTTTGAGCATGGTTTTCAAACTAGTCGTGGATCCATCTGACAGTGTGCTCATCTGTTCCACATTTCATCAGTTTGTCAGAAGTAACAGTTGTCCCCCAGTATCAGACCTCGAAGATGTGAAACTTAAAATTTTTGGAATTAAAAGATCAATATAAAGTTACAGGAAATTAAAAGATCTAATGGGTGACAGGATTGTTCTCAGCCCTTACCTAGAAGTGTGCTGAAGTTTGGCTTCTTGTAGTTCAGTTGTGCAGTGAAGTAAGCATCCACATTATGTGTAGAAAACTGCCAGTATGCATAAATTCTGATCCTTTGTGAGTTGGATGTGCAACAGACCTATTCATGTCAATAGCTTCATGGCACTGATTCATTCAAGCTTGACCAAAACAAGCCCTTGCCAAAAGTGAGCCACTGACATGGTTATGTGAATTAGCCAAGAGAACAGAGCCAGCAAGGAAACAGACCACTTGGGTGGAGCAGATACTCAAAATACTGTCTCACCAGTGTGTACAATGATCTGTATCTCTTAGCCCACTGGGTAATTGGTTTTAGCTCTGTCTACACCCCAATCAACAAGTGCCTTTGAAAAACACCAGGGTAGTACTTGTTTAAAGCAATGCTATTCAAAGCGGCAGTCTGTGGACTGATGCCATCAGCTGCCAGTCAATGATGAATTTCCAGGAAACAGTGAAATGGTTGTAGCTAATGGGCACAAATATGGTACATTATTTGGCATGTTAAAAACAAAAGATGTTCGTCCCCCACATCAGATTGCTGGAGAAGCCCTGATTTAAAAAGTCCCATCTCTGTCTTTTATATCCCACCCTGAATGACTTACCACTCCTGCTATGATCAGTAAAATGCTAATGTGTGTGTTTCCTTTGATTATGGAGAACAAATGTTATCATCTAGATTTTTAATTAAAATATTTCATTGCACTTGAAGATTGAATTCAGATATTACGACTTTGCTCTTGCCTACAAGAACTGGAGAGAACTTTGCATTCTGTTAATACAATTTGTGGAAATGTTAAGTTTGTGGAACTTAACATAGCATGAATACCTTTGTTCATTTTCATAGTCTTCCAAGAACTGCGGGTACTGAACTCCATTTTAGGGAAATGATGTGTCATATCAATAAAGCATCTAGCATCAGCTTAAAGGTTTTATTTGGCACAAGCTTTGATGGGCTATGCATAGAGTGTTGCAGCCATTGGCAGATATATATACACATGCTTGTGTAGGAGGGGAAAGTGTGGGAACTGAAAAGGAAGAGCTTAAAACATTGATGATTATCTTTACAGAGTTCCACAACAAAAAGTTGGGAAGTAATACAGACAGCCCAGCACAGATAAGGAGATTAACACATGTATATTAAAAAGTCTTTGTCCTGTTGAAGTTACCAAAGAAAGAGATTTTAACCATTAGAACAGAAAAAAGGAGCTGACTTTTTAGGTGACAGAATCCTCACCATGGGATATACAGACCAGGACTGATGCTGATTGAAATCCAGCATCATCCGGAGGGGGCTACACTTTCTCTGTCCCTGCTTTAGATGAGAAATTTGCAGGAGGTGGTATTGTATGCAGTTGGGCCAGATGGAATGAATATGCAAAAAGTACAAGTCAATTGACAAAAAACACACCCAAATGATTTTTAAAACGGCCATTGACACAGAATAGCAATACAGTCATTTCTGCATAAATAAGATGATTAAGACATGTAGGAAGGTCTTTGTTGAAGCCCAGGACACAATCAGATCTCTCGATGAGTTCTTACTTATTCATTTATTTAATATAGGATCCTCAGCCCTGAAACAGAACCCAAACAGGCTTTCCCCCCCGCTTTAGTTGTTTAGTTGTTTTAGTTGTTCAAGGATAGCTACTTTAAGAGTGTTCTTTCAGACCGAGGTGTTCTTCCACATTTTTTTTTCTTTTTCTAATGTCACCTCTACGTTCACTTACTCTTTTTGCATCAAGAGTCTCCTGTTTGTCCTGTGCAATATGCAGTAGGGCATTGTTGGCCAAAAATGGCATTTCATGACACTTCAGGGCAAGCCAGTGGATGAGCTCCTGATATTGTACAAGATATTGTTACACCATGTAGTAGTTGTTTCCAGAGCAGGCATGGGGGCAGAGTAGGCATCTGGATCTTCTACAGGATCTGGATCTTATATCTGTACCTTTGTTGCAAGATCTGCTGTTCCCTGGCAACTAATCTTTTCACGTTGGATGGCTCTTGATAAGGAAAAACAGGCCACCTGAAAACAGCCCACATGGTGTTTTTCATAGCTAGTCAAAGAGGAAGAAGTAAGGACCTGAATATTTTATTCTTCAAATAGGAGGCGGTGTGGCAACACCCTGAGAACTGATATTTGTCTCACTAAAATCTGTTCTGCTTCTTCCAAAGTTCGTCTGTAGTTTTGTTCAAATAGAAGCTTGAACATTTCCCTCCTAAATTTAGGAGAAATTAGGTGGCAGTCCTAATCAATAGGAGACAGTGGCATAGCTGGTTTAAGGGATTTTCATTTCTCTGCACGTTTACCTTCTGATCAGCTTGAATTTCAGGTAATTCATCAGAACCTGTGGAAGAGGAGTTGTTTGAGGAAACACATGCCATGCTGTGCCAAGTACTTGAGGAGGCTGTAAGACCTTTTGCGCAGAACACCAGTGAATACTGTTTAGAAACCCCCGCCCTCTTTGCAAGAGCAAATTCGACCTGTTCTTTTAGTTGGCGTGTAGCTCTTTGTCATCTTCTCCTGCTGTCAGTGCCATTAAAAATGAGTTGAATTGATTCTGATGGTGATGATCTACTTTCAGAACTGGCAGAGGTACCTCAGAAATAGTTAAAAGATTTTCTTTTGCATTTCTTTCTTTAGTGGAATCTTTAACAGGGAACAAAAAAAAAGATGTTCATCCTGTGCTTTAAAAGCTGTTTTTTGTGGAATGGTAGTTGATAGGATGAAGAGAGAAGAAGCTGTCTAAATGATGAGTTTGAAGATACTGGAGCCTTGACAAGGACTGAGGAGATTAAAAAAAAATACTTAGGAGTGGGGCTGGCAAGCAGAGTTGGTTCTACCATTAGGCAGAGTCAGGGAATTGCTTCGGCTGCTGGGGACAACCATGGCAGCCATCTTGTTCTTTTCCTTGAGCTGACCCTGGTTTAAAGGATGAAAATGACTAGCTAGACCAGCCTTTCCCAACTCGTGGGTGTGTTGGACTATAGCTCCTAGCATGGTCATTGGCCGTAGCTCTCTGCTATGCTGTTTGCAACACTCTTTTTAAAAAGTAAACCAAACCTGTCTGCTATTGTACTTTTTATAGACAGAATTTATTGACTATGGATTGTTGTATGGCAATAATAGGCCAAGGCAAGTTATTCGGATAAACCCAGCACAGCTTGTGCCAAAGATTTGGTGCCACTTCCTATATTCAAACGTTGCCATCCATGCATAGTGTGAAAGGACTCCATAAGTCACAGGGACAGAGTGCTGTGGCTGAACAGTTTGCAGCTTATGGAGCTTGGGTGTCATGAGTGGGCTTATCTGAGATTGTAAACCAGTCGTTCTGTTTGTATGTATCTTTAATGTAGAACAAGTGTATTTCTGTCTGCTAAATGTTGGGGCTTATGGTATTTATTAGTATTGGATGGAACCACTAAATGATTCCTGAAAGGGCGTCTGCTCAGGAAGCACTGATGATAAGGCCCTTGGAGTTTCTCCAGAAGGAAAGGATAAAATCCTGAGATTTAAATCAAGGAAAAATGTGCCAGTTTTTCCAGGCTTGCAATATTGGAGATGGTTCTTCTCTTTTGGCATCAAAGAGACTTTAGCATTTAATCCTGACTGCTGGTTAACAGCTTTCTCCTGGAACCATGGCTTGATGCATATCTGTGATTCAGCACCACCCTTCCAAGGCAGGATTCATTTAGTTACAAATGTGGAGAGAAATGAGGACTCCAAAGGCTGGCTGATTACAATTCCCATCAGCCCTAGTTAGTATAACCAGTGCAGAGATGTGGAGTGGAAAACAGAAAAAAAAAATTCAATGCTTTACTTTTCCGTGGAAATTTTTTCCACACCACATGTGTGCACAAGCATTTATCCACCACCATCTGGGCTTTTTTCTTGGCAAGATTTGTTCAGAAGGGGTTTGCCTCTGCATTCCTCTGAGGGTGAAAGAGTGTGACTTGCCCAAGACCACCCAGTGGGCTTCTATGGCTGAGTGAGGATTGGAAACTTGTCTCCAGAGCCACAGTCCAGTGCTCAAACCACTACACCATGCTAGATCACTGAGTAAAAGTCATCAGGACAGAATGTAGTAAGTTGCTGCTGCCCGCACACTCACATCCATCCTTTAGTGAAATAGGATGTTCAATTTGTACTGAATCAGACTTTTTGAGCTTGAAATGGAACTTGTGTGCAGCAAATGAATGAGTGAAACTGAAGATTCTACAGAAAGTAGAAGATTCATCAGTTACAGCTATCTTTAGGTATATGTCCATCAAAAATATCCTTCCTGATATTGTCATTTCTGTTAACTATAAAGTATATGTTATTTTCTTTACAGTATTACACATACTCCATTTAAGCAATTTTTACATAAAGCTTCAAATGTGTTTGAATATAACATTTAAACCAAATCTGATGACATTATTTAGAGCACTGGAAAATTCTTCTTTTTCTGGAAAACCCACAGCAGTGGGCCAGTGCTGAAGTATGATGGGAACTGCATTTCAGTAAAACTTGGTAGGCATCATAGTATCCATCCCAGCCTTACTATATGCTGCTTCCTATGATAACTAGGGATAATGAGAGTTGTAAGCCAGTGCAACTGGAGACTGCTAGATTAGAGAAAGTTGCATTGAGGAATTTGCTACTCACCTTTGATTGATATTACCTGGCTGTACTTCTTAGTGCCTGGTGGCTAATCTGTCTTGTTCCTTATTATAACAACCGTTGTTTTAAAACACACACACACACACACACACACACACACACACAAAAATATTATGGAATTCTAATAGCCCCAGTTGATTTAATCTTCTGTTTTCCCTCTCTCATCTTCTCTTTTTTCCCATTTTTAAATCATTATCATCATCATTATCTTGTTTTGTTTTTTTGGTCTGTAAAATGGAAAGGGTGGGGTTTTGGAACAGGTCTTGCATTGTTTTCATTATATTTTCAGTTTCCTATATAACTTTTGGAGCATATCAAGAAAGAAAGGTTGCAGGCAGTCTTTTATAAATTAAAAGACTTTGCATTATTGCTCAAAAACATAGAAAAGAAATTGTTCGTTTACCTTTTTTTTAAAAAAAAGAAAAACCAAACTTTCAATGGATCTGAGGAGTAGTTTCCCATAAGGGAAAACTAGCGTAGCTCTAGCAGATGTTCATGGGCATTAATTGTTCATCCAACTAATGCAAATTCCACAACAAGAAAGAGTAGATTCTGTGATTTGTATAAAGTATACTAGTCTTGCATATGTACTCCATAAGTTTGCTCCTTCCTATACATGAAAGCATTGAAGGTGTTACGTAGAACCCTAGAATGCTACCCTCTAGGCTATCAGAAAGCATACTTAGTTGTCCATTGTGCTGGCTGAAGAAATGTCACAAACACATCTTTTTCATATTTTCCATTGTAATTGTATGGGTAGAGCTTACTTAGATTTGTAACTCTCTACAGCAGGGCTTTCCAAATGGTGTGCCGCAACATGTTAGTGTGTTGCCTGAAGTGTGTTGCCTGAAGTTTGTAGGTGGGTTGCCTACAATCTTGGAAATGTATGTTATTATTTATAAATCATATATTTTTAAAAATATATTTTTAAAAATATATGAAAGATTTTCATGAGATATATTGTGTGCCCATATATTTTGTTATTACAATTTATGTATGTGTCTGTATCTCTTATAAGGGGTTAGTTTAACCTCCAGTTTGCTCGTAAAACTGAATTACTGTCTCGTGCAATAATGCGTGTCTAAAAAGTGTGTCACTAACATGAAAAGGTTGGAAAGCTCTGCTCTACATGTCTATGTATGTACTAATATAAGCAGGCACAGAGAAATCCCTTTCCCTCCCTCCGTTGGTGCTGTCTCTTCACCTCTTCTACCAAGTGGCATGAAATGCATCATCTTCTCATGTTCTTGTTTCTGTGATGTCCCTTTGCATATGTGGTGCAGCATGTGGCGGGATAGAAAAATAAGCCACAACGCACTGTGAGCGTGTAAGCTCAAAGCATGTCTTGCTAAAGTCCTATTGAAATGAATGGGGTGTATATTAGTCACAACTGACTTGTTCCATTGATTTCAGTTGCACATACGTGACCCTTTCTGGGCCTTAAAGCTGAACTTTCTGCAGTGCTGAATTACAGAAAGTAACATTTCTGCTCAGCACTGCCAATAGGAGGAGCACCACTGTACCATTGGTAATTTCTTCCAGGGAATGAAAGAGCATCAAAATGTAATCTTAACTTCCATTCTAGCCACCATAGTGACAGCTGCCACTGCACTACCTGAGACCAAACAGGTATGAAAAGCAACTTATATTTCAGAGTCCTTTGCTGGGGGAAGAACTGATACCGCTGCAGCCCTTCCTTCCCCAAGTTGGCCCTCTCCTGAGGTGCTGTGCTGTAGCTTCAGTCATCCAGCTAGAATGGCTGTGCTGGCCAGGGGTGATGGAGTTTGTAGTCCAGATTTCAGGACAGCCCTTTTCCTAGCTGGCACCCTCCCAATGTACTACACTACAGCTCCATTCACCCAGGTAGCATGGCTGTGCTGACTGGGGATGATAGAATCTGTAGTGCAGCCTGTCGGGATGAAATTCTGAAATACCACATGTTTTGAAATGAATGGACGTTGGAAGAAGTTCAGGCATTTTGAGAACAATGTGCATTTTGTTTGGCCTTCTCTTCCCACCATCTCTTCTGTTTGCTCATGTATTAGATATACAATCAGTTATGAGGAATGCCTTGTCTGTAGCGCTCTTCCCTCAAGCGGCCTCCCTGCCTGGGAGGGCTCCTTTTTGCAAAAGTGCCAGGGAGGCTGGGTGGGAATGCGTCTGTGTTGCTCCAGCAGGCTTGTTCTTCTTTCAAACCAGTCCTCTGACATGCATGTTGTTCTGCTGCACAGAAAGGGAAGGAAAAGAGATCAGTAGGGAAAGGGTGATCTCACTGCTTCCTCTCTTCTGCAAGGGCTGTGTGTAAGCAAGAATTCTAAACCAAAGCATATCCAGGGTAGGCTCGAGATAGCCAAAGAGGGGCCTGGCTCATGTTTCCACAGAACTGGTCTGGTTAAACCTTGACAAGTCGGAAACTCTGGGGAGATAGCAAGCATCCTGAGGAAGCGAAATCTCTCTGAAATCTGTGATGTCATTGGCAAACAAAACAAAGGAGCTCCAGGAAGGCACACTGTTTTTCCATCCGTTAAAAAAAAAATCTTGCATCAGATTCAGAAGCCTGGATAGTCATTCTTGGACACTTCTGGATGGGAAGACGATTTGAGAGAAAGAGGCTGCCCTCATTTGGGTTTTTTGGTCTCACATATTTTTTAAACTATCAGTGGGCATATACTTTAAATGTATTCTATTGCTTGCTTGGGTCATGGTGAACCATGTGAAAGAGGGCAGATAAGATCAAAAATATATTTTGTTCCATGTACCAGTTCCTTAGGGATGAGAGGAGAACTTCATTCAGACCTCATTTTGAAGCCAACTGATCCAATTTACAGTTCCCAGAACAGTGTTCAGGTTGGAGCATACTTATTTTTTTTTGGGGGGATGCAGAGATCTTTGAGTTTTTCATTGCACTTTTTCACTCAAAGATATGTACCAAATACATAAACAGCACACAGAACATATATTTTGAATGGTATTCTGCAAACTTGTATATTACAGAAGAAGTGCAACTAAAAGAAAGATGGTCAAAGTACATCCCTTCAGATGTTGTTTGGCTGCAACTACCATCAGTCCTGGTCAACACAGGCAATAGTGACAAATGCTGGGCATTGCAGTCCTGTAATACCTGAAGGGGTGTACCTTCCCCACTCCTGATTTTCTTTTTCTTTCCTTTCTCAAGTTCACATACTGATGTAAAAATGGGCCAGAATGGGTTTATCACTAAATGCATGCAGAACTGGTATGGACCAGAAACAGACTAGTTATTTGTACTCCTTGCTTTCCTCAAACATTTAGATATCCCTGGGACAACTGCTCCGTGACTTACGCCTGTGTAATGAGAGAACTGAATACCTGGTGTGTTTTGTGATAGCTGTCTAGGTTCAGATATGCAGGTTGAACATGTAGTGTTTGCCCTACTCTTGAAAGCAGCATCAATTTCCCAGAAGCATGCCACCTTTGCTTTTAAAGGCGTCCAAGCCTTCTTCAAGCTAGGAGAAGAAAACTCCTTAAGGCTTGTCTGTCTTTTGTTTGCCACTTGCAAACTCTGTGTAGTTCTTCTACCTATGTAGGTGCAGTGTGTCACAAAAGCAGCCTTGGACTGTATTTTCTGAAATATCATCTTGTCAGTTAGGTCCCCCAACCTGTTGTCCCCTCAAATGTGTTACACAAGTGTTACATCAGGCCAAACATAATGCTTTGCAGATCTGATTTGCAAACCCTTATGACTAAACTTAAATTGTCCTTAATTTCTATCTGTCTGTCTGTCTTTCCAGTTGCTACCTTACTCTGCAGCCCAAAAGGCTCCCCGAGTGGCTTGCAAATCATTTATTTGATCATTCCGTGCTCTCAGACTTGTAATCTAAATAAGGCATGTTACATAAATAACAGGGAATGGTTATGGGAGAGGAGATTATGTGCAGTAGATATTGGCTGCCCTTCTTCTTCCTCAAAGGCCAGAGCAATTGCAGTTGGGACGTAGAGGGAAGGTCCTCTCACCAGCTGCTGGGCCCCATCCAAGATGGACTTATGCCTGGCTACACTTCTCTCTTTCAGAGGCCAAGACAATGCCAGTTGAAATTTATTATTATTATTATTATTATTATTATTATTATTATTATTATTATTATTATTATTATTATTATTATTTTCTATCCCGCCTCTCCCCATGGATCAAGGTGGTGAACAACAGTAATACATTAATTACATTAAAAAACATTAAAAAACATACCCAATCCTCCCCACCCACCAACCCACCTAAAACCAACCCCCTAAAACACACAACAATTAACAATTAACAACAATCAACTGACTATTAAAAGAACAGCAAGACAGTTGGTGGGAGGTGGTGGAAGTACTAATCTGGGAAGGCCTGTCGGAAGAGAGTAGTCTTGACTGCTTTTTTAAAGCAGTCAAGACTGGTAATATGCTGGGTCTCCTCCGGCAGGCCATTCCATAACTTGGGAGCGATAGAAGAGAAGGTCCTCTTGGTGAGAGATCCCCCTCCATAATCCAACTGCCATTGCATGATGCAACTGTGCTTGGCTGCTCTTCTCTCCCCCAAAGGGCAGAGCAGTGGCAGTTAGAATCTAAAGGCAGGGATGCTTACATTTGAAAGATTCCAGTGTTGGCACAAGAATTCTGCCCATGCCAACCCACTGAATCCTTTGTGTTAATGAAAATGATACTCAAAAGAAGTTTTTGGTATGCAAAATAATGCCATAATAAAAGTACTGTTTGGATTATATTGAGTGATGAGAGAAAGTAAACTTTTGCAAAGCAAATTATGTGCTAATGGGAGCTTTCTCCAACCTGGTGATGTCCAGATATTCCGGATTACAGTTCCCAATATTTCTAGCCAGTTTGGCCATTGACACATGGCCACTGGCTACCTTGTCCTTGTTCCTTACCCTTACTATGTGTGCCATCTTATATTTTTAAGCCTCAGTTCTACAGTTGGTGTTTCACTATGTATATAAATTTTGAAAGGTGTCTCTCTGAAGCTGGTAAAGTTCCAAACCCTAAGATAGCACATGTCTGCAAGGGCTAATGCTGCCATGATCCTTTTTCCATTATAGGCTGTTTCAACTTGTAGGAGGATATCAGCCAAATCTCAGCCTTAGTCATGCTGTCTGTGCAGTTGGGTTTGTGGTTGTTCTTTGTGCATTAGCAGTGCCAGAGGAATTTGTTTTTGTCTACGGCTAACACAGTTTGACCCAATCCACTTCTCCTGGACTGATGTGCAGATTGGGACATGTGTATCCTTTGGATTTCACAGTTCTCTGGGTACCGTTTCCAACTTTGGGTATCAATTCCAAATTCAGAAAGATGAATCTTCCTTCCCTCACACCCACAAGGAGAATGCCTCTCAAAAAATATATTTTAAATACCTTCCACAGCTGGAAAACCATCTAACCAGGTATGCTGAGGGACATAATGAACATTTCCATCATTATCTGAGACCCGGTTCCCTCACTCTGCAGTTTTGTCTCAGGCTATTTACTTCCGTAGCTTGTCCACTTATTACAGGAACTGTCATGAGGTTCTTCTGTACTATTTTTGCCCAGACAGCAATGTGTCAATGGCCGGAAAGTGGACGCTGCTCACAAAGCCGTAACCAGGTTTTATAAACAGCCAGGAAAAGCACATTTCTTCCTTGCACCTGTGACCTGCCAACCACTATTCCATTGTTTACAGTAGTCACAGTGGATCTTCTTTTTTGAGGATGAATTGTTCAGCAGCCAGCTGTTCCATGTTCTGTGCTTAGTCTTCCTTGCATAGTCCCAAGTGTTCACACTTGAAAAACAATTAGGGATGGAAAAGTAATTTAAGTTGCCCTGAACCTGTTCTGCCCTTTGTAGAAAGATGGCTTCAAATTTGGCAAGTTTTAGTTCTTCCTACTGCATTCTTTAAAAGCAGGAGCTCAGTTCTTCCTACATTTGTTGTATTTCAGAGTATGGTAGTCTCTGGAAGTATAGCCTTTTCTTCTTTGGGACTATTTGGACTTGCTAGTGAGGATGAGCCTTCTGAAAGCTAGGATTTTCAGGCCAGTAAACCACAGCACAGCACAGCACAGCACTGTAGACAGATTTAGCCAAAAAAAAAAAAAAAACTAATTAAAAGGCCTGTGTGTACCTATTTTATATAATGCTGGACTCGCATCTGCTTGTTCAGACATAAGAGAGGCTTTAGTCTTTAGCCATTTCCTCCCTGTTTTCAAACACAAGCCTCACAGTACATCTACGTATATCTGTTTGTCACTGAGTAGCATAGTGATGTGGTGACTGGCATGGGGAGATGAAAGCCTAGCTGAGATCAAAGGCTGGGAAAATTACTCTTTTGGACTACAACTCCCAGAGTCCCTCAGCCAGTATAGTCACTGATCATGATTTCTGGAAGCTGTAGTCCAAAAGAAGACTATCCAAAAGACCTTATCTTCATAGGTGAGCTTACCTGAGTTTTAAATTCTTTGAGGGAGGGCTTTCTTTTGGTCTCACCAGCATCCTGGGTATGTCTGGTCAGGACTTGGGAGAGAGCCTTCTCGGTGGCTGGTCCCTGGTTGTAGAATGCTCTTCCATGAGAGATTTGGTTGGACCTTCTCTGCAGTCTTCTCTGTCAAGCAAAGACTTCCTATTTAAATAGGCCTTCAGCTTTTAACTGGTTGGGGTAGTGCAATGGCCATGCTGATTTTAATATGTAATAGGGTTGAATGTGTTTTTAACTGTTCTAAATTAATGTTTTTACGCAGATCATTTTAAAATTTTTAAAATTTTTTAAAATTTTAAAAAAAAATTAAAATTTTTTAAAAAATTTAAAAACTCAATTTTTTAAAATTTTTAAAGCAGATCATTTTTAAACGCTTTTTAAAGTTTTTGTATTTAAATTGTTTCAGGTACCTTGTTTTAACATCCAGTGTAAGCTACTTTGGGTCCCATATAGGAGGAAGGCAGGATATAAAATAAATAAATACTTTCCCAAATTCTGCGTAAAATTACTCATTGAAAATCATATTCCTTGAACAAATCCTTGTGTGGCATCTATCATTGCCTTAAATACAGCTGAAATGCAACACAGATGGTTTATGCATTCACCAGGGAAGGGAGAGGAGAAGCAAAGGCAGGTGCTGTTGGTTAGCTTTGCAAGGGACCCAGTCAGCACTTGCAAGACTGGCTAGGTGTGCGTTGCTCCATCTTGCCCTTTTCCACATGGGCAAGGTGAAGGAGGAGGAGTTTGGTTTGCAGCTCAAGTGCTGGGTGGAAAAGTTGGTTCAGCTATGTTAGGGAGAATAGCCATTGCCACTGTGATCCAGCCCACTGAAGATTCTGTCCTTTCACTGCAGTATAGATTTCCACCATTATACTGAGGAGCATGGGTGCCTATGTAAGTTTAACTTTTGGAACAGCAGATGAAGAAGGAGAAGTAACCTTGAAATTCATTGTCCATGAGCTTTTAATAATCCCTTTATGTACATAATTGAGAGAGATTTTTTTTTCCTATGACTGTTACTACAATCCACCTTTTTCCTATTCCTCCTTCCCTGTTTTCTCTTTCTCTCTTTTTTGCACAGCTGAGATTGTACCATAGTTCAGAAATGATATGCACTTGGATGTCAATGAAGCTGATTGGCATCTATGCATTTTGCAGTTCCTTCTTTAGATGTGCAGAAGTTTGGGGGAAACTCATCCGCAACTTGTCTGCACGATTTGTCAAACAAGTTGTTTTAATCTTGTACTATAAGCCACCATGGGTCCCATGGTTGGAGAAGGGTGGTATTAATAACAAACAATTACATGAAACCATGGGCAGCCAAAAGGGCATACAGCATAACAGATTTGCCTTAAAGATAGTCGTGGCAGTCATTTGATGGGGTTGCCTTTGAGTTGTTCACAAATATTGTTTGGTTTTGACATATACTTGCCAGTTTTCCTGCATTACACAAGAAAGAGAAGCACTTTAAAATGTATTAAACTTCATGCTTGTATACCAGTCTAAAGTTACACAAAGATATTACCATGTCTTTGGCATTAACTAGCTCTCCAAAACAACTTGGTTAAGATTCCATTCCAGCTGTAAACGTGGTGAACAAGTTATAGGCTCCCAGCCTCAATAGTAGCAACCAGCTGCATATGGGGAGATGATAGGATTAATCAAATAAAAATGGTAAAGAAAAGAAATGACTGTTGAAAGAGATCCCTAGGGGTGTTGGGTTCTTCTATTTTAGAATTGGTCTTCTACTTTAGAATTGGCTAAATAGTTTTTCTTTGCTCACAAACTCCTTTGCCTTGTCTTTCAGTGATGGGCCCAGTTCATGAGAACTTCATGAGGTACCAAGGTGAATGAAGCCAGTGCAATATGTTCAGTGTAGAGGACCTCCTGATTTCTCATGGATACAAATTGTCTAAAAATTCCACCAGCTTGTATGAGAATAGAAGCAATGGATTCCAGCCTGAAGCCACAGACAGACGGGTCAGTCATGGACCACTAAACGGGTTCCCAACCAACTCTTCAGCCTTTGCAAACAGCAAGAAAACAGGAAGCAAAAGTGCCCCAAATGACAATGAAAGCAGTCATGTCATCAGAGGGAGGCAACCAGTCTCTATCTACCATAAAGATGTCCCAGCTTCAGCCAACACTCATGCTTCAGAGGCAGGGTGAGTATCCCTTTCTACTAGGTTTTCTTAGGTATTTTAAAAACAAAACTTAAATTCAGCTCCATTTAGTAGTGGTGTAATAGTTTGAGCATTGGACTATGACTCTGGAGACCAACGTTCAATTCCTCACTTGGCCATGGAAACCTTCTGGATGACCTTGGGCATATCACACAGTCTCAGCCCCAGAAAATCCTTTTGATAGAGTTGCTTTAGGGTAGCCATAGGTTGGAAATGACTTGGAAGGCACGTAACAACATCAACAACAACAACAAAATGTTTTTCGCTACCTAGCGTATCACTAGCTACTGCAAAAGACATACTGTTCTTGAAATAAAATAGGCAAACGAGATCTCATGGGAAGTTTAAAAGAAATGCTCAGGTGACACATATTGAAGCAGAAAAAGAAATTTCCATTTTTCTAAGAACATGTGATTGCAAGTTCAACTCAACCTTTCATTACAAATGCTGAATTGTGGTCATTGCTATACAAAGGGAAAGAAACATTTTTTTCCTTGGGTGCATTTACTTGGAGCAAGCATCAGAGTCTTCCTGGAAAGTCTCATTACTCCAGCTCCAGTCCAGTGCAGGGCCTTGTCATCACTTCATAAAATGTGTCACTGCCTTTTCATTTGCCTGCAGCCAGTCCTACATGTACCTTTGAACTGGAACAAATTAGACAGGAGAGATTGTGTGTTGGGGGGATGTTTCGTAACTGTGCTCTTGCAGCTGTCTATCAGTTAAAATACAAACTAAAAGAAAAGGCTTAGCTTTATAAAAACAAATACTGAAAATGCAGGTTGCTCTCAGTGAAAACCAGAAGCATTGCTCCATTTCCTGCCCCTCTGTTCCTCTGTTTCCATAGATGAAGGACTTTCAAAATATATCAGTCTTGACTGTGTGGATGAATCTACGTCCTGATTCCTGTGGGTTTTTTTGAATGAGGAGAGCAATTAACACAAAAAAGATCAAATAAGGGAAAACCGAGGCTCCTGACATTTGAGAAAACACTGACTTAAAATTCTTTTGTCTCATGTTGTACTCCTTCCAATGAGGGCTGTTTCATATGTAGCATGCAACAGCTTTAAGACAGAGCATTCTGAGGTTTAAAAGGTCAGGTTAGCATATGGATAGGAAACCAGTTGAAAACCCTTGTGGCTACCTTTCCATTGCAGAAAGGTGTTTGTTTCTTTGAGTACTTAGAGCTCTCCAACATTCTGGTGTTACTTAGCAAGTCATATCTTTCTCTATATTGTTTGGCCTGTAGCTTAACTAAAATATCTCTGTGTCGCCTGCCTGCCATCAGTCAAAGCAAGAGAGTTGTAATAATTTCATAAGGGAAAGTCTTCTGTGCACTTTGGAGATAAGGTGGCTTTCATTGTAGTGATACTAGACTTCCCTGCCTTCATCAGTATCATCTGCACTAATCTTGTATGGTATTGACTTTGAATGCTTTGCCATTTCTGGCCCTGGAAAAGAAGTAATTTTCCACCCTGGATATTTTCCCAGATGATTTGTTTTAATCTTTATGATGAAAAAGAAATTTATTATCGTAGTTTTTGTTATGAACTGATGAGATGAATCCATGTACATAAATGGAAGCAATTTGAATAGAGTTCAGAACATGGATTAACAGTGGCCATGTGGGCATGTTTTTGAACCTGTTTTTAAGACAAAAGAGATTCTTGGGGTTTCCCCCCCCATCCCACTGAAATCCCTCAACAAGGAACATAGCATTATACGTTAGGACTGATGGAGAAATAAAGTAAATTCTTTCTGATCTACTCTCCTGTCTGCCTTGTCCTCCTGTCACATTTTTTTTCCCTTTTTGGTTTGTGTTCAAGATAGCTATATATTTGAACCTCTGGAGATCTGTCAGTTTCAAGAATTTGTACAGATTTCTCACAAAGAGCTGCTTTACACAGTGCATGCTTCCACTCCAGTAAATGCTTTCCTGTAAGAAATGGCATGAAATTTTGGGAAACAGCTTCTCCATGTAGACTCAAACCACACTCTCACATATGTGTGCGTTTTATTGCATACACAAAGTACCAATTAGCCATGGGCAGATGTATCCGCAGTGACACACATAAGCATCATCCTCTTGGCAATTGACGCATTTTTCTTCCATTTCTTACACACATGTGATTCAGAAGATGAAACTGTGTTTGCACAGTTCTGTTTGCACAGAAGTTTTCTGGCTGGTACAGTATTGGAAGCTTCTGTATGCTAACTCTGGAATAAGTCTTTAGGGTTCGTTTCAGCCTTGCAAATCTGGAAAAGCTGGTGGCCTAAATGGTTTTATTGGGCTGCTTTTCTGTCTTTCTCCATGTCAGACATTTGTGATACAATATCTCTTCTAGTTTACAAGTGATCTTATTTCTGACTGCTTGGAGTAGATTCTTATTCATTAAAAGGGATCAGGTGAATCACTGTTTATGAATTGGGTTTTGTTGATTTTCTACAGTGGCCTAGGTACAGTGTAGCCAGAACCAAAGACATCCTACAAAGAGGAGAATAACAATAGTAGATATTATATTCTAAGTGATCTGTCTAGATCAAAAAGAAGGATTGCTAGCCAGATGCTGACCACCTAGTAACTCCGGGTGGTAAGTGCCAACAGAAATTAATTTAAAGCAAGGTTATGGAGGGTGAAAAAAGGTACCAGCATGCTTAGATGAAGCACAAGGAAAAGTACATACTTTTTAACAAAATAGGCCAGAACAGCCCACTGCAAATGTAACACAATAAATAGCTGCATAATATTGAGTGTCAGTTGGAAAAGAAAATTGGGCTGTGGTGGAGTGTTCTGTTTCAGCCATCTTGCTGGAAGGCATGACTAGAAGCCTGGACAGAAGCACTTCTGTTACCGAGCAAAGACATGCTGCAACATTTTGTTGCAGATCCATGTTTGTGGCTCATAGAAGAATATGCACAGAAATAATCCTCATGAGTGCATGCTCTAGAATCTTATCTATATAGCTGAACATTATGTACTGTAGTAAGTATACATCAGTATAATATATCAATTTGTTGTTAACAAACTAGAATCATTGAATTGGAAGGGGCCTCGTGGGCCATCGATTTGAACCTCTGATCAGTACATACTCCCCAGCTAAAACATCCCCCATAGGTAGCTGTCTAGCCTCTTTTTGAAGATGGGCAGCAAAGGAGAGCCCACCACTGCTCTAGCCAGTTGGTTCCATTGCTGAACCACTCTTACTGTCATGAAGTTCCTTCTAATGCTCAATTGAAATCTATCCTCCTATAACTTAAAACCATTAGAGCTGGTTCTACCCTTTGGGACAGCAGAGGACAGGCTGCCCACTCCTCTCTGTGATAGCCCTTGAGGTATTTAAAGAACGCTATCATGTCACTCCTCATTCTTCTATCGCCCAGTTCTTTCAATCTGTCTTCATGCATTTTGTTTTTCATACCTCTTGTCATCCCCATTGCTCTTCTCTGAACCCACTCCAACTTGTCTATATCCTTCTTAAAATTACATACCCAAGACTCAATGTGATACTACAGATGAGACCTAACTAGCACAGAATGGGGTTATTATTTCCCTCAGTTTGGAAACTATGCTTCTATTAATGCAGGGTAAAATAGTATCCACCTTCTTTACTGCAGCATCACACTGCTGGCTCATGTTCAGCTTATGGTCAACAATTATCCCAATGTCCTTCTAGTGTGTAATATTGCTGAGCTATGTACTGCTCATCCTATACCAGTGCACATGGTATTTGTGGTCTAGATGTAGAATTTTGCATTTGTCTCTGTTGAATTTAATTTTTTTTAATTTCTGCCCAATTTTCTAGTTTATCAATGCCCTTTTGAATTCTGTTCCCCTCTTCCAGTGTAGAGAAGGGTGGAAGGAAGGGGGAGTGGAGGAAAAGAAAAAGAAATAGAAATATGGCAGCACCTCTAATGCTGACTAGTTTTTATTTTTGCATGAGCTTTTGTGAATATAAACCCACTTCTTCAGAACTTGATAAGGATTCCCTCCACTCTGTCATCTAAACCATGGATAAAAATGTTGAAGTATTGGCCCTAGAACAGAACCCCAAAACACTCCACTTGAGATCTCTTTCCAATGCAGCCATTGATGATGACTCTTTGAGCGTGGTTTTCCAACCAATTACAGATCTGCCTGATGGTGTTTCCATCTATTTCATATTTTATCAGTTTCCTAATTGAAATATTATGGGTGACCTTACCAGATGGAATCTGGCTAAATGATAAGTAAATAGAACTTCAACCAGAGTTCCTCTGTGGTTCCTCACAGAAAACTTTCATGTATAACTTCTGTAGAAATTTTAGGATCAGAAATAAGCTGGATATGTCATTATTATGAGTCACTCATTCTTACTATACTTACTTTTGAACTGAGAATATGATGCTTGCTTGTGTGAACTTCTTCGCTGATCCTTCCTTTCTTTTGCAGGTTTTGTGACCAATCCCAGTTAGGCTGCTCTTCATGCCCCAAGACAGAGAAAGATCTTGCCTACTGGAGAAGAAGAGGCCAGGATTTCAGTGTACTATTGGGTTATACTGACAAGGGGGACTCCGCAGTGAAGGGAATGGCTGTGCCTTGTGCTTTGTATGGACATGACAAAAAAGGTCAGTGGGAGGTAGGAGGCGGAACAGAAAAAAGTAGGAGGACCAACATGCAGGAGAACTGGAAACCCCCTGCTGACTATAGGTGGCAGACCTTAAGGACAGAAAGTTGGGACCAGCCAACCATATTTGGCAGACTTAGGTCTGACAGTGATAAAGAAAGGCTGCTTCAAGATAAGTACTCAGGCCGACAAGTCAATACTCCCACTACCTCCCATGCCAAGGGGAAATCACAGTCATTGCCAAGAGTCCTCTCACCAGAGAGCCTGAAGTGTGTTGAGATGCCCTCCCTTGTTACCAAAAAACACTCGTTCAGTGGAACTAAAACAGCATCTTGCCCCCCAACCGATCTGGGCCTGGAGACTTCTAGGCACCCTGATCCAGCAGCCCACTTCCTTCCCTTGGCCAAGCCCAAGTATGGCAGACCCCTGAAGCCTCCTTCCTATGAACTTCATCAGCAAACCAGGGGAAACCTGGATACCAACCCATTGCAGGATGACTTGAGAAAAGATGAAGCCATCTCCATCTTGACCAAAGTTAATGACCCGGTTCAGGATGTTTGCACTCAGGACTCTAGCTTGGAGCCCCCTTTGTATGTTCCCCCTCCATGTTACAAATCACCAGCTCAGCAAAGTATGAATCAGCATATGCCCGGTGAAGTGCCTGACTACGATATGTGCTTTAATAATGGTAAGCAGAGTCCAGTTGAAACAACCAACCTTGGCCACCTCACCTCTGCTGGTATATTTAAGAGTGGGCATGAGCATTACCAAAAAGAACCAATTCCTCGTGACAAGAAAAGCCATCCAAGACAGGTGGAGGGCTACTTGTCTTCTGTCCAGTATATTCCTTTTGACGACCCACGAATACGGCATATTAAAATAGCACACACAGATGGTCTTCAAGAGGACGTCAGAGCTGCTGGTGATGCAAATCGGACAAGTCTGTATGCCTTCCAAGGGAGTTCTCTGGAACCAGAGTACAACAGTGCCTTTTCAGATATGCTAGACTCACTAAATACTGCTGTGAAAAGTGCCCAGGTCTCTGGCAGCTCTGCGCAGAGCAGCAGATGGCTAGCCGAGTCAAACGTAGATCAGGACAGTTGTGCCTTGCCTATCCAAAGAGACAGTTATGACGCAGGTAATGACTTGAATAGCAAATACCCCAAAGGCCAGCTGTCTGCCCAAAGCCCTCCAGCACAACCCCTCTGTGAGACCATGACTAAAGTGAAAACGTTTGAACCTGGCAGAGAGATTCAGAGCAAGAAGAGTTCAAAGAAAAAAATGAACGAAACAATATTTTGCTTGGTCTCCATCCCTGTTAAATCTGATCTGAACCTGCCAGATACCGACAGGAACAACAACTTAACACAGGGGGCCGAGGAGAAGAATGGGTTTGATAACAGTGGGGTTCTGCAGGAACAAAGTCTCCTAAGCACTTCTTCCACCGATTTGGAGCTCCAGGCCCTTACAGGAAGCATGACCAATAATGAGTTACAAAAACAAGAATTGTGGAAACAGGAGTTCAAACAAATGAATGACCTCAGATTCCTGCAGCCCGCAAAACACAAGGAGCTCCAGTACTCTGGCTCATGGCCAGGCGATCAGTACAAGGACCAACAAACACAGACCAGTTTCACAGAAGAACCCAAAGTCATGCGACTTCTCCATGGCTTAGAACGCAGGGGATCAGATAAGGCAACATCTTCCCAGTTGTTAAGAAATGGAACTTCTACCGCAGAGCCAACGCTAGCTGTGTTGCTTGCTGACAACAGACAGTGTAAACAATTTACATCCATTATGAAAGACCAGGGGTATCAGGACAAAACCAGCAATAGTGTATATTCTAGGACAGTTGTACTTAGCCCAAAAGCAAGCCCCAGTCGGTCTTCTGCTTCATGCACAGCTTTTTCTGGGCAGGAAAAGGAAACTAGTTCAATCTTTAGGGAGGAAGAAAGCACCCCTTGTCAAAGTAAGGAACTGTTTGGGCAGTTCCTCTTGAAACCTGTTAGCCGCCGTCCTTGGGATATCATAAGTGAGCTAGAGAGTTTCAACAAAGAGCTTCAGGAAGAGGAAGAAAGCAGCGAAGATGGTATAGAGAATGATGGCAGGCAGGAAAGAGAAGAAGAGGAGAAATCAGGAAAAAGGGAAAATGGAGCCTTTGGGACAGATGAGCGGAGTCAGGAGCCAGACCATAGACCTGGTGTGCAGTCAGAAACTGTAACATCAGTCACTTCTGTGTGTGCACAGGGTAAGGATAAAAGCAGATCTGAAAGTTTAAGCACATCTGAGATTTCAAATAGTAGGATCACAGGTAGTGAATTTCATGTGAGTACTAGATATTGGCAGGCTAGAGAGATGGGTGAATCTGTCAGGGCAACAAATGGATACCTTCTTACAGAACCGAGAAAAGAGGAAGCTGGGAAGAGGATAATAAAACATGCTGTCAGTTCACAGTCAACCAAAAGAATTCTGTCCGATAGTTACAGTGACGAGAATCACTACAATCCATTCAATAGCTTCAACTTCAGGGAAGAAAACCACATGAAAAATGACAACATAGTTGACTTTGATAGGCTGAAAAAAAATACAGCAACCGGGAATAAACTAGCATTGGAAAGAGGGTCTGTAGGACGATTATCTTTAACTAACAGGAGTCAAGGCCTCTCTGAACCAGATTTGAGAAGTGTAGGATTGGATGATGACCAAGGACTTGGCAAGTGTGAGCTAGATTGTTATGGAAAGCCTATTGTAGCTGAGATTCCTCCCAATGAATCCCTCCAGGCAAGAGCAGCTAGGATCCTGGGAATAGAGGTACCTGTGGAGTCTCTTGTACCCAATAACAGAACATGTCAGGATAAAAACTTGCATTCTGATCACCTACCCCAGAGCACCAAATTATCAGCTGAAAAGGTGTTGGGGGATATGATGGAAGCAAAAGTGACGTCTTATGAAGGAAGACGGAAGTGTGGCTGGACACAAAGCGCCTTCTTTGTTGGAGACAATGTCTCATTGGAGTCCACTGAAGACCAGAACCCTGGACAAGAAACACTGATAGCTGAACATTTTGAGCAGCGTGAAATTCTTGGCAGACAAGGTGAAGACCACATTTCTCCTCATGAGTCTGTTGTGTCTCCATTTGCTGAAAGACAGGTGGTTCCGCCTAATGCAGAAAAAAAAGGCCGAAGTACTTCAAAGGTGATTGAGACCTTGCAAGGCAAACTTGCAGCTCCCCCTAGCCGAGCTGCCATGGATCGTCTGGTGAGGATGAAAGAAGTTCACTCAGTTTCTCGTATGAGGCGACTAAGCATAAAGAACATAGATTCAGGTGAGGATGGAGAGGAGGACAAACAGCCCAAGGGCTCAGAAGAAGGAAGAAGTGATCCCACTTCTGGGCATAATGAACTTCCCCGCAAGTTGTCCCATGGAAGTTCTGTCTCCAAGCGCATCATCTCCCTGGCTGAAAATGGACTCTTGGATAACAGAAATGAGAAGAAAACTGGAAAACATTCATTTTCTTTAGGTGAGATGTTTCCCCAGGGTTTCTGCAATCAGTGCTTTAGTGGGAGATGAATAAATACTTGTTCTGAAGGGTCCTTGAGGAGAAAGAGTATAAGCTTGGTTTCATCTTAGGTATAAACTTTGCAGTTGCTGTTGAACTGCGAGCAAACAAAAGAGGTATCAGCAATAATTGAATTATATCCCCTATTCAGATCAGTGTTCTGTATGCCAATAATAATAATAGTAATAACAATAATAACAACGACAATATAAAAATATATTTTTTAAATTTCTTCTTGCCTCTCATCAAGGCTAGCGGCAGAGTACAACACAGATTAAAATACATTGTTTTAAGTCTTTTTCTTTATATATTGTAACATATAAAACTAGATTAAAACACAGACATAAAAATATGCCAATTTAAAATTCATAGTTTAAAATCAGCTGGGTAAGTCTGCCGAAAGAGATAGGTCTTTAGTAGTTTTAAAAATTCAAACAGTATGTTTAGCTGTTGAATCTCTTCTGGCAGGTCATTCCGCAGTCTAGGGGCAGCTGACAAAAAGATAACAATTGCCAGTATAAGGCTGCCTGGTTTAAATAAATATCCACCAATGGACCCGAGTGTGTGGGATGGATTGTATGAAAAGGTGATCCTGCAGGTAACTTGGAACTAAACCATGTAGGGCTTTGTACTTTGCCTGGGAACTAATTGGCAGCTAGTGGAATGATTTTAATATCGGTGTGATATGCTCGCTCCTGGATGTACCTGTAACTATTCTGGCTGCCATATTTTGGACCAGTTATAGTTTCTGAACTTGGTGAAAAGGTACAGGATATTGCAGAAGTCTAGTCTTATATGCAATAGATACAGTGCATATAATACAAGAAAAATCACAGCCTTTTGTCATTCATCTTGGTGATTCCAGTAGCTGTTTTTCCATATATATGTATGTATGTAAATTCAATGCCAGTACAAATGCTGGAGAAAGAAGGGGTAAAACTATTGTTTCTGTGCTTACTAGTCCTGATGAAAATGGCTCTCCCATCTCCCCCCGTGTTTGTTATTACTTTTTAAAAAGTCTAGACTTGGTTGCTAACTTGTGTCTTACAAGCATCATCTGGTTTGTTCCATTCACCTACTGAGGTTTCAGGGAACTGAGAGCAAGGGGCAGATGGCTTGGCTCCTTTCAAGCCATCTCAGGCCATTTCCGCACTGGACTGTTACAATACTATTATTCTACTTTCAACAGACCCTTCCTAAGCTGAAAACCCCAGGATTCCATAGGATGTTGAAAGTGGAATAATAGCACTATAACAAGCTAGTGTGGAAATGACCTCAGACTCCATTCAGAATAAAAGTAGTTGCCCGCTGCCAGTCCCAGTAGTAATTAAACAGATCAATATGAGAGCAGCCCCTCCTGCTGTTTCAAGGTGGAAGCACAGTTTTATAGATGAATCCATATCCCGTGGAGAGAGGCAGTCAGTGTGACACAATGAATTAGCATGGCACCTTCATAATCTCTGTGCTTTGTATTTTTGAGATTCAGCTAGAGGCAAACAGCGTAACAGAGACACTAACCTGATAATCCTTTCGGTGTAGATCCAGTTGTTAGTTCCAACTTGAGCAGACCCATTGAATCAAGATTCAGTCAGGATTTGGGAGAGCTACAGAAGTTGGAATTAGCAGTTGCACTTACATTTTAGTGTTTACCTAGAAGCTCAGTACCCAGTGTGTAAGCTTACTTTTTAAGAAAACCATCGCAACATGGTAGTTGAATGAAACAGCCTCTTTTCTCATAGAGCAGCCTCTTCCAATGTGACACCATCTAGATCTAAAACTGTCCTTGTCCCCAGCCAACATACCATACAGAGTGAGGGGTATTGCATTCCAGCACATCTGGAGGGACTTGGGGGAAACTGTCTTTTCTGCTCTTTAAACAGGACTGCTGTCTGGGTAAATGACTGGTGGTGAGGATTTAAGTAGCAGAAGAGAGAGTTGATTCCTATCAAGCTTCAAAGCCTAGCCAGTCAGCAGGGCATTTTAAATTTGCGTAACATGAGTATAATTTTTATACCTCATAATATGCACCTATATAGGTACTGCTGAGGCGTAATCACATCTGATCTGAAAGATGTGGTCTCTTCCTTCCCCTGCCTCCCTAAACTAGTGCCCCTACTTTGAAAGCTTGGGCGATTTTACAGCATGACTTCTAAGGTAACTATAAAAAGTAGCTATAATTTTGGAATGAGCGTGTTGGCCTTACAGAAAAGCCACATTGAGGAGACCATGTTTATTTACACAACCAGCAGTCTCAAAAAGTCTTCAGAGCCTTAAGAGCACTGTTCTTTTCTGCTACCTTTATCGGCAAACAAGCTGTAAGTAGCTGGTCTGCTCTAATCTTTCCAACCTTGTAAAAAATGGAATACTAATCACAATTTATTTGGGTGCAACAAAGCGTTTTTGTATCAGTCATTAACAAGCTCATGACTCCTCTGATGCAAGAAGGTTTGTAACAGGTTGGTTGTATATGCAGATGAGAAAAGGGGTAATCAACTCCTGTGAGGTCCAATTTGAGCAACTATATGAGCCTGTTAGATAATATAGTATAATATATTAGGATATATGCTAAAGTAGTATAGAAATGTACAGTAGAGGCACAAATTTTCTTCAGTGAGAAATGGTATCTCAATTCATCCTAATGTCATACAAGAGATTGTGTGTGTGTGTGTGTTTGTGTGTGTGTGTGTCTTCAAGTCACCTGTTGACTAGTGGTGATCCTAGAATTTCCTAGGGTTTTCTCAGGCAAGAAATACTCAGAGGTGATTTTGTCAGTTTCTCACTCTGAAATATAGCTACAGCACCTGATATTTGTTGGTGGTTCTACATTTAGTACTAACCAGGGCTGACCCTGCTCAGCTTCCAAGATCAGACATGACACCTTTACAAACGAATTTTTTTCCCCTTTTCAGGGTACCTTCAGGGTAACGTCATGGGAGGCAAATAGTCAGCCCACTGTTTCTAAAATGTTTATGAATCCGTCAAGTTGCTTTTTTTGTAGTGATCACATCTGAAAACAGCATGTGGAAGGGAGAGAAAATGAAACCAAAAACCTGCTGGTAAAAGTCACAGCTTACCTTTCCTCAAACCTCAATATACAAAATAGTGACTAAATCGGAAACCTTTACTTAAGTAAATAACACCCTGCTACCCTCACCCCTAGCAAGGCTCCTTTTATTGACAACAGCTACAGAAGTTGTTTGGCCTCAAAAGAGTATAAAAGATGGCCTCATCTATCTGTATACGTTGCATTACATTTTGCTTGACAGTTCTGTGGTTTGAACTTATTTGACTAAGAATTTTGGCAATGCATTAAAGAAGCCTAGACTTTCATTTTAAAAAGGTGTGTAACTTAAAAGTCAAATCCCAATCCACCCCCCTTTCATACCCAACAGCAAGAATTATACATTCATAGAAATATTTACATACCTACAAACCATACAATCATCACATCTACATACATCCAAATTGTTGTTTCTACTGCGAAGATTCTCCTTATCTTCTTTTCCATCTTCTTTTCTCAATTTCAGTTCCTAGGTTCACCTATCCCCAGTTCTTACTACCCTATAATGGGTACCCCAATATGCATTTCCATTATTTTATTAGTCCATTTCGCTTTAATTCCCTATCATTCCATACTTTTAACCTTTATTTCTTGACAGGAATATGTCTATCTTCTAATTTCGGAGAATCCCTTCCCTTCTCTCACTTAGTTTCCAACTTTAGCTTCTTCTAATGTTCTCTCAAGTTTTCTATCTTCTTTAAAGTTTCCATGCATTTTTCCCTAATCATCCCAGTTAATTTATCCATACTTTTCATCTCTACAACTTTTAACAACCATTCAACTATTTGGGGTGTATCATTATTCTTCCATCTCTGTGCAAAAAGCAATCTCGCTGCAGTAATCATATAAAGTATAACTTGCCAATGCTTTTCTTTTTAACCTCTTGCTCTATCTTATAAGTCATGTTCCATAAAAACAGTTCTGGTGTAAACGGTAAATTAATTTTTAAGATACCTATCATTTCACTATGAATTTTTTCCAAAATTTTTGCGCTTTATCGCAAGTCCACCATATGTGAAAATTAGTACCATTATCCTTATTGCACTTCCAGCACTTATTATTTTCTATCTTATATATTTTGCTCAAATTACAGGATCCAAATGCCATCTATATAACATTTTAAGATAGTTTTCTTTCAGATTTTGTGCAACTGTAAATCTATTCACTTCTCTCCAGCTACTCTCCCAATGTTCCATTTGAATCTCATATCCAAAATTTTTAGTCCATTTCACCATAGCCTCTTTTACTTGCTCTGTTTCTAATTCTCTGTTAATAACAAATCATATAGCTTTGAAATTGTCTGTTTCTGTGATTCAAAAATTATCTTCCGAAGATAAATCCTCTTTCAGTTCTGATTTTAATACCTTCGGTATTTTTATCCATAATGTATCTTTCTTTCATTTGCCTGTACAAATACCAATGACATTTAAACCCTAGCAATTCTAATTCTTCTCTGGATTTCAACATTTCAGCATAATTCATTATGCTTTTCACTTAATATATTATTGTATCTTATCCATCTCTCATGAGAATCTCTCCATCTGCCAAAAGCGCCTCATGTGGAGATATCCATTGTGGTATTCTTACATAGTATGTTTTCTTAAACTTTAACCAGTTTGTCAAAAGTGCCCTTCTTAAATAAGGGTGGTTTTGGAAGTCTTTGTCTATCTTATATTTCTCATAATACATATAGGAATGCCATCCCAATCGCTTTCCTGCCCCTTCTAAACTTAGTAGCTTTTCATCCTGTAACATTATCCATTCTTTAATCGACAGAGTTGACAAGCTTTATGTATATAATCTCAAATCAGGTAGTCCAAAACCCCCTTTTTCTTTTCTTTCTGTTAACAACTTCCATTTTATTCTTGGTTTCTTTTGCTCCCATATAAATTTAGTCAAGTCCCTCTTCCAATCTTTAAATGGTTTGTCATTTATAATGATTGGTAAATTCTGAAATAGAAAAAGTAATCTGGGTAACACATTCATTTTTATAGCAGAAATTCTTCCCATTAGTGATAATTTTAACAGTTTCCATGTTTCCATCGATTTTTTATCTCCTTCCATACTGCTCCATAATTGTTCTCAAAAAGTTGATTATTTTTCTTGGAGATCCATATTCCAAGATATTTCACTTTATTCTACATGGAAACCTGTTCTTTGAATCAAATTTTCCTCCTCTTTCTTTTCTCATATTCTTAGTTAATATTTTCGTTTTATCTTTATTTACTTTAAACCCAGCAACTTCTCCATATTGTTCCATTTTTTGAATCAATCAAATCAATGCTATTTTCCGTATTCTCCAATATTACCATCAAATCATCCGCGTATGCCCTTACTTTATGCTCATAACCTCTTACTTTACATCCCGTTATATTGGGGTCATCCCTTATTACATTTAATAATACTTCCAGAGTTGTTATAAATAACAGCCGCAAAAGTGGGCATCCTTGTCTCATTCCTTTTCTAATCTCAAAATAATTTGTTTTGTCCCCGTTAATAATTAGCGCTGCTTTCTGGTCCTTATAAATCTCTCTTATCCAAGTCAAAAACTTTTGTCCTATTCCCACCTCTTTAACCACTATCTAATATTATCTAATATTATCAAAAGCTTTGGCAAAAACCCATTTTGATCTGTTTTTATAACTCCCTGAAGGACCTTTTTCAATCTTTCCCTAAATATGCGAAGATTTTGTAATCCAGATTCAGCAGTGAAATTGGTCGATAATTTCCTGGGTTTTCTTGTCTCTCCCTTCTTTTGGCAACAATGCGATACTAGCTTCATTCCATGAGTCAGGCTTTCCGTTCTCTATAATATTATTAAATAATTTTTCCATGGGTTTTATCAGCAGCTCCTTTAATTTTTTAAAATATATTGCAGAGAAACCATCTGGACCAGGTGCTTTTGATATATCCTGTTTTTTTATAGCTTCCTCTATTTCATTAACCGTTATCTTCCCCTCCAGCATTTGCTTCTGTTCCTCTTTAATTTTTTGAATATTTTGGTATCTGAGATCTTTCTATTCTTTTTTATGGGACTTCTCCGAGTTCTGTAAACTATACAAACTTTTGTAATAACTATGGAATATTTTCTTTATTTCTTGTTGATTTGTTGTTATTTTCTTTCCATCACTAATCTCTGTAATCAATCTTCTTTCCTCTCTTTTCTAAGCCTGTATGCCAACCACTTCCCCGACTTTATCCGCATGTTCAAAGTATCTTTGTTTCAACCATTGTATCTTCCCCCTTATCTCTTCCTGATTTTCTGCATTAATTTGCTCTTGTAAGTCTTTAATTTGTCTTGCTTTTTCATCAAGCGGGTTCTTTCTCAACCTACTTCTTGCACCTTTATTTCATCCAATAGCTTTTGATACTTTTCCCTCTTTCTTCTTCCATTCTGATCCTAATTTAATCATTCGACCTCGAAAAACCGCCTTCTCCTATCCCAGATTGTTTTCATTTTCAAGACTTCCGTCATGTTTTCTTCAAAGTAATATTTAACCACTTCCTTTATCTTCTCTAAGCAACGTTCATTCTGAAATAAACTATCATTAAGTCTCCAACTTATTCTTTTCCTCATAGATTTTAATTCTAATTGAATTGGATTATGATCTGACAACGTTCTTGGGAGTATCTGCATCTCTTTCACCCTTTGTAGTAAATTCTTGGAAATCATGAATATGTCTATCCTAGACATTGATTTATGTGCCTCAGAATAAAATGTGTATCCTTCCAAATTTTATAAAGCCCTCTCCAAATATCTTGTATCATCAGCATTTCGGCTAATTTAAAAAAAGATTTTGGTAATTTTCCTTGATTTTCCTTAAATTTCCTTCGTGTTTTCGGGGCTAATCTATCTATTTTTGGATCCAAGACCCCGTTCATATCCCCCATCATCAAAAAATTGTTTTGATTGTTCTCTTCTGAGTACTTCAAGATCTCCTGACTCAGTTTTTCATAAAATTCACTCTTCTTTTCCGTTGGGGGTATACACAGCTATTAGAGTAATTTTCATTCTGGAAATTGAACTTCAACTCCCAGATAGTGTCCATTCTTATCTATGAATTTTAATTCAGAGGGATATTTCTGATTTATATATAAAGCGACCCCTTTTTTCTTTTTCTGAGGCTGCAATGTAATTTTTTCCCAACTTGGGATTTTTTAAATATTTGGAGTCCTTCTCTGATTTTCGTCTCTTGAAGGCAAATCACATCTGCTTTTGTTTTTTCTATATAGTGGAAGATTTGTCTCCTCTTATAATTAGCGTTCAGCCCTTTTAGATTTCCAAGAAAAAATCCTTATTGTTGTCTCTTTCATTTTAGTCTTAATCTTTGTATATCATCATCTTCAAGATATAAATCTTCAATTTCCATTTCCAATCTTTGTGGATTATCCATTTCTACTCTTTCCTCTCTCTCTTTCTCTTTCTGATCCAGATTCTAAACAGCTTTCCTTCTCCTCATTGAACTCTCTCTCATCATCTTGAGCCTTTTTCTCTGTTCCCCATATCCGAGCCTCCTCCTGTGTTAACTGTTCCTCCTCTCTTCTTTCATACTCTTCTGAGAGGTTTTTACCTCTAATTCTCTTATGAGTTTCCCATATGTCTCTTTAGCTCTCCTACATATTTGTAATTTTATTTCTTCGTTGTTTATATGTATATGTCAGTCCTTCCAGTCTTTCCCATTTATATGAGATTCCATGCTTTGAAAAGTTGAGTCTAAGAACTTAAACTCTTGTCTTTTCTTCAGAATCTCATACGGAATGTCTTTAAATATTTTTATAATGTTCCCTTCTATCACCAGTTGTCTTTCATAACTTAATTGTAATATTCTTTCCTTATATCTTGTTTTAGGAAGCACACTACAAGATCTCGTGGCCAATTCTTTTCCCTGGCAGTTCTCGAATTAGCTCTGAAGATTTGATCAATCTCCTTTTCTACTTCTGCAGCGCCCATATAGTTTGCCAATGCCAGAATAACTACTTCATCTATTTTTCCTCCTGAAGATTCTGGAACACCTCTCTCTAAGTTTAATGCATCTGTCTCGATATCTCAATTCCTGGTGTAATGCATTCAAGTCTGTTTGTCTTTGGGTTTCCCTCATCATCTCTCTTGTCTTTTTCTAATTGTGTTGTTCTTTCTTGTGTCTCTTGCATCTCCGTTTTAATCAATTTAATATCTTTACTCATAATATCCATTTTCTTTGCAATGCCATCTAGTTCCTTCCGTATATCTGCCTTTATTTTCAGCCCTTGTATCCTTCATTTCCTTTCTCATCTCTCTCATCTCCGTTTTTAGACTCTCTTATCTCATTCAAGACCTCTGTCATTGGATTGCCTGTATCTATCGGCACCCTTCTTGACGAATCTGTTAGCTGTATTTGAGTCTGTGTCTGAGTTCTTGTCCCTTTCCTTATTCCAGATGCCATTTTTATTTATTTATTTATTTGTTTATTTAATGTATTTCCTATTAACTTACACTAGATGGCACTATTGTATCTTCACTTCACTTTGCTCCACTTCACTTCTTTTTAGTAAAATGTCCTTCAAAGATTATCAAACGCCCTCTCTTATTATGAGCTAACCTTCCAGGTGCGCTGACTTATGTTGTTCTAGCTTAATTTATACAATAGGTTATAAACCATACAAATCACTGTGCAATCGTTCTCCAGCCCCACGCTTCCACAGTATATCCATTTGCTTTCTTAAAAAAAATTTTTTTAGTACCTTGTCAATGTCCAATACATATATATGAACAAGCAGAAAATATTATTCAGTTAATTGTCAAGCTTAAACTGACTTAAATAGTTATTAAAGAAAAAGGTCAAAAGAAGAAAAATGTCAATTAAATATAGCAATCAAAAGTAACCATATAGTCCCTATAACTCAATTATACTAATAAGACTCGTTATAGATCAACATAAATCATTATGTATGAATCAGTAAATATCAATGTAATTCAAAAAGGAAAAAAAACACTTCAAAACAAAAGATCCTTCAAGGACACTTTCATGTCCGTTTCCCAGTTTTTGAATCCTGTCGGGCGAGCTCAAGCGGGTCTGTAAATTTGTTTTAGCCTCTGCTTTGTGTTCATCCGTTTCCCCCGCGAGCTCGAGCCTGACTTCGCTGCAACAAAGATCTCTTCTCCTCACCACTATTTGTCCACTGTTCAGCATCTTCAAAAAGCTGTAGTTAAATTATCAAGCTATCTTCATCTTCCATCCTCTTCTAGTCCTTTCCCAAATGATACTCTGTAATCTCCCCGAACACAACATACTCAGACTGACCATTCCTCGAGATCCAAATCATCAAATAGTTTCTCTTTTTGTCTTTAGAAACAGAAAAACTATCCCAACCTTTTTTCTAGTTTACATACTATTAATATCACTGTTACATTTATCTTCGGCTGGCGAGTTCCAGCGGTTTCGGTGTTGTCCCTTCACGTAAGCTCTATTGACGATCTCCCTCGATCTCCCTGCGAACTCCAGCCAGCCAGTTAATTCCGTCGCTTCCCCACCAAAAGCTATCTTTTTACCCCATGTCGCATTCACTTCCTCAGTTAAAGTTGCGATATCTTTTCAAACAATCAGCTCCGGCACCCTATCCATAGCCCAGTACTTGCATATTCCAGGTGCCTTAGCTCTTTTTGTATTATTTTCCCCTTGGGATGTAATCCAGTAGATTCCCGATTCTCTCCCCGCTTCGTTCCTGTGTCTTCAAGCTAAACCAATGGTACCGACTCCTCCAACCTTAGAGAAATAAATGTCTGGGTCTTAAGTAATACCTCGCTTAAATTATATTGTAAGGTTCATAGTCCAAGTCCAGTTAAAAAAGTCTCTCGGACACCGCTGCGCTGCTATTGCAGCCCAGCCAGGCGGGACGGGGTAGCTCTGCGACCTCACCTCCTCCGGCGCTCAAGTCCAATCGTCCTCTAGCCGAAAGGGAATCTTGAGGTCCCCTGTTGAGCCCCTCTGAGTCCCCTTTACCGGGGGGCACTTCTGCCGCATTAGCACTTCGGCAATTCCGCTTGGCAAGGAGATGAAGCACGAGCCTTCACACCATCCCTCCGATCACGGCGCCATTGAGACCCGGAAGTTCACTCCTCATTAATTTTTAAGTGTTGTAGCTTTGCCATGCCTAAATGTACTTCAAGAATATACAAGCAGCTGCATGCAAATGAAACAATGATCTAGAGCAGTGATACACAAACTCTGAGCTTTCCTGGTGTTTTGGACTTCAACTCCCAGAAGTCCCAGCTGCCTTGGCCAACGATCACTGATTCTTGGAGCTGAAGTCCAAAACACTGGGAAGACCAGTTCGTCCTGGATTCACTGACCTAGAGATGTCTTTTTCATCTGATGTAGGAGGACATGGGTTTATCTTTGTTTCATTGGACAGGGTGAGCATAACTTTGGGTTTGTGTTTCCAGGGTCCAACCAATGAAGAAGTATATATCATACTAGTGTTGCCTGGGATTTTATTTTCTCATAGATAATACTTGTTAGAAATACCTTAGGAGTTACTTTACCTTATGAATTAGATGCAGTTGAAATACACAGATTTGAGATCCTGTGTCTCTAATTGTGTTGTCCAGTACATGTAACTTTTCCCAATATTCCCCAATCCAATCTGTATTCAGAGTTATTAACATACAGAGGTTGGTTTCCTGAGGGAATACACTGCCCTCCTCCTTGCTGCTAGGCCTTGTTTCCATAGCAACTGACCTGTTCTCTGGCTGAGAATTCTAAAGGCCGCTCCCTAAACGGCAACCTGCAGGATTCCACAGAATCTTCACAGCCAGCCAATCGTATGAGTTCTTCACCTACTTGACACAGACAAACTCACAAACTTTGATTTTTATATATTAGGTAGCGTGGTATGAATAACTGGTGTAGTTCAGTGGACTGAATTCAAGTCCTGTTGAAGCTTTTCAGTCACTACCTCTGCTTGAACAAGCTGTTAGCCTCTGTATAAATGTGCCAGGCTGTCCTGAGAATAAGCAATGTAAAGACTGTTAAATGGGTTGTTCCCACTGAAATCAAAAGAATCTCCCCAGGCCTATTGAGGCAGGGGAACTATTATTAAAGACTGTACTAATAATCATGTCTGTCTTCTCTGTTTTGCAGATGTGTATGATCCCACCAGAGTTGAAAGAGTGTGATGCGAAAACATACGCATTTTGACCCTTCTGTGGAACGTTTCTGCTGGATTCCAGTACACAGAAATAGTGTTAACAGTGTTTGGAGGGTACCGACAAGGCCTTCTTTTTTTTAGGGGGGGGCAGGCGAGCAGGGAAGATAAGTACTTCATATTTCACTGCTTTATAGAGCATGCATGAAAAACAGCAAGACAGAAAGAAAGCAAAAATCTCTCACTTTGGAACCATCTGTTTTCTTTGTAGCATTAAGACTTAATGCCTCTACTTGGCATGGACTGGTCATTTTAAAACTGTGCTGAGCAGCCCGGGATGGTAAACAGGATGAAGATGGGAGGGGCGTGGAGAGACGGTTGGCTAATGCCTCTGTGGAAAATGTAAACAGGGGAGATTAGCAAAATGATTTCTGAAAGAATGTGAATTTGAAAGCTAAACATCCGAACCCCTGATGAATGCTAAGCTTTGTTTAACTTTGGCTATGAAGCATGCAGAAAGAGAGCTGCCACCACCACCTTTTTTGGCTCATGGGAATGGAAGCCGATGGGAGTGAAGGCTGATTGACTAACTGTGAAATTATCGTGGACGTTCACCATTTGAAGGGGCTTTGACTTTAAATGTCTTCCTTGCCAAGTGCAAGCAAGAGCAAATGCTCCACAACAACGAAAGAAAACCCCAAGGCCAAAACATCACTGTACATATCATGACAGCCTATATAACCACTGCTACCAAACCAATACCATTACCACGCTGGCTGCTGCAGTTTTGCACTTAGCTGTTATCAAGTTAGTTATATTTTTCTTTTTGTTGTCCTTCCTTCTTTCCTTCCTCTTCCTCTTCCCTTTTTTTTTTTTTGGACTCATCATTCTTTACACGATGAAATTGCTCATTTATTATAGCAGACCCTTTTAAATGAATCAACTTTTTTTAAAGAGAAGGTGATCTATTTTTCTACAGTCTAAGCAATACGCTAACTATTGCGCTATGTTGAGGTATGTCTTCTTTTTAAAGCAGGAAGGCTTTTCAGAGAAATGGTTTGTTTGTGTATCTTGTAACACAGTCCCCATTACACACAGCTTCTGTCCGCTCCACTGTAAAAAGAGCTATGTGTTTATGTGGATATGTACATGCGTGTGTATTTCTTCTATGAAACAAATACATATGGATTTAGATATAAGTTGTTTTCTTGTTGATCGGATAATTTCTTTTTAGATAAGCACGTAATTGGCAGCGGTCCAGATTGTCTTCCACTTTGTAACATTCCTCTCTTGTTTATTACCAAAAGCCAGCCTAATCCTAAAGAATCTGAAGTGGGACAAATACGAAAAAGTGCAAATTTATATGTGGAATGTGAGTCTGGGTCCCTGGTCTCTGCCCCAGTTCTTGGGAGAATCCAATTCCACCCATATGCGTATATGGGATGGTGATGCATTCAAAGCACCTATGACATAATAAGATAGAATACTGCTATCATTGTTCTACTAGGGCATTGCAAAGAGGCCAAGGGATCGACTTGGGAGCCCAGGATCAAATCCTAGTGTAATTGACACAACAGAAGTGATTTTTCTTATGTACCAGATCTTGTAAGCAGATTTTATAGCGAGCTAACTTGGCAGAACGACTCCTAGGTATGGGCTGTCACTCTGCATTTACGTTTTTATATACACTAATTGTGTTTTAAAACTGTAATCCCATATTAGAGACACTTCTGTGACAGTACAAAGAGCTATATTTGAAAATCATACTTTACCCCCCAAATACTCCCAAGTATATTTAAAGAGAACCTTGTACATTGTATTAGGATTAATACTGATTTTAATCTGCACAACACTTATTTATATAGTTTAATAAAAAAAAAACCTTGTGTGTTCTGTGGGTTTTTTTTTTCTGTTAATATAGTTCTGAAAATATATTTTTGCTGGTTTGTATTGGCCTTTTTATGTGTTTTTTTTCCCTCTGAAAACCATGTTATCTGCTATGCATTTCCAATTCCTGAGATTTGATTTTTGGGGTCCTATCATTTGGCCAAATATAAAACTAACCCACCTGTTGTGCTTTGGCAACCACATTTGCTTATCTGTAACATGAGATTCTATTACATAGGATCGTTATTAAATATTTAAAGTTGGTTATATATCAAACAAAACAAGTGTATGGTTTCTTTTTTGGGGGGAAAATGGATTTTTTTTCTTCTGGGTTCCAGGCAGTCTCTGAGTCCTTTCTGGTGGAGGGTTCCTAGCATTACACATGAGTAAATAGTGTGTGTACAGCTAATCCAGGTTACGCTTCTTAATGGGCAATTTGTGGCCCTCCAGATGTTGCTGGTCAGCCACTCCTGTAATCCCAGACCATTGTTATTCTGAGTAGAGTTGGTGGGAGTTGTAGTCCAACATCTGGAAGCCTACAACTTCCCATCACCACCACCACCATAATGGGTTGTATGTGGTAAGAAAAAAAGATACAAGAAATGGAAGGAAAACATGGGTTACAAATGGAAGATGCCATCATCTGAAACCTTGGCAAACATTACAAACCTGGCAGGGAAGGCTTCTCAATGAAATAATCTTTTGAAGCATGATTGATCTCTTCCCCATTTTGAAAAGAAACTTTGTCACCTTATTTGATAAGCATAAGGAAGCCACAGGGGCAACACCAAGCTAATGATGATGGGTTGCAATTAAGTAAATTGTTAATATAGTGACTTGTATATTAAATATTAATGCTTTTAATTTAACATTATTTGTTCATCTTCCATACTGTCTGTCTGTCTAAGGCCAGCCAATGAAATACTGAAAGGCTAAGATTGCTGACTTAAAAATCTTAGGCAGTGTTAGTGGTGATAGGGAGGCTTTTTTGATGGTGATGAATTGCACTTAATTTATTTCAGTAAGTGGTAAGCTAGCCCTGATGTGTTTGGGGGGCCCCCTATTAGTTCTACTGAGTAGGGCCCTGGAATTCCATTCCGCCCCAAAGTCCTACTCCGAATGTATCACTGAAAGCGGCTTACAGGAGAAGCTACTTAAAACACAGCAGTACATTCATTTTTGAAATCAATAGAAATAACCAACAGCAACAAAGGGTGCAGAAGCCACTTGACAATTGCAAAGGTAAACATCAAAAACCTGCCTGAATGAACATATTTTAACTGCCCTTGTGGAAAATCAGCTAGCCTGTCAGTTATGTCAAGAGAACAAACACATCTCCCCATGTGATATTGTTGAAAAGGTCTTGTCCCCGGTTCCTGCCAAATGCCTTTTCAGGAGAGAGGGCCCAGAGTTTTGGAGACTGATAATAAGGTCCTGATAGGTTCATATGAATGAAAGCAATCTTCTGGTGAATCTCATGTAATTTTTTAAAATGTTAAAATACATCTTTTAAAAAATAGTCAAAATATGTGTCCACATTTTTAATGTTTTTATTTTGGAGTGATTAACATTGATACACATATACAAAATTATTCCAGTGATTAATTCCCCAGCCAACAAATTAATTTTCCAATAGATATAATGCTGCTTTTGCCCTTTCCTCTCTCCCACATATGGGAGAAAACATATGTTCCCCCATGCATTTGCAACAGACCCAAATGTCATCAAGCACATTTCTGTGATCATTAACATTTGCCAGTGAGTCTCTGGATATTTATATGTTTATGAAATTTGGTATTGTTGATATCCACATAACACATTATATTTTTGCTGAGTGGGTGGAACTTGGCAGGAGAGTTCACTTTCTTACAAGACACACTGATATAACCTGTCCAATTCCCTAAAGCTGTGTAATTTTTAGAAGATACTCCACCAGATGTACCCCTGAGTAATAAATGCCCTGTTGTGAACTGCTTGGATTTGCCTCCTATATTTACATGTACAGGACAAAGCATACACCAGATTGGATTATTACCAGCTTTAAATCTGAAGGAGAAGCAAATCACAAGTCCAAAATTGGAATAAGTGTTTTCAAATGCTTATGATAATCAAAAATAAAAGGATTCAGTAATTGCCTCTTGTATTGTAATGACTGGGTCCCCCCGCCACATCCATGACGTGAAAGGCGTGGAAGAATTGCTTGTTTAGCCTGTGAGGGCCCTTCCGAACTGGTGGGAGCGGATCAGTGATATGATTAGTAAAGAGAACTATTTAAAAATTGGACTGTTAGAATGGTAAAATAATTCAATTGTCACTAGGTGGCAGGTGATGTTCTTGCTGAACATGCCTCTGAGGCTTAGAAGATAACAAACAGGTAGCTGTAGTCCCTTTAGATAGGGAAAGATAGTTACCAGTGGTGAGCAGTTGGAAGGAGAAAAACTGGGACTAAGGCCCTTTCCTCACTAGACTGTTATAGTGCTATTATTCCATTTTCAACATCCTGTGGAATCCTGGGGTTTGCAAGTGCATGGATGGAAATGGCCTAAGGGTGCTTACCACTTTCTTTGCCCTACTTTGAATGCTTTCTCTCCAATGGATTCCTCTCCTCTCAAATTGGGTGGGGAACCTTTGTCCCTCCAGCTGTTTTGGACTACAGCTCCCACAGTCCCTTGCCATTAACCATGTTAGGTGGTGCTCATGGAAGTCATAGACCAAAACATCTGGAGGGCAAAAGTTTGCCCAGCCTTGTTTTAAATGGATTTTTTCCATACGTTTAAAACACCATGCCTGGGAAACTCAGTTGGGGAGGTAATTGGAAGCTGGACCACAGTGTGTGGGGGGATGTAAAGTTATCTACCCCTTCCTTCCACTCTTTCTTTGCTCTTTATCGCCTCCACTGGCAGCAGATTTCCCACATGTAAACAGGATGTGAAGCTACTGTTTATTATATGCATCAGACAATCTGTGGTTTGGATCTGTGATAGTAAACCAGTGCCTGTCAGGCTGTGAAGCTACTATTTATTATGTGCCTCTGGCAGCCTGTGGTTTGGATCTGTGATAGTGAAACAGTGCCTGTCAGCAGGCTAAATATAGCATACCATCTTCCTGCTCAAATGAATTCCATAACTCAAAAGAGTTCTAGAAAATCCATGAAAGGGGCTTGAGGAAATGCAGATTTTACTTTGTTTTCTGGACCATGATGGCAGATGGGGTCAAGAAATTGCAGTAATAACTGGTTCGAGGTCAGTACTCCATGAGCATTCTGCTCGCACCCCCTGGGACCTGCCCATCCATTACATATTTTTGCCCCATCTTCTTCAGAGTATTTGCAGGGCCTGTGATTAGTGTCACTAGGTGGCACTGAACTTAGTTTCTTGGGGAAGTCAGGTGTTTCCTGTGTTTCAGGTGTTTCCTTCCATTCTTCGTAAAGAGGGACAATGAAATGGTCTTGTTTGCTGACCGCTGTGTCTTCTAGACCAATGGCTTTCAATCTTTTGCGTCTTAAATTCCACCAATCCTTCTGTCACAGAACCTGCATTCTATTGTGACAGCAAGAACCCTCCCACAACTTTTTCTGAGAAAGACGTTTATATATTTACAAGCATTCTATTACTATATTTAACTTCTACAATAATTTTAAGGGGACAAAATTGTAGTAGCATTATTGAGAATAACATCGCAAGATCATGATTCTATTAGTAGCAGATAATGATTCTGATGCTGCTTGGAGTTCTACTTTGAGAGAAAGGCAAGACGTATGCCAATGAAATACATAAAAATAGTGTTGAGCATAAATTTTACTGCTGGAGAAAGTGCAAAACACAAGTGATGTAAATTTTAAAAATAGCAGTAGAGTTATGGGGAATGAGGTTTAATACTATGACTAAAAGACTTGTATCCCACCTAGACTATTGAGAACCACTGCTCTATTTTTGGTACTTTTAGAACAATTATAAGAAACACTCTGGGACCAAATCTGAATAACAACCAGGGGGAGCTGACCTTTTAAAGGCTGTCTTGAATGTTCTGCCATTCAGGGAACTCGAGCAAAAAGGACATACTGGTCTCCTTTTTTTAACTGAATGGTCATTTCTTCCCACTTAGGAATTCAAAGATCCTGGTTTATGTGTGACAGACCATTCATAGATGGTTAGGATAGACATGTCTTTCCTGGTTAGTCCAAAGATATTGGCTAAGCCTCTGGAACCACTGAAGAAAAGCAGACATCGCCTATTGCTAATTGCTTTTATACTCTGCTGTTATCCACTAAATCTCTGTGGGAATGAATGCTGCATACCACAGTCTTTATTTTCAGCTTGCAAAAAAAGTCCCAAGTCTCTTCTAAAGCACCCTCCCATCCAGCCTGAGCAATGTGTTGGCAACAAGGATTGGAGAACTGGATGTGTGTGCACATGGATGCAGGAAAGCTGGGGACTGATTAGTCAAACTCTGCATTCTTATTATTGATGGACACATGGCAGAGATTAGAAATAAAAATGAAATCCCTGAGCCAAGGAAACCACAATAGCGTGCTGCTTATAAAACAAATGGGGAACTTTCCATGCTAGACACCAGAAAAATTCAGCCTTTGTGCTGAAGCCTGGTGGTGAGATTACCCAGACCCATCCCAAGAGCAATGGGCTGAACTCACGGAAGAGGCATCATGGAAACATCAGACAGTATCTTGACAGTCCTGGTACCCGAGCGAAGCAGGTGATTTTTCCAGAGAGACCTTTCACATATTTGTGACTAGTTTCCACTGCCAAAAATAATTGCTGGAGTCTCTTGACTCAAGGCAGGCTATTCTGAGGCAAGATTGGTGGGTTAGAAAGAGGGAAGGGAAAAGGCTAAATAATCAGGTTAACATTTGGATAATATCATAGAACAAATGCCTTCCATGCCTCCATTTTTTTTCTTGCGCTGTCTAAATGCAAGAAGGTGGAGCTACTTATCAAAGGCAGCATTCCTCTTTAGCTCTGTAGACAGAGCTGTCAGACATGGTTCTGCATAATATAAGAAAAGAGGGATTCTCTTCTCCCTAAGGGATCTAGAGTTTGTATTTTGAAAATGATGAAAATACAGAGAGATGGATGGCAAGGCAACATGTATTTATTTGACACCATTACTGTACACAGTGGGTGGGCAAAGGACAGCCCTGCAGATGGTGTTTGACTGCAGATCCCATCAGCCCTGGACAGCAGAGCCCATGGTGAGAATGCTGAAAGTTGCATTTCAGCAACGTCTGGTGGGTTACCCTTTGTGTGTGTGTTTATGTACCTTCAAGTCTCCTGCTGACTTATGTACCTAGTGATTAAAAATTGTCCCATCCTGATCAATCCAATCCATCTTTCCAATGGAAGATAATATAGAAAGGAGATAGAAATAGAGGCAAGAGTATAGAGAATGCCCAATTTACACACAAGCCTTGGTTATAGTAAAACAAAGTGAGAACCATGTGGGCCTGCAGGCACTGCAGCTCCCAGCAATTCTCACCATTGGCTATGCTGGCTATTCCTGCTGGGAACTGCAGTTCAACAAGATTTGGGGGACCATACGATTCCCACTGCTGCTGTACAGAAGGGTGACTGGTGTGGAGGGGGAATGTGCCAAAACCTTCACTAAGGTCACCAAGTGAAATCAGGAAAAAGAAGAGAGAATTTCAGCAGGTGTTGCTGGTCAAACCAGCTGCAATTGTTGAAATCCCCTCTTCTCTCAACCATTAAAGGGGAAGGAGCCCTGTCCCTTGCTTCATCTGGCAATCCTGAACTTCACAGAAAAGGTCAGTTTTGAGGAGAGATCTGAAAGAAGAGATTCTGGGAGGTGGGTCCAGGTGTATGTAAGTGAGCAGCAATCCATAGAGACATCTGAAGGAACAGAAGATTGTTAGCCAAGGCTATGGGACCAAATATTGCCTTTGAAAGATATTTTAATGATGGGACAAGTCAGGAGCACAGAGGAGCTGGAAAAAATAGGTTCTGAACCTCAACACGCAGAATGTCCATGCTGGTTGACAGATTCTGGCAATTGCAGTAATTTGGCCATGCTTTGTATATGGTGGGAAAGTGTCAGATCTGAAGTGGTGCTCCCTTTGTTTAGGTTGTCAGAAAACTGTAACAGAAGGATGAAAGAGTCTATCTTTAGAGGAGTGAGCTTAACACTGGGGCAGCCTTCCTTCTCTTCTCCATTACGCAAGGCAACCTTAACAGAACCTGCCTATCTTCCCACTGAACAGATTTATCCCTGTCTCCTCAAACTGATCCTGGAAATTATCCAAAGCCGCTTCACTTTCTTTCACAAGTTTCTTGGCCATGGTTCTTCAATTTTCAAGAGTTCCTGCCAATCCTGAAAGCTTTCAAAGAATGCTTTACAGATTTTGGTCTCATTCTCTGCTCCATGAGCTAAGGGACTGTGGCCCCTAACAGACCAAAAGCCCTTTCCCTCTTTGTGGTTATTAGCTGTACGATTCTACTTTAATTGTCAAGATTCCATCCTGTGGGATCCTGGGATTTGTAGTTTAGGGAAAGGTATTAAGAATTATCAGCCAGAGAGTTTTAGTGCCTCCTCAAACTACAAATGCCAAGATCCCCTAGGAAGTTGCCCTAGATGTTAAAGTGGAACATAGCACTGTAATCGTGTAATGCGAAATGACTCCAGGGCCTGTGCTACAATGATTGGCTATGCAAAGAAAGAAAAGAATCCTATACCTTTAACAGCTGTGTGGAAGAGAAAAGCTCAGTGTGGGTTTCTTGGATGACAAGCTACACCTGCTGAAATGGTCCATTCTGCACAGTTAAGTGTAAGAGTCCTGTTTTCTGTTTCGTGCAGCTATCTCAGGCATTTTGGCAGCTCCCAAGTTTCAGGATTAATTAATGAAATCTCTGCCTTGTAATAAGTAACAGGAAAGGAAGGATGGGAGGGAGGTCCAGAAATGCCAGCTGGAAACTGAGTGCCTGGCTAAGAAGTCAGGGCAGAATCTTTTCACAAAACAACTAGAGAAAGTCAGAGCTCCACACAAGGCCTCAAGTGAAGAGAAGAAGATAAGTCTTCCTGAGCCTGGCACCCTGCAGATGTTTAGGACTACAACACTCATTATCCCCTGCTAGCATGGCATCAGGTAATGCTGTTTGAGGGCATTGGGCAATGGTGAGGGTTGCAGTCCAATATATTTGGCAAGCACATATTTGGGAAAGGCCTGGCTTAGATTGATGTGACATGAACTGGAAGCTTATTCTACACTCACTACACTTCTGGTTAACCTCCTGATTTAAAAAAATGCATCTTCTCAAACTAAAACAAGCAAATATGGCAAAGTTGCTCCCTACATCCTTAAAGAATATGGGGACCATTAGGAGACAACCTGTGCTTACAGGTTAAAAAGCAAAGGATGGGGAGCATGGCAAGGTGGTGCAGCCCCCCCAACCCCTAGCAGTGACCCATCCCTATTTTGTAGGATCTCTAAGAATCCTAAGTACAGCCCATGTTGCGTGTGTTTGCTAGGTGAGGAGAATAGGACCTCATCCCCTCACACGTTCTTTATTTGGCAGGGAGCGTCCCAGTCAGTCCTCTTGTCCCACTTTTTTAGCAGCTTTTAAATATCCCAGTTTCTCTCTCCTACTGTTCTTTCCCCACTTTGTCCTCAGCTTACTTGAACTGGTACAAAATTCTAAGTGCAAAAGCAGTTTGTGTCCTATTAACTCAGCTAGGAGAGAGGAGAGGAGGGGACAGAATATTGTCCTTCCCAGTAGGCTCAGGCAAAAACAAACTGCGGCAGCCTCTCTTGGACGCGTTCTTCCACCTTAGTAGCATTTGCCATCTTAACCGTACTCTGATGTTTCTTAGCCACACATTTCCCTGTTTCCATCTGTGAACTATTTGAGGATATAGAGCCTATTTGTTAAACAGAAGTGTCTATTTTCCTAGTCCCTGCTATGACAAGTTCAGGCTTATTTATTGAAGGGAGAACCAGTTTAGTCTAGTAGCAGGGCAATCCCCCAAGTACAAAAGTCAGTCATGGATACAGACTGCCTCCTACTGACCGCGCAGAGAATTGTCCACACCCACTGGAGAAAGAAATTCCATGACAGGTAACTAAGTTTGTTTCCCAACTTCACATTTCGTTTTATTCCTCTTAATCATGACCCAGCAGAGTGCATGTGTCTGCATATGAGATGTAAAAATTCACTACAACACTTCCCCTAGAGCTAACTTTCTGGTCATTTCCATAGCCAGAAATTTTGTAGTTAAGGGCCCATAAGGGGCACTCAGGGCATCTTTGTGGAGAAGTCAAAATATTAATACAGATAGCCAAATAGGCTTAAAGTGATTTAAATGCATAAAATAGTAAAATTTATTTATTTAACTTATATTTCCCTCCTTTCTTTCATGGGACTCAAGGTGGTATCATTGTTGCTGTTGTGTGTCCTCAGTTGTTTCTGACTTATGGCAATCTTAAAGCAAACCTATCATAGGGTTTTCTTGGCAAGACTTCTAACTACAAGTAAGATCTATTGGATACAAATGTTTCTAAACAAAAAGAAAGTAAATGAACAATTTTATTGAACACACTAAAATAAAAAAAGTTTAAAATCACATCAAAAAAGTAAAAAAGAATAAAAGCATAATGCACCCCATTAGAAGACCCTTCTGCTACAGCAAAGTAAGAGCCAAAGGTCTGTCTAAATAATAATAAAAAAGGCTTTGTCGGGGAAGGGAACAAAGGAGGAAGGACTGAGGACTGGGGTGCAAAGACCAAGGAGCAAGTATGAAGGAGGAGGCAAGGACCAAGGAGGAAGAACTAAGTACAGACCAAAGATGGACCAACTACCAAGGATGGACCAAGGACAGACCAAGGACCAAAGAAGGACCAAGGATGGACCAAAGACCAGGGAAGAACCAAAGATGGACCAAGGAAGGTCCAAAGACAGACCAAGGAAGGACCACAAACCAAGGACCTAAGACGGACTAAAGACGGACCAAAGATGGACCAAAGACTAAAAAGAGACCAAGGACTAAAAAGACCAAAGACCAGAAGCCAACCAAGCCTACTGTGGCATATCCTCCAACTGTCCTGATTTGGCAGAGATAATCCTGAACAATCCTGTGCCATCCTACATTTCCAGCTGCTTTTAAAATGTCCCAGTTTCTCTCTCTTTCTCTCACTTTCTTCCTTTTGCTTCAGCTTACTTCAGTTGCTGCAAAAATAGCTTACACTCAGTAAACACAGGGGAGAAGCGAGCCCTGTAGGCTCAGGCCAAAGCAAACTGCTGTAGTCTCTCCTAGCTTGTTTGTCCTTCCTCGTTATTAACTTTTGCCATCTTGGCCACACTCTGATGTTGCTTGGCCACATATATCACCATTTTCATCAGTGAAATGTTGGAGGGTATGCTGTGGGAAGGACCCCCCAACTTGAGAGCAGCCACTAGGAAGTATTTATTAAAATATTAATAAAATACTACACAATGTTGTGCATACCTGAATTCAGTTCAGAACACCAGCGGAACCTCTCCTGCTCATGATTTTTCAACCAGCAGCTTTTTACGGTAGGACAGTTCTGTGCCTGATTTTAGAGAGGACTTTCTTCTCCTCTGAATGTGGCTATTCACATGAAAAGATTCTCAGACAAGCTCAAAGAGGGGCAGGGCCAGCGCATCCCCACTTCTCATATTTTTATTTAAATGCAATGGATTTTCATGATTTCTATGTCTAGATGCAAATTTAGAAATGACAATATGTCTCACTTGAGTAAGGAAGACAGTGACCTGTAATGGGCACTTTCAAGGCCCCTATACCTCTCCTCTTTTATGCGTCTTGATCTGTTTTGTGTGTCTATGTGTGTGCATGTGCACATGCACCTCCAATCCCACTCCCACCCCACATCTTCAAGTCACCTGTCAACTTATACAGAAACCCCACAAATTTCATAGAGTTTTCTTAGGCAAAGAATACATGGGGTGGGGGTGGGGGGCGAGGTTACCTTTTCATTTCTCTGAAATATAGCCTACAGTGCCTGGTAGTCCTTGGTGGTCCTCCAAGCAAGTACCAAGCAGATCCTGCGTAGCTTCCAAGATCAGATGAGATCTGGTACCTTCAGGGTGTGTAGATACTTGAAATAGACTTTCTGAAGGAGGATGCCTTCAAGGAAAGGCCTGTCAAAGGACAGTGCTCCAAAGAGAGGATGTGTGTGCGTGTGTGTGCGCGTATCTGTCTGTCTGTCCATCCATCCATCCCTGCCCCTGTGCCCATGTCCCTGTCCTTTCAAGTCACTTCCAACGTATGGCTTCATTGGATTGTCTTGGCAAGATTTGTTCAGAGGGAGTTTCCCCACTGCCTTCCTGCAAGTTTGAGAGTGTGTGGCCCTTTTTGCACCTTACCTGGTCACGGAGACATCCAGTATGGGTCCTAGCATCAACCCTGCCTTGAGAGGAACAGAACAGGAGCACTTCCCTCCACACCTCCACTGCCTCCGGGATCCAGGAAGTGCTACGGCCATGCCTCATCCTGCTGCAGAGCAGCTGGGTACGCAGTGCAGCCATTGTGTTTCCAAGGCCTCCGCAGGGAAGGTAAGTGCAGGAGCGCAGTGAGATGCTGGTGTGGTCGCTGGTCATTAATGGGGGAAATCCATCAATGATGATTGCACTGCCTGAGGACAGGAGAAGGATGGGACCATGATGACATCATGCATAAGCATCATCATGGTTCTGTCCTTCTCTGGTCTCTATGGTGGGTTGGGAGGATGGAGCAGAAAGGGTCTATGACTTGCCCGTCGAATCATAGAATCATAGAGTTGGAAGAGACCCCAGGGGCCATCCAGTCCAACCTCCTGCTGTGCAGGACCACCCATCAAAGCATACCCAACAGATGGCCATCCAGCCTCTGTTTAAAAGCCTCCAAAGAAGGACACTCCATCACACTCCCAGGCAGCATATTCCACTGCCAGACAGCTCTGACCATCAGGAAGTTCTTTCTGAGGTTTAAATGGAATCTCTTTTTCCTGCAGCTTGAATCCATTGCTCCTTGTCCTAGTCTCTGGAGCAACAGAAAACAAGCCTGCTCCTTCCTCGACATGACATCCCTACAAATATTTAAACATGGTTATCATGGCCCCTCTTAACCTTCTCTCCTGAAGACTAAACATCCCCAGCTCCCTAAGCCACTCCTCATAGGGCATAGAGACAACTGAGTTTACATGGCTGAGCAAGGATCCAGACTGTGGCCTCCCATCGTCTTGGTCCAGCGATCCAACCACCACATCATGCTGGCTTTCAAGAAGAGTATTGCCCGCTATAAAATAGGTCACCTACCCATTGCACCACATGGAGCTGTTGGGTGAAAATACCTATTATGGAAAATGATCATGCCCATCTCTCCCTCTTAAAATAATTTTTCTGTCTCCTGTGAAAATATGAGGCGAGCAACAACCTATGCCCAAATCTTGCATGCAAATGTTTTTGGAAGGAAATATCTCAAATGGGTGGTGCTCCCAAGCACAGAGGACACAACCTGGAATTATTTGCTCACTCTGATACTTGTCTTTCTCTTCAATCCAGGTCAGGGAATCATATTTGGCTAAACTCTGCCCAAACAAAGATTAAAGAGAACATAAATAGTGCAGCTTAGCTTTATCATTCACTGACAACATAATTGCATAGATAACATGGACTATATAAAATGGTTTATTCCTAGAGAGGGTTATAAAAGATGCAACACAGGCACAGGCAGGACAAGCAAGCAGAGAAACAACAGCCCGTTTTAAAGCACCTCCGTGATGCTAATTAAAATCGTATTATCAATACACTATCCAGTGAAAGAGACAACATAAGCAGATCTGGTTTTAATCTCTGAGGCTGAGCATTTATAGAACACGCTGGATGGTTTCAAGCATTGTGAAATTGTATTTGACAGTTTCAAGAAGAAGTGACAGAGGAGAAAGAGAGAAATTTTCAGGGTTTGTTTATTATATATTGCTAATTCTCCAAGAAAGTCAATTGTGGAGAGGGAGTAATTATATCATGTAATCTTGGCAATGCCCCTATAAGCCAGGCTGAGAGAACAACTTGCCAACACTGGTTTGTGGAAACTTTGTGGCTGTGGTGGAACATGGCTGAGATGTTCCTGTAACAGAAGATATTCCGCACTAGACTGTTACAGTGCAATTATTCCACTTTCAACATCCTATGGAATCCTGAGGTTTGCAGCTTAGGGAGGGGCCTTTGAGGCCCCTCCCTAAACTGCAAACCGCGGGATTCCATAGGATATTGAAAGTGATATAATTGCACCATAACAGTCTAGTGCAGAAATGGCCTAACTGTGTTGTATTTAGATATTGATATTGCATAAATGCTGCTTGGTACTCTAATGGCAGTCTAGCCTTGTAAGATTCTCTCTCACTTTCTTGTCCTTTGGGATGGAAATTGTGTGGCCTTCAAGATATTGTTGGACTGTAATTTCCAGCAGCCTGGCCAAGTGCAGTTCTGGAAGCTACAAGTCAATTCCTCTGAAGAGCTGCAAATTCCCAGGGCTATTAGCTCTTCTGCATAGGCCATGTATAGGGTCTCTGCAGAACAGCCAATGAACGAATGGAGGCTGGGGCAGACCTGCACTGCATTTTCCCTCCCTCCCCAATCTCCCATGCAGTCACTGTTCCATTGATCATATAAGCAGGGCCTGAGATGTTATGTGAAAAAAAAAACCACCATAGAATTTGCCACCTCATTGTTCCACAGAAGCTACATTCACATTTTAATGCTAAGTTGGCCCTAACAGAGCTTGGAAAAGGTGGTTTTTTTGTTTTTTGAGGTACAGTTCCCTGAATCCCCCAGCCAGAATGGGCAAAAGGCATGCTGTCTGGCTCTTCTGGCAGTTGTGGTCCAGAAAAGTAACTTTTCCAAACTCTGATCATGACATGCATGAGCATCGTGAGCACCAGTGAATTTGTGCATTTCCTTGATTTTCTTCTTCCTTGACACAGACTCAAGAAGGAGATATAGGCCCTTTCCGCACGCAGTTATTAAGGCCGGCCAATGCATCTTCCCAGGGAGGTCTGCATGTTGGAGCGGACTAAGTTCAGGTTATTTACCTTCGTTCCACATGTAATTCCGACTAAATGCGCCCCAATGTGGTGGTAAAGCACACTATTTGAAAACCAGAAGAAATCAGTTTTCCAATTTTCCTGATCGATCTGATTCGTACTTTCACAGTGGTGCAGACATGTACATTCACACCAGTGTGAATTGGTGGTCAGGGGAGGGCTCATGGGAGGGGCTGGGGGAGTATGGACTTTCGCACGTACGCATGTATGCACATACACAATGATGTACTAAACCATGCAAAAAAAAAAGGGCCAATCACAGCCGACGGGGCGGGGTGAGTGGAGTGGCGGGAGTGGCCACGGCGGAGGCAGTGTGGATTCATTAACTCACACTCCTCCAAATCAGAATGGAACATACGCAGTAGCTGTGCGGAAGGAAATGAGGGAAAGTCCGCCATGTTTTGAGCCCAGAAAATCTGGTAAGAAACGGCACGAACCGATTCACCAGCCTCGTGCGGAAAGGGCCTAAAAGTATTCAATTCTGTTTTCTACAAACCGTGGTTATTCATTCTGTCTGTACTAGGGCACATTACAGTTTGTATGTAAAGGAGCTTAGGAAAACAAGCCAACTTCTAACCATAGTAAATGATGATGGTTAGTTTCTTTAGATCAGGGATGAGAATCATGAGAACCTCTAGATGTTGTGAGACTAGAGCTCCCAGCATTTTTCAGCATTGGTGATGCTGGCTAGGCCTGATGGGAGTTGCAGTCCAACAACATCTGGAGGGCCATATGATTCTCATCCTTGTCCTAAATTATAATTCTAACCCCAGTTCTTGGTGCATGCAGAATATGTAATCATGGCTAAAAATGGAAATGGAAGTAAAGTCTTCTGATTTCTTGCTGCTACCAGAAAAGAGAACAAGAGGCACACAAATCCAAATTTGGCATTAAGGATGATTCAGCCCACTGTTTCTTACCAGCACTATTGGTGACTGTTTCTTCTCCATTCAAAGCAGGAACCCCCATAAAGGGGGGGGGGGATCCAATAGAAGAAAGGTTTTGCAATAGCACCACCTACTGGATGCTCAGTAGAAATACTTAAATACAATCTCCTGGTGCTGGTAAGGGCTTGTGTGTAAAAGTTCCTTCCTTCCCCTCCGTTCAAAATCCTCTTACTGGTTTTTGAGTTGTATTCCGTATTTGAGTTGGAGAGAAACCCCTTCAACGAATATTAAGAAGAGTGGATGATTTGCACACCAGACACAATGCAAAACTCATAAGATTTCCACATTCCATCCTACCTGTCGTTACCTCTTAGCTTTCATTTATTTTAGAAGAGCCCTTTTGTCAGTAAACTAGGCTGGGCAATAACAGGAGCTGGTCTAATTCCACAAGTTACAGATGCTACTGTGAACAACTAAAGGCTTCTTTGTTTCTTACCCTGCACTAGATCTCCTTAAGATGCTGCCAAGGTAGCAATTAGAAGCAGCTGGAGGTTACTTGAATGCCCTGAGTTAGTTATACAATACACATCAAATTGTTAAAAACCAGGAAAACTTTGGCCAGGCAAGCCATAGATGAAATCCAGTCTTTGGAAGGCATTAGTATATGTGGGAGATACGTTAGCACCTAGAGATGCACAGATACTGCTGGAAATGATTGTTTGCAAGACAGCATTCTGCAGTTTCAGGCTTTCAGCAAATAGCTAGCAACGGAAATGTTCAAGATGAAAGCCTGGTATTGCTGCCAGTAAAAGGAAGGAATAGCCCAGATACAAAAGAATGGGGAAATAGTAGCAGTTAATATATATATCAGGGTGGAATAGGCCAGTTTAAGCTCTGTCCCACGTTTCCTTTGAGTACTTAGATCAAAATGAGGAACATACCTCCAGTGGTCTTAATTTGGCAATGAGAGTCCCTATTAATCCTCTGTTGTCCCTCAGATGCTTTTAAAATGTCCCACTTTCTCTCTTGCTCCCTCCTACTTTCTCCTTTATCCTCAGCTTACTGCAGTTGCTGCAAACTGAGTTCTAAGTGCAAAAGTGATTTGCACACAGCTCTGCGGGGATGGAAGAGACAACAGAATCTTACCTTTCCCAAGAGGTTCAGACAAAAGCAAACTGCTCAGCTTGTGGGTTCTTTCTCATTAATAATGTTTGCCATCTTGACCACGTTCTGATGCTGCTTGACCAGACATGTCCTGGTTTTCATCTGTGAAATGTTAAAGGGTATGGGAGTGCATATTTTAGTAGTGACCGTTTCTCCCAAGAGGTAGTCATGTTTGCCTATAACTGCAAAGACAGAAGGGAACACTCATCTGTAAGACGTCATGGACTAGCATGCATTTTGTAGGGCCTTACCACATTACACCGTTATAGCACTATTATTTCACTTTAACTTCACTTTAACTGGCATGGAAATATTGCATGGAATCATGGGATTTGCAGTTTAAGAAGAGGCATTTAGAATTCTCAGCCAGAGAGCTCCAGTGCCTCACCAAACCACAAAACACTAGAATTCCACAGAGTGCAGCTAAGGCAGTTAAAGTAGAATAATAGAGTTATAACATTGTAGTATGATAAAGCCCTTAAAGACACTGCTAGTAGTACTTATCCATGAAAGTATCTACAGTCATAAGAGCCCTTTCACACCATGAAATTATAGCACTATGACTCTACTTTAATTGCCATGGCAACATCCTATGGTTTTCTGGGAATCACAGTTTAGGGAGGGGCGTTTAGAATTCTCTGTCAGAAAACTCCTCTAATGCCTTTCAAAACTATAAGCCACAGCTTTTGCTAAGGCACTTAAAGTGAAATCATCATGCCATAATTGTAAAGTTTGAAGGTGCTGTAAGGTGTTTTGGTGGATTGATCTGCCATGGGGTGGGCAACTCTGGTACTTCAGATGGTTTGGGAGTTCTGCTCCCATAATCTCTCAACATTGGCTGTGTTGGCTTGGGCTGATGGGAGGTGGGCTGCAACAACATCTGGAGGGCCACATCTGCGGGGGGGCTGTGTCGTTTCCAACTTATGATGACTCCAAGGTGAACTTATCTCAGTGTTTTCTGGGGCTGAGAGGGTGTGACATACCCAAGGTCACCTTGTGGGTTTCCATGGCCAAGCAGGGAAGTGAATCCTGATCTCCAGGGTCATAGTCCAACCACTCAAACCACTACATTACACTGGCTCTCCATATCACATTGGTTCATTTATACTTGGCTTATTTATACCAAAACTGAGAGGCAAAGTGGCTTCCTTGAGGAGTTTCCATACCTTCTGTACCATGAGAAGCCTATGTAGAGCTGAGCATTTTTGGACGATTTTTCTGAATGGAGGCCAAGACCCATAGGCAATGCGATGCTCTCCAAATGATTGGGACTATGGTCATTTCTGCACTAAACTGTTATAGTGCTATTATTCCACTTTCAACATCCTATGGATTCCTGGGATTTGCAGTTTAGGGAGCAGCCTCAAAAGCCCTTCCCAAAACTGCAAACCCCAGGATTCCATAGGATGGTGAAAGTAGAATAATAGCAGTCTAGTGCAGATATGGCCTATGTGTCCCAACTTATTTAATCATTGACCATGACTGTTGTGGCTTATAGAAACTGTAGTCCAAAACTTCTGGAGGGCAATATGTTGCCTTTAAAATAATACTGGCAGGATTTCTTTTATTAAATCTCCAGGAACAGAGGCTTAACAATCTGGCTGGGAGCAGAGCCAGCCTCACAATGAGTCTTGCATTAAACAATGGCTTTGGAAGCATTTTGAGCACAACAGAGCTTACTCCCAGGATTTCAGCCTTAATCTGTGTTGCAAGATTGAGTCTACTATTTTTGCTATAAAGTTTCCCTCCCCATGGAAGACAAAGCTAATATTGTAGGCTCTTAAGGTTTGAATTACATGAGCAGTACTTGTAATGTAGGGGAAGAAATTATATGTCTTTGGATGCAGTGAATCAGATGCAGAAGCAGAGATGATTCTCATCAGATTTACAGATGACACCAAACTTGGAGGGATGGCTAAAGCCTCAGAAGTAGTCGCGTAAGAACAGGGGGGCAGGAGAGGGCTCTTCACCCCAGGCAGCAATGTTTTGGGGGTGGTCCAGCTTGTAGTCATGCCCCTGCATGCCCTGGCCACGCCCCCACGCACTGCAGCCACACCCCCATGTGCCATAGCCCTGTCCCCTCCTGCCCCCCTCCACACACCCCAAGCTCCGCCACTGCTCAGAAGAGAGAACTGGGCTTCAAGATGACCTTAAGAGGCTGAAGAACTCTGTCAACATGTCCAAAATGAATTCAGCAGGGATGGATACTTGTGAAAAGGGTTCAGGAATCTTAGTAGGCCATAAGCTGAACCTGAGTCAACAGTGGAATCTATGTGAACGTGTCTTCAAGTTGCCTGTTGACTTATGGGGACCCTGAATTTCTTAGGGTTTTCTTAGATGCAATGGCAAAATTAGCAAATGTAATTCTATGCTGCAATAATAAAAATACAGGCATACCTCAGTTAACAAAAAAAAACCTCTGACAAAGAAGCTCCTTTATACAAAGTCTTTTTATGCCTGCCCAGTCCCCTTTTCTTCCTTGTCCTCTGCCTAGCTGGACGTTTTTTAAGCAGCTTTGGCATTCAAAAGATAATGATAGAGGGCTGAACAGTCACAGATCTTTGGTTCCAGGTTGCAGCTGTGTGTCAGCAGTAAGCAATGTGATAAAGCTGAGCTTCTGCTTTGTTGAATGGGCTTCTGCTCTGCCTGATTCTATTGTAGCCTTGTGTAGGTAAGCAGTGGTGGAGCTTGGAGTGTGTGGGGGTGGGTGGGAGGCGGGGTGGCTACGATGTGTGAGGGCGTGGGCACAGTGTGTGGGGGAGTGGCTGGCAGTGAGTGGGGGTGTGGCCAGGGCATGTGGGGGCGTGGCTACGAGCCAGAATGCCCTCAAAACATTGCCGCCTGGAGTGAAGAGCCCCCTTGCCCCCCTGTTCCTATGCCGCTGAAGATAAGGGAAATAGCATCTGCCTCCAGAATCTTTTACTGGGCATGTGTGAACAGCAAAACAGTGAGAAATGGGGAAAGCAAATAAGTCTATTTTATCACCTACCCTCACCATGTTCAGAAAGCATAGAAGTTTGGCCACTAAAATGGAAATCATAAGAAAAATGGGCATTTTGGAAGAAACTTTTGAGTGGTCTCTCTAGAACAGTGATTCTCAACCTTAGTTCCTCCAGATGCTTCAGCTCTCAGAAGTCCATGCCAGGATAACCTTCAGGAATTGTGGGAGCTGAAATTCAAAACATCTGGAGGAACAAAGGCTGAGAATAATTGCTCTAGAAAGTTCAAATGTTTTTGTTTATGTGTGCAAGGCTTACCTGACCTGGTTGTTTAATTTCACAGGTGCTTATTGTTAGTTGTGAATAAAAAGTCTGAAAAACATGTTAAACTCCTCTTCTTTTCGGTAGGTTAGAAACCTAGCTATATTCTGTCCACGTTATCTCTGCCCCTGGTACCAAATTTTTGTTCTGAGAAGTCCTGCCTAGGCGCACAGAGGCCCCTCCCTAAACTACAAACCCCCAGGATTCCACAGGATGTTGAAAGTGGAATAATAGCACTCGAACAGTCTAGTGCAGAAATGGCCTAGAAGTCCCCTGAAGTCCCTTCCAGTTCCACAATTCCATACTTCTGGCACTGCTTGCCCTACCTTTGAAGGATACAGCTGATATGGAGACAGGAATTTCTTCTGTAGCAAACAGCAAGATTTAATAAGCAGTTACAATAAACCTCCATTCTGCTAGGATGTTGGCATTAACATGGCCTTTCCTTTCCAGTATTCAAACTATGGCAAAAAAAATGAAAGAGTCTTTTATGAAATCCCATTCTCACTTCCAGTTGATTAAATAATGGTTCTCCTTCCAAAGCTTTCTAAAGATAGCAGTCAAAGGACTTGTCCCACTCCACAGAAATCTCATGCCCTCCAACTGTCCCAATTTGGCAGGGACAGCCCTCACTGACTCTCTAACATGCCACTTTTAAAATGTTCTGGTCACTTTCTCTTCCTCCTATTTGTCTTCAGCTTACTTCATCTGCTGCAAATTGAGTTCAGAGTAGTTTGCACTCAATAATTTAGCAGGTTGATGGGGCAGGGCAGGGTGGGGCAGTGGAATCTCCCCTTTTCAGTAGGCTCAGGCCAAAGCAAACCACTGCAGACTCTCCTAGCTTGTGTGTTCTTCCTCTTTAATAACTTTTGCCATCTTGACCACACACATCTTGCACTTGATGTTGCTTGGCCCCACATGTCCTAGTTGTCATCTGTGAACTGTTGGATGGCATGTAATCTGAGCATTATTCTGTTGCTTTGAGGACATCCTCTGAGAAGAAAATGCATATCCTTCATTTTCAAAGCATGGGTGAAAACCATGTGGCCCTTCAGCTACTCTTGGGTTACAACATCCGCCAAACTTAGCCTGCCATGATGCATGATCTACAGTCCAACAACAACTGGAGGGCCACATGTTCCACATCTCTGCTATATACACTGAAACCTCTTATTTAACAGGTCCATAAACAAGAGTCTCCTGCTACACTGTAATGTTAGAAAATGATAGGTTCAAAGCCATATATGAATGCTATCTTCATAGTTTAAAAACATCCTTGCATGGAGGAAGCTAAGCAAGAACTTTTTCCCTGATTAACTAGTTTTTTACATGCAGAGGATCATAGAATCATAGAGTTGGAAGAGACCACAATGGCCATTGAGTCCAACCCCCTGCCATGCAAGAACAAACACTCAAAACACTCTCAGCAAATCGCCATCCAGCCTCTGCTTAAAAACCTCCAGAAAAGGTGACCACACTCCAAAGCAGCATATTCCACTGTCAAACGGCTCTGACTGCTAGGAAGTTCTTCCTGATATTTAGACGAAATCTTTTTTCTTGTAGTTTGAATCCATTGCTCCGTGTCCTAGTTTCTGGAGGAGCAGAAAACAAGCCTGCTCCATCTTCAACATGATATCCCTTCAAATATTTAATTTGCGTGTGTGTGTCTTAATTGGGGTACTATTTACTGTTCTGTGCAGTTTAGCAGTAAACTCACAATAGAGAATACAGAGGGTTCACCTCTCAGTTCCACATTCACCTAATCGGTTACAGCCTGAAAGCTGATCTTTATGGATTCCCTGACTCATTTTATGTAAGAGGTCAATTGCTATGCTTTAACCTCTGTGTGGTGGCTAATCGGAATTTTGGATCTGACCCAAAGGAATCTTAATTTTACTTAACGATAAGTTGATGTCTCTTTATGACAGCAATTTTTTTTAATAAGACCTGTTGATACAGCTATGGAATGGAAAGCCATCAGATTTTGATGGAGAGCCAGTTCATACTCCAGTTAAAAGACAAATCAGTTCATATATGAAGGAACAGAAATAGCAGCTTGAGGCAGGGGTAGGGGGTAAAAGACAGAGCCAAAGCGCAGTGAGTGGAGATCTGGAAGCATCTTGAGGTGCTGGGTCCTTCTCTCTCTCTCTCTCTCTCTCTCTCTCTCTCTCTCCAATTTGAAGTGGTGTCTTCTCTCTGGCCCAGTGCATTCTGTGGCCATTTCTGCTCTCTGCTGTTGTAGTGCTATTATTCCACTTTCAACATCCCATAGAGTTCTGGGATGTATAGTTTACTGAGGCCAAAGAGCTCTCTGGCTGAGAATTTTAAATGCTCCCCCCTAAACTGCAAACCCCAGGATTCTATAGGATGTTAAAAGTGGAATAATAGCACTATAACAGTAAAGTGTGGAAATGGCCTATGTTTTGTCTACGCCAGTGGTTCTCAACCTGTGGGTCCCCAGATGTTTTTGGACTTCAGCTCCCAGAAGCCCTGAGCATTGACCATAGTGGCTGGGGCTTCTGGGACCTGAAGTCCACAAACATCTGGGGACCCACAGGTTGAGAACCACTGGTCTACACATTTGTAAAAAATAAAAATAAAAATTACTGCATATATCACAAGCCATATATCTTCATCAGAGCTTGGGAAATGTTGACTTACAAACTTTTTCATGCAGCACAGTTATACTACTGTATTCCACTTTAACTACCAGGGGTATTCCTCATGGAATTCTAGCACTTACAGTCTGGTGAGGCAATAGACCTCTTTGGCAGAGAATTCTAAGTACCCCTTCCTAAAATGCATATCCAAGGATTCCATATGATGGAACCAGGGCAGTTAAAAGATAAATCATAGTGCTATAATCGTGTAATATTCAGAAGTCCCTACAGCTTCCAGGAACACCTCCAGCCAACATGACCACTAACTGTCCTGGCTGTGCAGTTGTAGTACCAAGAAAGTAGTTTTTCCTCTGATCTTCAGTACTCTGTGCTCCAAAGCAGTCCAAGACTCAAGCAATGCTTCCTGGGGAACTCAGATGAGGAATTGGGGGCATGTAACACACTGGGCTGCATCTGCTCCTTCCTGTCTTCCACTTCTTCCTCCAGATTTGCCCCCCACTGTTGTACATCACAGGAAGAGTGATGAGTACCATGCAGAGCTCACCTCACAAAAACAAGTTTGGTAAGAAAAACCCTCTAACACCAATAAATCTCTGTTTAATGAAACAGGCCTCTCTATTGATTTTCCAAGCTGAAGCTGAGCTGGGCCAGCTGCTGTTTGGCTCTGGCCAACAACAATAATGGGGGCTAATCATTGTCGTGAGAATATCGGGGGAGTTCTTAGGAAAGGCTGGGGTCCTTCTTCCACGCTCTCACATCTGCGTTGGATTACAAGCTCATCCGGATGATTTTGCTAAGATCAGCAGTGTTCTTGGGCGTATTTACTTTATCAGACAAGAAACCACTAATGTATTTTCTTGGACTTTAGCATAAATAGATTTGAAATCCCCAGTGTGAAACGCCCTACATCCTTCCCCTTGCCATCATTTTTTTCCATTTTAGGTCATATTTTAAGTTTTGCAGTATGTTTTGAAATTAGTCTCTTAAATTTGGCTTTGAATACATCTTCCACTTTTTCTTGAATAGTACTTAGCATAAATATCATTATTATTTCAGAATATTAGCTACCTGTTTATCTGATTATTAATCTTCAGGCATTCCACTTTTTCAGTTTCTCACTCCTCCTCCCACTTTCTCTCTTTGTCCATAGTTTACTTTACTTGATGCAAATGGAAGGGGAGGTGCAGGGGGGACTGTTTTGCCCATCCCAGCAGATTCAGGCAAAAGCAAACTGCTGCAGCTTCTCTTTGCTTGTCTATTCTGCCCTATTAATAACTTTTGCCACCCTGACCACACTCTGACATTGCTTGGCTATATATATGCTGTTATTCCAAAAGCTGGGTGACGCAGAAGTCCACTAGTGATGCCACTGCCTCAACTAGTGATCATGCTGGCTTAGAAGAGAGTTTGGGTTGTGGTCCAAAAAAAATAAGTTTCCAAGTTCTCTTTTCAACCTTTGTGGTTGAAGGGCGGGGTATGACTAAATAGCCTCTAGTCTGTGTGCTGTTCTACAGGATGCCATTGAGCAGCTAAGGCCAGTCCTTGACATCTAGTTTTGAAATATTTAATAGAGGAGGGAGTAACCTTTTATTATTTTTTGACTGCAGCTGGAAAGTATATTAAATGGAGTGGGCATGATGGGTGGGGGAAGACAACTTCATTCCAAAGAAGCTTATGAGAAATGCTGGGAGAGATTACTGCTAAAATGTTCATGAGCAATGGTGGAAACTATTGAGTAAATTGTTGGGGGACCAGCTGTGTTTGTAAGAAGAAGAAGACAAGCAGGTGGTAGTATAGGTATAATGTTCAACTTATTATGGATCACTTTGATACAACCTTTTCTAACTTCTAAGGAATTCAACCTGGGAACATGTGGAGTAAATGCTATTTCAATTTGTGACATAAATGCACACCCCAAGCAGAAAACTGATCTCTCTCGCTTTCTCAATGGAAAAGCATTTTGGAGAATGTAAAATGAGGTGAAAGTTCCTGAACGTTTGGCATGTTTTTCCATTAGTGATAATGTGTTTGGTTCTGAGTACCATAATTCAGTCAGTTTGCCAACAACTGGCAAGGAATCTGTGGTGATGTCAACAATGAGGGAAGAGTGGAGAAACTAGATATGTTGGTCCTAGAGCAAATATTACAAAATAACATGGTTTGGGGTTTGGGTTTTTTTGACACTTAAAAGGGGGAAAATGGGGAGAATAAATACATCACAGAATCTTAGAGCTGGAAGGAGCTGCAAGGGCCATCGTGTTCAATCCTCTGCCATTCAGGAATATGCAACCAAAGCACTCCTGAAAGATAACCATCCAATTACTGTGTAAAGACATCCAAACAAGGAGAATCCACCACACTCCAAGGCAGCATATTCCACTGTCATGCAGTTCTTGTGGCAAAGAAGTTCTTCTCAACATTCAAGTGGTATCTCTCTTCCAGTAATCTGAATATAGGGGGCCCTCAGTGTCTGCTAGGCTTTGGTTCCAAGACCCCCGTGGATACCAAAATTCATGGATAGTCAAGTCTCATTATGTGCAATGATGTGGTAAAATGCCATCCTTTGTATAAAATGACAAAAATCAAAGTTTATTTTTGGATTTTTTAAAAAATAAATATACAGCATTTTCAAGCTGTGGTTGGTTGAATCCATGGATAGACAATCTGTGGATATGGAGAACCAGCTGTACATTGGTGCTCCTTCTAGCCTCTGGAGAATCAGAAAACAAGCTTACTCTACCTTCTACATGACATTTCTTCAGATATTTAGAGATGTCTATCCAGCTCTCTAAGTCATCCCTCATCAAGCTTGGTTTCCAGAATTTAGATCATCGTGGTCCTCCTTCTCTGGACTTGTTCTACCTTACCAATATCCTTCTTGAACTGTAGTGCCCAGAACTGGACACAGTATTCCAAGTGAAGTCTGTCCAAAGAAGAAAAGAATGACACTACTACTACTTCCCTTGATCTGAACACTATAGTCCTGTTGATGTGACCTAGAACTGTATTGGCTTTTTTGGCTGATGCATCACATCCTTGACTCATGTTTAATCTGTGGTCTACTAAAGACCTGTAGAGTACATACTGCTTTGAAAAGATATATTTGACATTAGTTATTTCTTCACTTGTTCTGGTTGGCCAAAGGCAAAGCAAGACAGCCTTTCTTGCATCATTTATTCAATTAGTTAAAATATTTCTAGCGTGCCTTTAACAGTAAAAGCCTTTTCAATGCAGTTTGCATAATACAAGTCCCATAAAACAGTAAAATAGATAAAATGACTACAGTCAATAAAAACTAGCAATAATAACAGATAACTACCCCAGCACTGAAACCTACAATCTAATGTAATTACAGCTCCAAACAAGCAAAAATATATGAGAATTGTATATTTTTAAAAAAATTATCGGACAATTAAGCCCAATGTCAAGTTTATGAAATGGGGAGTTATTAAACATGACCTTTGTTAATGTCAAATAGACTTTCCAACGGAGCATACTTTTCTGGTAACAGACACAATCCCTGGGAGTAGTGTACCAAAGATGTGCCACCCAACACTTTCATTTCTTTTTACATCTCAGCGGCTGCCTTTGTGTCTCATCAAATTCAGTCCATTCAGGAACATATTCTTACTGTCTTTACATTCCAAGTCCAGGGGATTGGCCACTGTATGGCTTTCAGTTCTGATCCACGCCACAACACTAAAAAAGATTTGAGGGTGAGCAAGTTAAGCAGGGTCAGCCCTGGTTAGTACTTGGATTGGAGACTATCAATGAATACCAGGGGCTTTAGGTTGTATTTCAGAGGCTATATTTCAGAGGAAGGAACTGGCAAAGCCACCTCTGAGCATTCTTTGCCTGAGAAGCACAGACACAGAAGACGAGACAAAGCCACTGGTGTGTGTATGAGCACATGTTCATTTGTGACTAACAGATACAGCAGGTGTTTTGCAGCAAAGGAAAGCAAATACGTGCCCCAATTGAATGCGTGCCAAAATTCTACATAGCCAGTGATGCACCAAGGTCCCCAAGATACATCAGAACATTGTTTCACAGGCCTACCCAGCTTCCCCTGGCTGGTAGCATTGTTCTTTCCCACCACGGGTGAAGCCAAAGGTGTGATCCCTGGCAAAAGATTTGTGCAGAGAAAGCTTGAACAAAGAAATCTTTCTTGCATGAGAAACTTCTAGAAATATTGAGCACAGAAAAGTCAAACAACAAAAATTTCTCCCTCATACCTCACAGCTAGATTAAAATGTGGGGCTAAGTGGTCTCTGATGTTCTTACAGAAAAGGTGGTGATCTCATGACCCCCACCTCTTAGCATGTGAAGCTGGGCTGAATAATGAGACTAATTATATCCTGTGCATAAAGTAACCCTTTCCTGGCCTGTTTAGAACTGTTTTGTGCACTGTGGAAGTGCTCCTGACATGTTCCCCTGAAAATGAGGGCCATACTCCTTACAGTCACATTTATGAAAAGGGGAAAAGCATAAATTATTCTGCGATGAGGGTGTCACAAAGTCAGGATGTCCCTGCTTTTTACCACATGTATGTTTTTCAGTATTGATTCTAGCATATCACTGTGCTAGGTGTGGATTAAAAAAAAAGATCTCCACAATTTGGGCCACTTCTGCACTACATTGTTATAGTGCTATTATTCTACTTTCAACATCCTGTGGAATTCTGGGCTTTGCAGATTAGGGAGGGGCATTTAGAATTCTCAGCCAGAGAGCTCCTTGGCCTCAGTAAACTAAAAACTCCAGCATTGCACAGGATGTTGAAAGTAGAATAATAGCACTATAACAGCGTAGTGTGGAAATGGCCTTAGTCTTTTAAAAATAAAAGTTTGGTTGTGATTTAAGATTCAGCCCTGAACCTGGATTCCCAGGTTTCTACAATTAAAGCTACAGGAGCCTGCTGTGCCTGTTCGTGGAGATATCTGACCTTACCACGGCGCATGTGGATTCCTCTGCACATGGGGATGCCTGTGATTTGTAAGCAGAAACTTCACATGGTTCAAACTGTCCAAACAATTGTCAGGGGCAGGTCACAGGAAACATATAATCCCCCTGTTACAACAGCTTCATGGCTACCAGTCCACTTCCAGGCACAATTTGAAGTGCTAGAAAGACAAATACATCTTGGGCCCAGACTATCTGAAAGGCTGTAGTCCCATGTGTCTGTATGTGTCTCCAAGCTGGCTGTTGAGATATGGAGACTCTATGAATTTCATATAGTTTTCTTGTGGTGGTGGTAGTAGTGGTAATTATTGTGTTGTTGTTGTTGCTGCTGGTGTGTCTTCAAGTTGGTTGTTGTGAGTTTTCTGAGCTTTGAGGGCGTGTTCTATTAGTATGTTCTCTTGATGTTTCGCCTGCATCTGTGGCTGGCGTCTTCAGAGGATCTGAAGTTGTTTCCAACTTATGGTGACCCTAAGGTGAATCTATCACAGGGTTTTCTGGGGCTGTGTGACCCACCCAAGGTCGCCCAGTGGGTTTCCATGGCCGAGGGGAGAATCAAACGCTGGTCTCAAGGGTCATAGTTCAGTGCTCACACCACTACACCATGCTGGCTCTCAGAGTTTTCTTAGGAAGATTCAGAGGTGGTTTTGCCAATTTCTTCCTCTGAAATGTAGCCTACAGCACCTTTTATTCATTGATGGTCTCCCATCCAAGTACTAATCAGGGCTGACCCTGCTAAGCTTTCAGGATCAGACAGGATCTGGCGCCTTTAGGGCATTTAGGCCCTTACCAGCCTACATAGCAAATATTTGGTTCATTGATTAAATGGTAGATGATTAGCCAGTTAGCAAATTTTCAGTCAGTTTATAGCTACTCAGCACTCTTTGTGCTTGGCTGATACTGTATGTTCTTTGCCACCTGATTTACGTGATAAGAAAGTATGCTAACACACGTTTGTTGCAAACTAAAATCACATCTTAATGATAGATGGACTTGGATGCTGGACAGGACATGGATTTCTCATGCTTATATCAAAACTCCTTTGGTCTTCTTTCACTCATGCACACGGGCAATCAAAAAGCTCTCTGAAAACTTGTATGTTCTATTGGAATCTTCGTGGCAATGGGATGCAAAATGTGCTTTTCAAAGTGATCAGTTTCATGTATTTATTTGTAAGGTTTTTTTTTTAAAAAAATCCTTCACCCTTGAGATACTAGAACAGTGTAGAAACAGAGAAAGAACTGAAAAATCTAGTTAAACAATGTAACTGGAACAAAGAGAAGCAGCAAACAATGTACTGTAATTGAAACAAAGAGAAGTAACAAATAAAATGTTCAGAACCAGACGCTAAATTCAAAACAAGTCTAGATGCTTATCAATCAATCAAGTATATCCCAGTTAGAATTCCTCTTTACTCTCAAATTCTACTTGCAGCACAATGATGTCTAACCATGCAAGATAAGTCCCCATGTATTCAATGGAAAGGCACCAGATCCCATCTGATCTTGGAAGCTAGGCAGGGTCAGTCCTAGTTAGAATCATAGAATCATAGAAATGTAGAGTTGGAAGAGACCACAAGGGCCATCCAGTCCAACCCCCTGCCATGCAGGAAAACCCTCAAAGCACTCCCGACAAGTGGCCATCCAGCCTCCGCTTAAAAACTTCCAGCGAAGGAGACTCCACCACACTCCGTGACAGCACATTCCACTGCCGGACAGCCCTGACTGTCAGGAAATTCCTCCTGAGGTTCAGGTGGAATCTCCCCTCCTGCAGCTTGTATCCATTGCTCCTTGTCCTGGTCTCAAGAGCAGGAGAAACAAGCCCACTCCCTCCTCGACATGACATCCTTTCAGATATTTAAATATGACTATCATGTCCCCTCTCAACCTTCTCTTCTGCAGGCTAAACATACCCAGCTCTCTAAGTCTGTCCTCATAGGGCATGGCTTCCAGGCCCCTCACCATTGTGGTTGCCCTCCTCTGGACCTGCTCCAGCTTATTCATATCCTTCTTAGTACTTCGATGGGAGACTGCCAACAATTATCATATCCTTCTTAGTACTTCGATGGGAGACTGCCAACAATTATCAGGTGCAATCAGCTGTATTTCAGAGGAAGAGATTGTCAAAACCACCTCTGAGTATTCCCTGCCTGAGAAAATCCTGTGAAATTCACAAGCGTCACCATAAGTCAATAGGCATATGTATATATATATACACACGCACACACACACGCGCGCACACTCGGAGACAGAAAATGAGACTAAGGCCATTTCTGCCCTAGCTGGCCAGCCCCTCCCAAAACTGCAAACCCCAGGATTCCATAGGATATTGAAAGTGGAATCATAGCATTATAACAGGCTAGTGCAGAAATGGCCAAAGCCATTAAAGGCATATGTGTGTGGACATGCACACAGACAAGTAAGCAAGTTTACAATTGCAGCTGTCTTGCAGGTAGGCCTTGCTTGTCAGATATTCAGCTAGCTAGAGGGATACTGCATCAATTCATAGCATTGTAGCATAAATACACAGCTGGGTCCCTATTGCTATATATTTTATATATATTCATATGCTACATTTCTGTTCTACCTCTGACTCCATAGAGTGCCGTGTATCAATTTAACTCCACAGCAGTCTGGTGAGATATGACAGGCTGAGAGAAGAGGAAGATTATTTGTGGAGGTTCACCCAGAGAGCTTCATTTCTCAGAGGGCGGAATTTGATTTTTGCATATTCCTGTTCAATTATCAAGGATTATTTCAGGGCTTACCCGGTGGTGACTTTCTATCATTGCTGTTCCCTTGTTCAGCAGATTTCAAGGTTAGCAAAAGAAAACAAAAAGAAAATTGAACATTTGAATACACCCACAGCCGCCCGCCCACACATATATATAGTCTGACAGAATATGATATCAATAGGACTGCAGACTAGTTTTTAAATGTTCAGTTTTCAAAGGCTAGAATTCTGTTTGGATCTTATGTTTTCATCAGTGGACTTGCGTATATGGGAATTAGCACTGAGCAGTTCCATGACATCTGCATCCAGTAGACGGTTGCTGTTATGTTACTACATAGCAGAGCTGGCGCAGTGCACCACTGCACACTGGTCCCAGTGTGCATAATGCACGAATGTGCATTGCACACTGATTCACATTGCAAACTGATGCACATTAGTCCTGATGCGCATCAGGCTAATGTCTTGGTGTGCATCATTGTAATGTACTAATAAGGTTTCTTTGTGCCTCTACTACTTAGCTAAGTATGCATAAAGTTATATTAAGTAAAAGGTGATTTAGATTTAGGCAACGGTTTTCAATTTTTAATGATTATGCCTGGTTTTATTATAAACTACCTGAAAAGCTTATGATATAGTGCAGGAAATAACAACAAAAACCACAATTCAATTTGTTAGTCCGTATTTATTTTCTTTCCGATTTTTTTTCTATATTCCTTCATTTTCTAAGTTTCCAGTACTAGCTCAGTTTCAGTTAACAGTATATATATTTTCTTTTCTAATGCATCCAGACTTATTAAAAAGGACTAGAAAGTCCCAGATTTTGTTTCTGTTTTTGCTGATTTTATTGTATATATTTTCCACGCATGTTTTATTTATCCCAAAATATTTTCTAACAGCTTCCAGTATGATCAGAGAATTTTTATACAAGCTCTCCATTTTATTTTAACCCAAGTATAAAATCAAAATGAACAGGAACAAAAGCTGGGACTTGTCAATCAGGCTGGATGTTCCCATAGATAATAGTTTCTTTTCTTTCCTCTTTTTTCATACTTTTCTACTTTATTGATCTTTCATTCTAAGTTCTATTCAGTTGGCCCTCTATATCTGTGGCAGTTCCATTCCAAGACATCCCACAAATGGGAAAAATCATTAATGCTCAGGTCCCATATTCTTAAATGGCAGTGACATGAGCATGGATGCTTCAGTGTGTCTGTGTACATGTTGCTGTCCTTTTAGATATAAGATGTGACACTCCACAGTTGCTTAAATTTGCAGAGCCAGAGATCACTTATATGAAGGTTCCTCTGTATTTGAAAACACTTTGTAACATCTGGTATACTTTGAAATGGATTATAATAATGTTATTTATATCCCATAATAATAATACTAGTAATAATAGTTTTCATTAAAGATATATACATGCAGAATCGGGATTAAATGGTCACAAAGGTATATTCTCTCTCTAGTGCTCTCTCTCTTTCTCTCTCTCTCACAGATGAAAACTGGGATGTCTGTGGCCAAGCAGCATCAGAGTGTGACCAAGACAGCAAAAGTTATTGAGAAAGAGGTCAGATGAGGCTGCAATGGTTTTCTTTTGCCTAAGCCTACTGGAAAGGGCAAAATTTCTCCCTCTTCTGTCTTCTCCCCCCTGTTGAGTTGAGTTGAGTGCAAACTGCTTTTGCATTTTAATCTCAATTTGAAGGAATTGAAGTAAGATGAGTACAATGGGGGAAAGTGGGAGGCGGTGAGAGAAACTGGGATATTTTAAAAGCACTTGAAAAAAAGGGATAGCAGAGGATTAATCAGCACTGTCCCTGCAAAACTGGAACAGGTGGAGAGAACGCATACCCCAGGTTCAATAAACGTGTGAGAAAACCTATCTGCTTGCAGTTTGTACGTGCCTAGCTTTACTGAATATTGGTGGGAAAGGGGATAGTTGGCTCACAGCATAAGCAGCTTGTTACCTCAAAAGGTGGGTGACTCAGAGGTCCACCTGTAATGCCAGTGCCTCTATTTAATGGTGGGGAATTATTACCTCAAAGGGATGCCTGCGAGAAGAAGTAACCTTACACCTGTAGGGACATCAGTTAGAGATTAAAAGTATGTTTTATTGGGGAATATCAGTCATGTGCAAGATCCAAGCAGTCTCATAAGCACACAAGGCTAAATGAAGGAAAGGAAGGAAAAATTGGATAATGAGAAGTTAAGGCAAAGTGGGTGATATTTACCTATCCTTCAGAGAAGAGAGGGAGCAATGTGGCTCAGAGTAAGGATCTCAGGGTAGTACAAGAACAGGAATCAGATCAGCAGAGTGATGGCCTATGTCCGGAGTACTACAAGTGATCTAGCTCAGAGCCAGGAGTTAAATAATCTGTTTCTGGCCTGAGGGAGAAAGGTGTTAGTGGCTCTCTAGCAGTGTAGACAGTGGGGTCTGGAACTACCTAATAGCTTTAGAAAGAGGGGGAGGCGGGGCAGCCCTAGATAGTGCCTTAAAGCCCCGCCTCCTCCTGCTGGTGCTCTCCTCTCGCGGGAGGACGGTAAAGAGGACCCTCCCCCCTCCACCCATTGTCACGTGGGCGGTGGGGGGCGCATTGCCGCCCAACCCACGAAATGAGGAGACCACACACAGGGCTTGGGTTGAACTAGGGCAATTTATTAACATGCCTATTTAATATACAATGGTAATGAACTTGAACTTGAACTTGAACTTGAACTTGGTCTTGAACTTCTATCCTAAAAGCATTGATGGGAATTGTGATAGCTCCTTAATGGCTGGACAGGTGAGGAAACAAAGGAGAATTTCGGCAGGAAGAGGAAGGGGGTTGAAGACAATCAGTTGCTCTGTTGAGGCAGTTTCATGTGTTATTGTTTCTGAAGGTTGTCATTGAGGGCATTATCACAAGCTCATTAACACCTGAGCTTCCCGACTGATCCCTTAACTATGACCTGGTAATGCCCTGAGGTCCCATCTGACCTACTTTGACACATATTCAGCCAGTCCTCTTTGCCAACATGGCTCTTCAGCCATAGCACTGTATGATTTATATTTTATGCCAATAAAATAAAATAAATGCCAATAAAATTATGCCAATTAAATAATGTCCATTGCCAATCATATCTTGGAATGAGGGTGTATGGCATAGTATAGCAATCCTAAATCCCCATTTAGGATTGCATGTATGGGCATCAAATATATGCACAAACCTCTTTCCTAACACAGAGAATTCAACATCTTGAACAACAGATCAAGATTTAATGATTACCTCTTCACTAAACAGAGGTTCCCACTTCATTGCTTTTTAAACAAGTATTCTGTAACACAACATCCCCATTTTAACAGGAAGTGGTATTTGTGTGTAGTTATGTTAATGACAGAAGGAGGGTAATAAGCACACACAAACAAAATTAAGAATGATTGGGAATTTCTCAAGGCACAAGGAGGCCCTTCTTTCTGTACTTCAAGAAAAGGCTGGTAAAGAAACCAAACGAGTTTTGTGTCTGGCAGAGTTGACAGTCTTCAGCATTTGATGATGATTTCCAAGAGAGGACCCATGTGACTATTGTGTCATTCCTTCTTGTTTCCATAAAAGCAGACTCATCCCCCTGAGAAATGTACTTCCACATATGAGGGGTATTTTGTTTATAACGGAGACATAGTTCCAGCCCACTTTCTGTTTTCTCTTTGTTGGCAGCTTCCCTTGTTTTCTGGCAGCAAAGCAATGCCATACGCAGAGTGTTCTGCAAGTCCATGAGTGTGAGAACTGTTGTTTATTTTGGACCTCTGAAGCCCATTAGGTTTTCTGTTCTTTCCTGTTATGGAATCTGGGCTTTGTTAAAGGAGGTCCAATTGTTGCATGTCTAGGTTTTAGCCCCAAGTTTCCATGGAGGATTAGCTGGCTTTGTACTTCAGCACAATCTGGATCCAAGTTGTCTCTTCCTCCTCATTCATAAGTGAGATACTTGCCAAGCAGAGTTAGGTGTGTCTTACTGTAGTTTCTTTTGAGGGCAGTTATAGACCTGAAGCTTAGGGTCCACTGTTAGCTAACTGGAGCCATTTTTGCTTCTCCATCTTCTCATAGAAGGGAGATATTATTGCCCCTCACAAAGGAGTTAGAGGAGTTGTACCAATGAGTGGAGAAACTGTGTGTGTGCGCGTGTGCACACATGCATGTGCTTGTGTTTACACCACAAAGCTAGATGTACATCTAAAGTACATACAAGAGAACTTCTGTCAAGCAGCTGAACGTATGGTGGTATCTTTTTGATGGTGCGTCTTGAGGTACTGCTAGACAATTAGCTAGTTAAATATACATATTTTATTGTGCCTTTCCTCCAATAAATTCAAAAGGGTATGCACAATTCTTCTTCTTCATCATATTATCCTAATAGAAACTCCTTTGAGGTAGATCAATCAGAAAAAGAGGGGGGCATGGTTGAGGCTAATGGGCTATATCTACTGAGGAAGAGCTGGAAACAAGTTAGCTTGTTACAGGGCTGGAAGGAACCTAGAAGAGGCTGGGATTCTAGTCCTATTTCTGCACTACACTGTTGTAGCGCTATTATTCCACTTTCAACATCCTATGGAATCCTGGGGTTTGCAGTTTAGGAAGGGGCATTTAGAATTCTCAGGCAGAGAGCTCTTTGGCTTCAATAAACTACAAACCCCAGGATTCCACAGGATGTTGAAAGTGGAATAATAGCATTATAACAGTGTAGTGCGGCAATGGCCTAGAACTACACAATTATAGTGCTATGATTCCACTTTAACTACCATGGCTGCATCCTGTGTAATCCTAGAATTTGTAGTTTCCATGAGGAATTTAGATTTCTCCCCAAAAAGCTCTAGTGCCTCAGCAGACTACAATCTCTAGGATTCCCTAGGATGTACTTGTGGCATTAAAGTGAAATCACTGAACTATAATTGTGAAGTGTGGAAGGGTCCATATTGTCTTTATGGTGCTTAGAGAGACAAGCAGGCTAGTGTTTGGTGCCTCTGAAAAGGCCTCTTTAGCTAATATAAAGCAAAAGAGAGAGAGAGAGAGAGAGAGATAAGGGAGAGGTGAGGAAATGGCTTTGTTGGGCAACTGGGCTGCACGCAAAGCAGCAATAGCATTTCGCAAAAGCCACTACATACCCTCCAACCTTTCACAGATGAAAAGGTAATATGTGTCACCAAGCAACATCGAAGTGTGGTCAGGGTGGCAAAGGTTATTAATGAGGAAGAACACATGAGCTACAAGAGGCTGCAGAATCTTTCTCCTGCCTGGCCCTACTGGGAAGGGCAAGATTCCACTCCTTCCTCTCCTCAATTCCTGCTGAGTTGAGTATGAACTGCTTTTGCACTTTGAAGTTTGCATCAAACTGAGGAAAATGGGGAAATGAGAAGAGAAGCAGAAAGAACTTGGGACATTTTAAAGGCAGCTGAAAAAGTGGGGGGGGGCAGAAGATCAATTGGGACATTCTCTGCCATATCAGGAAATCTGGAGGGTATGCAATTGCCTTTCTGTTGGTTAACATCTCTACAACTCTGCCAGTGTTGCCAGTTCCTCACATACAATATATCAGTGGATGGTGTGGTCTTTGGGGATCGAGTGTGTATGTGAGAATTGACAATGAATATATGCAACTGAAATAAGAGATGTGCACTGGAAGAGGAAGCAACTCACCTCTCCCAGACATGTTGTAAAAAGTGTGTGACAAACCCATCCTCAAATTGGCACAAAACCGTATACTACTTGTAATATCAGACTTGAGCGCCAGCGTGTGGTATACAGCATTGGACTATGATCCTGGCAACCAGAGTTCAATTCCCCACCAGGCCATGGAAGACCACTGGGTGATCTTGGGCACATCACACATGCTCAGCCCCCAGAAAAACCCCAGGATACGTTCATCTTAGGGTCACCATGAGTTGGAAAATGACTTGAAGACACACAACAACAGTATCAGACTAAGATTTGTTGACGGCAGCCATGAAAGTTAAGGACAACTTGAGCTGCCACAGTGGCTTTGCTGACAGCCGTCCTAGTAAATGTAGGAGGGCAAATATGACCTAGAGCTAAACCACCGTTAAAATTCCCTGATTTTGCCTAGAAGCTGCTTGACATCTATGTAAATGGAAGACTGCACAGTAAGCTCTCAAAGGAGTCTTACTTTAAAACAAATGTTTTATTGTTCTTTTTGTTTTAGTTCAACTTTATATAATTTGAACATAGTATCAATAGTCACGAATGCTGACCAAGCCCTTCCCTGTCTAAAAAGAGCTGTTGTTTCAAACAATGCTGATCATGAACTACTCAACTTTTACTGTTAAAAGATGGTTTCTTTATCTAGCATTCAATCTTGTGATGCTGTGCTCGATTTGAAAAATGCAAAACATCCTTAAAGGCTTATTAATTTTGCCTCATCCTGCTGTGTTCTCTCTCTCCCCCCCCCATACTGAAGGGTTGAATCCTCTTGTTTGCCTGCCAGGCTTCTTGGAATCTATTCATGCGTTAGCAATTTAAAATAAAAGGGGCCATTGTGGCATGAATCATACCCAGTAGATTATCAGGATGGAGACCAACTAAAGTTCAGCAATGTAAGGTCATAACGTTCAGAAGACTGGTAAAACTTTTCCCAAGTCTCTGCTTTTGCTCAAATACACATCGATGCATTAGTACATTCAGAAAAAATTAAAGGGTTCTTCTGACCCATTCCATGGGTACAGAGAACCACTTTACCTATCCTTCACATAACACATAAATCATTTGTGGACTTCATGGCAGCAAGGTGTAAGCAGTGGCCACTCAGTTAGTTCTGTCTCATTAACAAAAATGGTATTATGCTATTTTTTCACAGTTGAGAAGGGCCTTCAAAGCAGATTACATAATAAACCAATTCAGCCAGATGATCAAAACCAGCACTGTAGAATAACAAACAGTCAAGTTAAAACATTCAGATAAAAAACACTAAAAGCCAAGTAGTTTTCTTTTTTTTTTAAAGAGGTTTCTCACAGCCATTCTCAGGACCATCAAGAATGGATGGAATTATACAATGAAGGTGATGCAACAGAGAAGACTCTGTAGCATGCTGAGACAAAAGCTTGGCTATGTAGCTTGGTTGATTCTAGTAACTGAAGTCAAGAAAATAATTTTCTCAGGCTCTAGTTTCCACCAGTGTTTGTTGAGTCATGGGAAAGTACCAGAGCCTCCAAGGATCATCTCAACCCATTGGTTTGTTCCTGTGGAAGGAGATGGTCTTTCAGATATCTGTCTTTGTGTTGTTTAGGGCTTTTTAGGTGGATACCAACTCTAAAACCAAGCCTGGGAAGTAGGTAAAAATCTGTGCAACTGATCTAAGACCAACATAATCTGTTTCAAAAAGAATGCAATCACGAGGAAGCTGGCTGCTTCATTTTTTGCATTAGCTGCAGTTATTGAGGGTTTTTTTTTAATGAGTGATCCCATGCAGAGTGCATTGCAGTGATCTATTTAAGGCATGGAATGTGAGCTATTTCATATTGTAGGCCAGCAGTGCTCAAACTGTAGGGCAGAACTCTGCTGGCACAGTGGTTAAATCCCAGTACTGCAGCCACAACATTGTGAGTTTGATCCTGCAGGGCTCCAGGTTGATTCAGCCTCCATCCTTCCGTAGATCAGTAAAATGAGTACCCAGCTTGTTGGGGGCAATTAGCTGAATACATGTAAACCACTTAGGGAGTGCTTTGCACTGATAAGTGGCATAGAAATGTAACTGCTATCGCTATAAAAAGAGGTGCAATAGTTACTGAAGGGGGTTGCAAGAAAAGTTAGCTTGCAAGTACAGCAACTGTGAAAAAGAATGACAAGCCCATGTGTGTGCATGTGTGTGCTGTTGAGACTGGTTTCTGCAAAAGAGAAGTGCAAAGTGTCTACCAGTGTTATGCCTTTCTCCAACTCAATGTCTATCACAAAAATTGGCTTCCCTTTTCAAAAGCTTTTCCCACTCAGCTTCTCCAAACATGCTGTTATTGGTGCAGCAGGTGCATGCTCCTTGGCAACCATGAGGCAATTTCCCAGGTGGGAGGAAGGGAAGGGAAGAGGGGAGACCCAGAGCATGAGAACTCAGCATTGAGGAAGGGCATATGAGGCATGAATGGCCTGTGAGGGAAGGAGGGGCATAGGACAGGACACCAGAGGGGATACAACATGGAGTGGTGGTAGGGGGCTCAGTGTAGATGTGAATGGGGTCATAAGAGTAAAAAGTTAGAGAACCACTGTTGTTGGCAGAAGCACCTTTTCCAGGAAAGGATACAGCCAGCCCACTAGCTAAAGTTGGGCAAAGGCACTCCTGGCCACAAAAGCAGCATGAGCATCGATGACCAATGCTGGATACAGGAACAGAACTAAGCTGGAGTGGAACTCCACAAAGAACAGATTATACTATCAGTTTGGGATTAGATTGTCTACTGCTAGCCAGTTGTAGTCCTCTTTAGTCTTGTTAACCCATATTGAATCCATCACTGCATCTAGACAATGGTTCAGAACTGCCATAGCTTTCTTGGCAGCAGTTGCAAAGAAAGGCAGAGCTGTGTATCATCTATGTAATATATAAAAGTCAAAGTTTGCTTCTCTGTGTCAGGTGAAGACCTCATATGATTGGCTACCTAAGAAGATTCTATGGATTCCTGGGGTTTGCAGTTTAGGGAGCGGGCCTTTAGAATTCTCAGCCGGAGAGCTCTTGGGCCTCAGTCAACTGTGTCTGTCTTGAATAGACTGGTTGCTATGGAGACAAGCCCTTACAGCAAGGAGGAGGGCAGTGTATTCCCTCAGGAAACCAACCTCTGTATGTTAATAACTCTGAATACAGATTGGATTGGGGAAATGGGGAAAAGTTACAGGTACTGGACAAGACAGTTTGGGGAATTAGAGACAAATCTTTCTAGCAAGAATTACCTGTGAGAAAATAAAATCCCAGGCAACGCCAGGTATATACACTAGTATATTGATAAGACCCAGCTCCCAAAACTTGGAAATCTTTCCAGACCATGGTGGATAACATAGAGAGCCCTGGGGGCACTCCACAGGCCAAAAAAAAAAGTGGAGGAAGTGGGAGACAGAGAGAGAAGAGACTGAGACTGAGACTGAATTATAGTCCCTGAGCACCACATTCTGAGACTGTTCAACCAGGTTGGTCTCTGGAAGTAGCGTAAAATATTGCTTCCCAACCCAGCCATTCTTTCTCCTTGTAGACATTCCAGCCTATGAAATGGCAAATACCAGAAAGGTTCAAAGGATCCTCTTCAGTGCATCTTCCACACACTGATGGTCTTGACAGGCCTTATCATAGGGCGTCATAAGACTTCCCTTATGCAGAAACTGTGATGTTCTTTGTGTTGCAATTTATAAAAGAAATACAATAGACACACTGTTCTCTGAAGCAGTAAGAAGTTACTTGGGTTATTTAATCTGTAAATTATGGTCTGCTATGAGGCTAGAGATGGATCATACCAAAGGCTCATCTACACCAGCATTCCGTTCCCAGAGTGGACAAGCAGATGATCATGAGAAGCCTACAAACAGGACATGAGGGCAGCAGAATCCACTCTACTCATGCTCTCAAAACAGCTGGGTCAGCATTTGGAAAAATCACCTTTGGGGACTATAACTACTGGTCAGATCTCATCAATACCAGTAAAGATTCTAGAAGAGATCATTAAGCAGTTGGTCTGTGAGCACAGGTATCTCAAAGGCAGGTCATGCTTGATTAATTTCTCCTCTCTGAATCTCTCTAAATAGTTATAGATTTGAAAGATCAGAGAATTCTGTTTGATACAGCTTATTTTGATTTCATTAAGGCTTCTCACAAGGTTTCCCCATGATATTCATGAAGATGAGATGGTAAAATGTGGGCTAGATGATGCTACTGTTTGATGGATTCTTAGCAGGTCAATGGACTAAATCCAAAGAATGTTCCCCAGTTGTCCCTCATTATCCTGAAAAGAAGTGCCACAAACATGGTGCTGCCCTGGGTCCAGTGTTGTTCAACATTGGCCATTTCCACAAGGGGTGAGGGAATCGCCCCGTGCTGCTACTTACCGGGTCTTATGGCTCCCCGGTCTGGTCCAGGCTGCTCTGAAGCAGTACGTGCTTGTCGCTCCATGCTGCTCCAGTGTCGAAAATGACAGCTTCCGGTTGGTTGAGGGTCTTGATCAACCGCTGAAGCTCGCCAGCCTAAAGCCTGCCCCTGGCAGACTGCAGGCTCTCATTGGTGCGAGCTTGCAAATCTGCACAAGGGAGCAAGCTCGCACTGGTGCGCTCCATGCTTTTGAAAAACTGAAAGAAACAGGTTTTTCAAAAGCACGTTGGACGAACACTTGGGGTCGTTCTGGAGCGGGCTGAGGTGCGGATCTACATTAAATAGCCTGGACTCAGTCTGCTCCCAGGTACAGACGTCCTCCCTGGAGGATGGACTGCACCATTTCAAATACCCCGTGTGGAAATGGCCATCTTTATAAACAACTTAGATGAAGGAGAAAGGCTCATGAAATTTGCAGGTGACAGCAAACAGGGAAGAGTAATCAATATACCTCAGAAGGTATAGTAAGGATTCAAGATTACCTTAGCAGATTGGAGAACTGTACCTATATTTACAAAATGAAGTTTAAGAGGGATAAATGTGAGACAATACATTTGGACAGGAAAAATCAGGTGCACAACTGTCATCCACCAGCCTGTTTGGAGACCTCACAGCACTAAGTTCTTGCTCTTGAGTTTTTGTATTCTCCTTTTCCTTCCCCATCCCACTTTCCTTTCCTGTTGGCTCTTGTTATGTTTTAAGTATGAGGGCAGTGTCTCTCTTTCCTTTTTTATAAAAAGAAATGATATGCAAGCCTCTCTGATAGCTGTTCCAACTATTGTTAAGTGCCTTTAAGTTGTTTCCAACTTACAGTAACCCTAAGGCAAGCCTATCACAGGATTTTCTGGGGCCTGGGAGAGTTTTATGCACCCAAGGTCACCAAGTGGGGTTTCTGTGGCAGAGCAGGGAATAAAACCCTGGTCTCTAGGGTCACAGTTCAGCATCAAACCACTACACCATGCTGCCTCTCATTCCAGCTGTACTGCAGAGTATATTGCTTGAAAGCAAGCAAGCTAGCTAGCTAGCTGGCTGGCTGGCTGCTGGCTGCTCTTTAAACCCAACGGGACTGTTTCCTGCCTATCTGAAGTCTTTCTGATGCGCTAGTTATTGCAGAAATATATAACATGTAATTAAAACAGGAGAGAAAAGGAGATTACTGGTGTAGCTTTCACAGAGCTTACATTCCCTGGAACAATGATTTATAATGAACTATGAAAGGACTATTTCTTGTACTTCTGGGGAAAAAAGCAGGGCTGTTAGCATATGTTGAATTAGGGGTACTGCTCCAGGCAAACATTTTCTTCATGCAGTCCTTTCCTATTAGAGCAAAGGAAGGACTTTTAGGCCATTTGAGGCTTTTCAGCATGCCTCTATTCTATTTCACATTGCTTCTCAAGTTTCCCTTTTGCTTAGAGACAATGTCATGCGCCTTGAAGACATTTCCAACTGACAGCAACTTTAAGGCAAACCTATCGCAGGGTTTTCTTGGCAAGATTTGCTCAGAGGGGTTTGCCTTTGCCTTCCTCAGAGGCTGAGAGAGTGTGACTTGCCCAAGGGTACCCAGTGGGTTTCCCTGGCTAAGCAGGGATTTGAACCCTGGTCTTCAGAGTCCTAGTCCAATGCTCAAACCACTACATCATGCTGATCATCAATAATCAATATATCTAGGCAACCAGACCCCAGAAATTCCCAGGTGTCTGTGATGATTCAAAGCCTCCTCCAGCAGACATGGTGAGTTACATGTCTGTTACCCTCCTCCTCCACTAGAAACAACAACATAATCATTGTCGTCATTGTCATCATCGCCATCATCATCATCATCATCATCATCATCATTTCTTACCTACCTCTACCTATGGAATGAGGTAGGGAAGAATAGATTAAAACACAGCAACAAATAGACACATAATCCAGTTAAAACAGGATGACCTGTTAAAAATACACAATGAGTTAAAACACCATTAGCATCCATTAAAAAGCATACATATTAAAAACAATCAATTCATAATTTTAAAGACTTATGATTTAAAAACCATCTGGATAGGTCCGGATATCTTAATTAATTGGGACTAATTAGCTAGAATCCAAATCTATATTTGGAATGTATGTTTAAATGCAACTAGTAAACTTTCAACCATGTGTCTTGAGTGCTGTCTGTTTGCCTTGTGTTTTATTGAAATAAGTTTCAGAAGAATGTGCAAGAAATTTTGCACATTTCTTTGTAAAACTCTGCTGTGGGAGACTGTCTCTTAATTGAGCCGCTCTCCATCCTCCCCCAAAAGGGGCTCACTCTCACTCCCAGGTAACTATCCTAATCCAATAAATTTGGGTTATGGGCCCAGTTTTAATCTTCCAGTGTTTTCATGTTCTGATTCATCAAATCTGCATTCCAGTCAAAAGCCAGGTGATTCTTTTCCAACAACACACATATGCAGTGGGAAACATCATGTGTGAACCATTACAGGATAAATCTAGCCCACACCTCCCATAATCCTTTACCATTGGCTATGTTGTTTGGGGCTTTTGGAAATTGAAGTCTAAGAATTCTGCTAGCTCAAAGGTACCACACCTCTGCTCTTTAGCAAGAGAACTGAAACACAGTACACAGCCCACATTTCTATAAAGTGACACTTGGATGTTCAGTGCAACCCACCTATGACATGAAGACAATTATACAGGTCTGTTGCATGTCAGGAAACAATGTTGTAAGAAGTCAGCAGAAAATATGTGGGAAATACAACCTTAATCTCTGCTGATATATTCAGCAGTGTTGAAAAATTTTTCTCATCTTCCTATAATAAATATAATGAAATAAGTGTTATTTTTTTAAGAAAAAATATATCTTCCATAACTTTCAGTTCATGGATAAAACCACATATAACGTCTTGCTTTGTCTAATTCATAACCTGTCTTATGAATGTCTTCGTGGTTGGCTGTTCTATTTAAGATTTTATCGTTGATACCTGAGAGGTATCTGAAGCCATTTCCACACTACACTGTTATAGTGCTATTCTTCCACTTTTAACATCCTGTGGAATTCTGGGGTTTATAGTTTACTGAGGCCAGAGATGCCCCTCCCTAAACTGCAAACCCCAAGATTTCATAGGATGTTGAAAGTGGAAGAATAGCACTATAACAATGTAGGGTGGAAATGGCCTAAGTCTCCTATCCCATTACAAAGATTGGGTAGGGAAAAGGGAAATCTTAACATTTTCTACATAGGGACCAAAAGTTCAACTGGCTTTAAATGTGGCCTTTTGCCAGTCTTGCATGTGAAAAATGGTGTTATAAAAACATCTTGATTAATGCAACCAGGAACCAGGTCCCTTGGATTTAAAATGGTCCATACTGTGCAGAGAGCCAGAGGTGCTTCCAACTCACATCTTCATTTTGCAAAGTGTATTACTTTGCATTGTTCTCCCCGCGGTGGAAGGCGATGTTGTCATTACCCACATAATGTGATAATGGCAGAAGCAGATGTTTTTGTTTCTCTGTTATTTTTGTTAATCTTCACTTAAGTGGCCTCTCTCTCTCAGTCTGTCACTTTCGCTCCCTCACACTCTCTTTCCTTTCTCCTCGCTTTTTTCTTATCTGGACCCTGAGGAAGAAGGATGAGGAGGCACGGAGCGTGAGATTGTGCAGAGGCAGACAGTGGGGGAGATGATGAGAAAAGGGGAAATGTTTCTTGGAGTATATTTAAAGCTTCATTCAATGGATTAGTTTAAATGAAATGTCCTGGAGTGTGCGTGCATATGTGCATATGTGCGATGGGGAAGCTTAAGCAGATCTCAGAGGAAATGACTTAACAGAAAAGGGGGGAAATTGGCATGAATTTCAGAGTGGCCAAATCTTTCAATTACACTGGGCTGGATGGGGTGGTGGTGGTGGTTTACGACTTGGAAACACAGGATGGAGTTTACCTGCTGAAACAAAGGGATGAGGAGATTCTGGAGTTTGTGTTGTGTGGAAACATCTGTTGGTTCTTCCAAGACCTCTCAGTTTTTCTGTGCCTTGTCTTTTGTCTGTTTTGGCTCTGTCTCTGTTCACCAAGTCAGCCAGGAAATCTCAGGGACTTGGAGTCATAGAATTATAGCATCATAGAACTGGAAGGTACCCTAAGGGCCAACTATTCAAACATGCTGCCATTAAAGAATCCTTTGCTAAAGCATCCCTGGGACATACATAATACCTACCTAATCTCTGTTTGAAAACTTCAAATGAGTGAGAGTTCACTATTTCTGAAGCAGGTTGTTCCACTGTTGAACAGCTCTTCAACTGAGAAAGTTATTCTTAATAACTTATTTCTTGCCATTTGAATCCATTGGTTCATGCCCTAGTCTTTGGAGCAGCAAAAATCAAATCAAATTTTCTTTTATGGTCCACAGACCCAACATAGTGAACCATCCAATTGTACAATATAGAAAAAATACACCTACTAAGTATAGGATATAAATATATAAATAGGATAGGCTATAAATAGAATATAAAAGCATAAAATAGGACATAAATACATAAAATAGTAGATGAATAAATGAAGTAAATTAAGATCATAGACAAATATAGATTATTAGATAAAATATATATAAGCGTTCATTAATTCCACCTCATTGAAACAATAGAATTGGGTTGATCTTAAAGTACATTGCCAGTATCCCGACATAGGCCGTTTCCGCACTACACTCTCATAAGGCAATTATTCCACTTTCAACATCCTATGGAATCCTAGGGTTTGCAGCTTAGGGAGGGGCCGACTGGTTTTGATACTTCTCTCTCTCTGATCTTAATAGCTGATGACAGAAAGTTAGCAACTGATAGGATTACGTTTGGACATATATCTTCCAACAGGATTTTTACACAGAATTTTTCCGAAAGGCCTGGCATAAAGCTTAATAAGGAAGAGATCAAATGATGGCAACTCTGACTATATGTGACATTGATTCAACATCTTGCAACCCCCAAAGACAAAGCCTTGCAGAAGTGGGCAATCCAGCATATCCAGCAGAAAACAAGCCGGCTCCATCTACTACATGGCTGTCATGCCGCATCTCAGTCTCAGGTTAAAGGATAGGCTATGAGTGTGCTGCTTTTAATGTGCAATAAGTGCTTTATGTGTTTTTAATTGCTTTAAATATATGTCTTAAAGTCATGTTTTAGTAGGGCTGATTGTTTAATGCTTTTTAAGCTTTTGTACCATGTATAGTTTTAGCTATTTTCTTTTAACCTATATTTGTAAGCCGCTTTGAATGCCATTTTGGAAGAAAGTCGTATCCACAACAGTCTTGTGAAGCCAAGAAACAATGACTGGCTTAAGGTCAAATGGTGATCTCAAGGGCTTGCTGGGTTTGAACCTGAATCTTGCATGCTGTTAGCTGTGAGTCTGAGTTTTCAGTGGTTTGTCCTGGGGGCACCAGAAAGATCAGATAGCTATTTTCAGAAAAAAAGTGAAAGAGAAAACTGGAAATGTGCTTGTGAGATGTGAATGACACTTGAATCATGCTGATGCAAAGTACTTAATTCAGAATAAATGAGTTTAGTATTGCACTGCACATATTAGAGCAAGGTTCATGTCCTATTTCCAGAAGGGTATCTTTTTTATGAGCTAGTGTGTTGTAGTGGTTTGAGCATTGAACTATGACCCTGGAGATCAAGATTCAATTCCCCGCTCAGCCACGGAAACCCATGGGGTGACTTTGGCCATGTCACACATTCTCAGCCCCAGAAAACCAGATGATAGCTTTGCCTTAGGGTCAACCTAGGTCAGAAATGACTTGAAGGCACACATCAACAACAATCTTTTTTATACAATAAGCTTTTCTAATTCATATGGTGAAACTGATCTTTCTTATGTGAAAAAACTGGTATTTCCAGCTCTCCAACTCTTAGGAAATGAAATCTACCTGCATTGTCATTTAATTAGGAGATATATAAAGTTGGCATGTAACAATTGTTCTGATATGCCTTTTGCCACTCTGTGGCCTTTATTAGAAATGTCACTTGGTTAATCAAAGGCTCGATGGTTGTTTCAATCACTTCCCACTAAAACTGATCACACTTGATTCAGTTCTTTATTTCTGGAGTACACACTCTGTCTGAGCTCTCTATCAGTTCCCCTTGAAATGAGAAGAAAGGTCAGACTAATTCATTGAGGACCATCCATGGCTGAGGTGGACATTTCCCTCAGAACATGCCACTAATAGTTATTACAACTCATGGGCTGGCAGATGATCTTAAAAGGTCATCAGCAATGCCGTTTCACATCACTTATTTTCAAATGTTCTCTGATTATTGCCTTGGAGAGCCAACAATATGAAAATGAGATGTTGACAAACATTAAATGTCAGTGCCCAAAGCAAATGACTAGAATCACTGGGGTTATTAAAAGTTTGTTTGTTTGCTTGTTTGCTTATTTGTTTGTTTGTTTTGTATTTTGCCTTTCTCCCAAAACTGGACTCAAAGCAGCCAAAGTCGTGAGTGGGGGGAATCTATTAAATTTTCTCTAGTAATTCTGCTTTCCTGTTCATAATGTCTTAAAATCATTTGGTCAGATTTGAATACCATGTGGTACACCTTTGTCCTCCCTCCCTCCAAGTATTTGCTTCAGTTCAGGTCTTTTTGCACCAATGATTTGTTGATAGTCTTGCTGCATCATGGGTTTTTTTTGTAAGCCTCGAATACTTACTATACAGTCTTATCTATATTTATTCAATATGTTTAGGTGCAACAAATGCTTTCTGGATATCTTGTCATAAGCAAAGCAGCCTCAGCAGTGAGAAAGAACAGTGCAACTATGGCCATTTCCACACAGGGCGAGGGAATCACCCTGTGACGCTACTTACTGGACTTCTTGGCTCCCCGGTCCGGTCCACGCTGCCCCGGAACAGTGCGTGCTCATCGATACGCACTGCTCCGGCATCCCAGATGGCAGCTTCTGGTTGGTTGAGGGTCTCGACCAACTGCTGAAGCTTGCCAGCCTAAAGCCCACCCCCGGCAGATCGCAGGCTCGCATTGCACTGGCGCGTTCCATGCTTTTGAAAGACCTGTTTTTAGCGGTCTTTCAAAAGCATGCTGGACGACCACTTGGGTCGTTCCGGAGCGGGCTGAGGTGTGGATCTACGCTAAGTATGTCCGACCCAGTCCACTCCCAGTTGCAGATGTCCTCCCTGGAGGACGCTCTGCCCCGTTTTAAAAACCCCGTGTGGAAATGGCCAATATTCCATATTTTAAGAATGTAAGGCCATTTCCGTCCTACACTGTTATAGTGCTATTATTCCACTTTCAACATCCTGTGGAGTTCTGGGGTTTGTAGTTTACCAAGGCCAAAGAACTCTCTGGCTGAGAATTCTAAATGCCCTGCCCTAAACTGCAAACCCCAGAATTCCATAGGATGTTGAAAGTGGAATAATAGCACTATAACAGTGTAGTTCAGAAATGGCCTTAGTGACAATACAGAGCATGTCCAGTAAGAAAGAACAATGGAAACCAAGTCCTGTAAGGATCATTAGAAAGAGCTGGGTGGGTTTAGCCTAAAGAAGAGTGGATTTAGGGGAGATGTGTTACTTTTCTATATTATTACTGTACTTTTAGTAGCAGCAGTTGTAGCAGTACTATTATTATCTTCCTTTATATCCTTTAAAAAAAATCAATAATGGGACTTAAGGAGGCTGAGAAATTATCAAAACGAATACAGATTATAAACATTCTATCCATCTCTCTGTCTGTCTATATACCTACTTACCTATCTGCAAAATTACATCTTTTAAAAATCTCTTGTCTTCTTGTATCTGAAGTGCTGTTGCAGAGAAAGTACAGCTTACTTTAGCTCTGTTCTTCCAAAAGGTAGAGCTAGAACTGATGGGCTGGATCGAGAGCAAGTTATCTACAGCAGACCCATTAAAGTTATGCTACACAGGATTAACTTAAATCCCATATATTTCAATGGCTCTATTTTCAGTTGGAGCATTTTGAGACAGAGGGCTCTTCACACTAGGAATTAGAAAGGAGGGTTCAGGTTTTTCATCTTTTCCCCCCATAATGGGGTATCTCTAGTAAGTAAAAAGGTGGAAGAAAGGGAGGAAAAACAAAGGAGGATCATGGGTGGAAGACATTGTGGTCTGTAAAATAACTGAGTGAAGGAGGGAGGATGATGACATGGTAAAGCCTGTATCCAACAGAGTCAGAAGAAATAAACAGGAAGCTGAACTCAGATAAAGGTTTGAGGATAAAATACTCAGAAGTGGAACAGGCTGGCTGAGGAGGAGCTGGGCTTTACATTGCCGGAGGTATTTCAACAGAAGTTAGGTGTCATCAAGGATGCCTGTTCCTGCATTCAACATTGCTGCTCTAGCACTGAGCAAGAGGACTAAAAGAGAGCTCTTTGGCCTCAGTAAACTGCAAATCCCAGGATTCCAGAGGATGTTGAAAGTGGAATAATAACAGTATAGTGCGGAAGTGGCCTAACTCGGCTAAGCATATGCTGTTCAACAAATTTCTGATGTTCCTTGCAGATAATTTCCTATTTCAAGAGGCAGAGGAAGAATAAGAAGAGTGGCAATCCTGGACTTGATCCTAACCAATTGAGGGAGGGGATTGGTTGCTGGATTAGAAGTAGTCAGTACTTTAGGAAGAAGTGACCGTGTAATTGTAGGATTCACAATTGTGGGGCAGGGGAAAGAAGAGTATAGTCAAACATAGACCTTGGATTTCAAAAAAGCTGATTTTAACAAGTTCAGGGTAATACTGGGTGGAATCCCATGGCTAAATATGCTAAAGGAAAAAGATACCCAGCAAGGGTGGGAGTTATTGAAAAAGGAGTTTCCAAAAGCACAATTGAAAACAATCTCATGGAAGAATCAAAATGGGAAACATCTGAAAAAGCCAATGTGGCTGCACAGCAAACTCAGCAAAGAAATGAAAAGAAAAAAGTATGTATAAAAATATGTAAGGAAGGATAAATCACCAAAGGAGAGCACAAATGCGTAGCCCAAGTTTGCAAGAATAGTATAAAGAAAGCTAAAGCTCAGAATGAGCTGAGGCTGGCTAGGCAAACAAGGAGCAACAAAAGGTTTTTTTTAGATACATTCAAGGCAATAGAATGACAGTAGGGCTGGTGTTCAGTAAGGATGGCAAAATGTTAACAGATCATAACAAAAAGGCAGAACTATTGAATACCTATGTTCCTTCACTTTTCTTCCCAAAAGAGAACTGAGTGCCTTGGATTGTAAATCAAGATTGATAGGGAGTTAGTCAGGAACCACCTAGCTACACTAAGGCTATTTCCACACTACACTGTTAAAGTGCTATTATTCCATTTTCAACATCTTATGGAATCCCGGGGTTTGCAGTTTAGGGAGGAGTATTTAGAGTTCTCAGCCAGAGAGCTCTTCGGCCTCAGTAAACCACAAACCCCAGAACTCCATGGGATGTTGAAAGTGGAATAATAGCGCTATAACAGTGTAGTGTGGAAATGGCCTAAATGAGTTCAAATCTGCAGGGCCAGGTGAACTGTATCGCAGAGCTCTGAAGGAACCTGTTGATGTACTCTCTGAACCACTTGCCATCATTTTTTAAAAATCGTGGAGAACGGGTGAAGTACCCAGCAGAGTGGAGGGGGGCAAACATTGTCCTTGTCTTCAAAACAAAGTATATATGACTACAGCAGCAAGAATATTCATTTGCTCAAACTTGGAAACAGACTGAACCACTGATAATGGAAAGATGGATTGTTAAGTTTGCTGAGTTAGTCCAAATGGCCAAATTAATATGGGTGCTAAAGGATAAGCCATCTGAAGATTTTTTGGAAAAACTGGAAGTTGTTTATGGATTTTTTGAGCGATAAGAAATCTAATGCTATAATAATCTGTTGTTATGGTTATCTATGATTCTATGATCTCTGGCAGGACAGATAGAAAAAGAGCCCTTGTCACAAATCCCCTTCATGCCAGAGATCAGTCATGCTGAGAGTGGGAGGGAATGTCAGGCAGGCATTTCTCAATCAACAGGGGGAAAGATCCCCATTCATTTTCAACGGCTCCTTACTCGTAAGTGAGGTTTGAGGGACTTACATGATCCTTGTGTAGGGCCACCATAAGTTGGAGATGAATTGAAGGCATATAGCAACAACAAGAATGTAGCCACTAAAGTAGAGGTTATGTAGGCATCATGAATACAGATTACAAATGTGTAACTGTAGGTTACATATGCCTAACTGTAGGTTAGGTTATTGTAACTGCCCAACATGATTCTGGCCTGCATTTCTAGGAAACTTTTCAAAATATAAGCTCCGCGTTTCCAAACAGAAGAGCAAAGCAAGAAGAATTAAAGTATCATTTTAAAAACTTAATCGCCACAACACACATACACTTCTTGTGTATCTTTGGGTACAATGTTTTATTAATTATGCCCCAAAGCTGTTACTTGTTATTGCTTAGTTTCCACTGCATCTTATTACTCAGTTCCAAAGAAAATTAATCTTGCTTAACGAATTGGGTGAGGAGAGAGGAGAACAGGATGGTTACATCTTGTGAAGAGCAGGGAACTCTGGGATTTGTACTTGGAGTGTCAAGAGAAATTGCTTTTGCACATGAGACACTAGCTCAAAAACCATTCATTCATTCAGTTTTAAATAATAACATCCTGTCTTATTGGCAAAGATCTCAGAGTGGTGTATAAGCAATAAAATAATATTAGACAGTTTAAAACAGTCAACAGCTAATGCAAGGCACTTTGCAGAGAATAAGAGGAGAAGTCTGTACACAGGGGACTTAGAATCTAAAAAAAAATTTCAAGAAAACCACAGAATAGGAGGATAATGATGGGGAGGGTGAACAGAGGAAGAATGTGCCATTATTTCAGTTTCACATGCGTAAGTTTCTACAATGTGAAAATGTTTTGCAGTAATGATTTAGAATGTCACCCTGAAGCTAGCTGTGTAACAGCTTTGCATTGTGAAAGGGCATGAGCTTTCATAAAATGGCACCGTTTTCATAAAAGGATGCAGATTACTTTATCAGACCCTTAGCTGAAAGTGGGGAACATGCAATTGTAAGCTGAAGAGGAAACATTTGAAATTTTTGAAAGGAAAAGTAATGTTTATTTTACAAGAAAACACCTTCTCCCAGCCTTTTGCCCTCTGTGTCCTTTGTTACCCCAAAATGTGGCTGATTCAGGGATCTACCCGCAATGCCAGTACCTCCGTGAAACAATGGGAAATATTAGCTCAAAGAGGATGGTGTGAGAGGGGTGTGTCCTTACAAGATCTTTTACACTTATGTTTACCAGTAGTAATTCAGGGAAGAACCAGCCAGAGATCCAAAAGTAAGTTTAAGGTGTTTCATTAGGGGAATTGCGATCACACACACATGATCCAAGTGGTCATGCAATCGCACATAGCTTACTGAAGGAAAAGGGAGGAAAGTTTGGGATAGCGAGATTTTCAGGGTGAAATGAGTGATATTTACCAATCCAGAAGAGCAGCAAAGAAGAGAAATGGCTTAAGTGCAAGTCTAAGGACAGCACACAAACGGGAATCAGTGTGGCACAGTGGTGACCAGCAATCAGTGTACTGCAAGTTGACTGTACAAAAACTGGGATGTAAATACTCTGTTTCTGCTTGGAGGGCTAAAGTATTAATGCCTCTCTGGCAGAGTAAACAATGGAGTCCGGAGGGTGGACGGTGAGGTCCAGAATGAGCTAATGGTCTTAGCGTTAGTTGACAAAGGACTAATGGTAGCCTTGATAGCTCTGTAATTGCTGGACAGCTATGGAGACAAAAGAGAAGTTTGCTTGGTCAGTGGGAGAGGAGTTAAGACAATCAGTCTTGTGGGAATCTCCCAGATGCTATTGTTTTTAAAAGTTGAGTCATCAGAGGCTAAGTGCAAGTCCATTATCACTGGAGTTCCCTGGTGATTTCCTGACTATGACCTGGTTACACCTTGAGGTCGGTCTTGACTTTACTTTACAATTTACATGTGCGGCCAGCTTTTCCGACATGGTCAGTACGGCCATGCAGCCAAAGCAGAGTATATTTTATATTTATGCCAATTAATATATTCTGCCACTTAAATCATATTTCACCAATTAAACCATATCAAGCATGAGGGTTTATGGCCTGATAACATCTTTTTGGGCTATAATTCCCATCAGACCTGGAAGTTATATATGCTGGTTATGACTGATGGAATTCAACAACATATACGCAACGGCTTACTTTGCTTTCATTTCCAGTTTCCAGAGATGACCTTGCCCTTATCTGAGTTCCAGGTTAGCAAAAAGTTTATTTCTCAGAAAGTTAGGCATTATTTCAAGAATCAATATATTTAAATTTCTTTCTTTACTCTTTAGTCAATTCAAAACTCAGTCAGTTCTCAATGTTTTTCAGTTTTGTTTTTGTATATTGAACAGTTTTATTATTATTTTTTAAGTCCAAGTCAAACAATTACTCAGTCCTAGGTCTTTCAGGGAGGCGATTTTTGCAAGAGTTTCAAATTCAGTCCATGTTAAAAGAGTTTCTTCTAATGATCATTTTTAAATTACAATTAAATTCTAGATGGTGGAAAGAGGCTTCAGAAGCACTTACCACTTTAAAAGCTGCTCTCTAAAAGCTGGTGAGAATTGATGGTAAGCAGCAGTCACCTTTCCTGCCAACAGTGAATGATCATAAGCACCAGGAGAGGATCCCAGGACACTCTTTGCAACTCCTTCATGCCCCCCTTTCCTCTGGGGGGGGATTCACTGGTCCCCTTTAGTTTGCAGGCCAGGAGACACCGTGCAGTGTGTCTCCTTCTCAGTACTGAGAAAGAACCACCATGTCATTTAAAAGACCCCTCTGGCAGATGGTGTGAAAGATGTCTGTCCTTCAAAATTACCATATTGTACCAGGTGAACAAAGTAGTGTGATTTAGTCTTAAGATTGCAACTTGGGTATTGCTCCAGAGAAGAAACAGATCACAAAAAAGAAACCAATATAGTACCTGGAGGTCTTGAAACCAAGTTTGAATGGCATCTCTCAAGAGTGCTTTGTCTATTCTTGAATGCCACATAGGACCATACAGCCCTTGCAGTTGTTTCCATCTCTATAACTCCACAGTTTCACTAGGCACTTGGATTTCGGCCAATTTCCAGTCTCCAAGAAAGATGTTAACACTGTGACCCTTTCCGCACCTTACCTTTTCGGGGCGCTGGGACACGGGGATCGCATGAGCAGCCTCTTCTAAGAGGCTCTCATGTCCCTGCTGCTTCGCCTCCACAGCCGCTGCCTGCTGGTGAGCAGGCAGCATGACGGCTCCTTCTCTTCCTTCCGCAGCGCAGCCTGAGATTTTCCCAGGCTGCACTAGGGCAGGAAGCACGAGTGCCACGGCTCCGGAGGCTCCGCACGCATGGTAAGTGCGCGTGGGGCCCTTGAGCAATGCGCAATCACGCACCATTTTCAGCTATAAGCTGAAAATGAAATAGTGCGCGATTGGCGCCTGCCGGCCCCGGCAGCATCGCACAATTGCAAGGACATCATGTGGACCACTCCTCACAATTGCGCGACGCTCCAGAGGCCCTTTCGCATGGCAAATACCAGGTGAAAAGGGCCTGTGTTGTGTTGCACATTTCCCCTCTAATTTAAAAAGGGTTTGAGGGCTATTTGATCTGGAACTGCACTTTGATTTCTTCCCAACCTGTATAGTTCAGTTCTTCTATTAATTGCAAATGAAATCCCCTGTGATCAAGTTAATCTAAAGTCTCTCTTTGCTCAGTTCCAAAGATAAAGTTTATCTCTATGTGTAATTTAGGCCAAACATTGATAGGAATCAGATATTTTAAACTGCATAGGAAGTTTTACCAGAAGCCAATATAAATCACATTTAAAAAAATAACAGAAAAGAGAACAAAGTTCTTATTGAATAGAAATAGGTTGTTGCAAAGTTGCTTTGTTTCTTCATACTACAGTGAGTTTGTGTAGTGAAGCATGCTGTTAACATAGGGTTGTTGGCTTCTCACTTAATGCTTGAAAAATTGTGCTGTTCCATTGCTTGTTTCTACACTGACCAATTTTTACAGCCAGTCTATAAATCTTTGGAAAGAAAGGGTTTACAATCAGCATACTGGACATACAGAGAGCCATTTGATGCCCCCAACAGTGTTTTAAGACTTCACAAAAAGTCCCCAAATCAAAGAGTGCACTCACACTGGCAGTTTGCCACCAATTTATTGCCAGAGCTACTCCTGGTTGTCTCCCTGTGCTGCACAGTTCAAACTTAACCATGAGTTGTTGGTTGTAAATTACTGATGGGTGATTCCAAAGTTTATTATTCGCACTTTGCCTAGGATACTTCAGAGAGAGACACAATGGACCCTAGCTGTTTCAATTCTCCTGAGTAAATGAGAAAGTAGAAAAACTCAGCTTCCTGATTCTCTTCCATCAACCAATGGACAATTTTAGAGAAAGCCATGCTGGTGCTCCTGAGTTGGTTCCTCTGGCAACACAAAGATCAGAATGTCAAACAAATTGCAGAACCTTACATCAGAAGAAAGGCTAAAGTGTTGGAACATTTCAGGGTACAAAAGAGACTGAGAGAGGGAGGAGGTATGATATGAGTATGTAACTTATATGCACTGCAGAAAAGTTGCATTAAGAATTGTTGTTTCTCTCAACCATGGCTAGAATCCTTCTGCACAGTCCCAACTAAAATAGTCCTATTGAACTATAACTGAATGGTGAATTAGCACCAATTGATTCAATGGCTCTACTCTACTTTAAGAGATTAATTTAAATATTTATCTCCTTCCCTTATCTAAGGTTCTTAGGGTAGCATACAGTAAAATAGTTTAGAATGGTTTAAAACAATAAGAAAAACCTTAAAAGACTAAAAGAATATTAAACCATTAAAATGCTTAAAATAGGACGCTTTAGACTAGTTAAAACAAACTAAAATAAAGGGTTAACAATAGTGTTTAGCCCATAAACTACTCTGAAATGTGTTTGAGGTTGCTTAATAAACCTTCATTCTTCTTGTTTCTCCAAGTCCTTCCCAAAGTTTGTTTCCTCAGCAAACTTTTTCTTTGCAATCCGTGAGGAATTTGCTATAAATCCAACTGTTGTTAAGTGGGAGCAATAGCAGTATCAAAAGGGGGAGCAAGGGAGGAAAGAAATCAGCTCTGTGGTTGGTAGACAGCATTCACCAGGTAGAAACCCTGGTGTCAGCCAGGTATCATGAAAATAAACTCTGCATTAAAAAAAAATCAAATCAAGTTCTGTAATGATTAAATGAAGTGGGATGGGATAGCCAATAAGTGACCTTAACTTTAAGGGTATAGCATTCCCCACACAGAACGCTCTCACGTGATTTGTAGCAATCGTATATTCAATGGGATATTACAAGAGAAAGCCCAGCATTGACAAAATCAATACAAAAACATTCACTTGGGACTAGAGGGGCCCATCTGGAGACCATTAGAGCTGTAAAGTTTCCTTTTAAGTACTGGTTGCCAAAGTTAAAAACCAGCCACCCAGAAATGATAGTATTTGGAACAGCTCCATATTTTTTTTCATTAAATACTACTTAAAGAGATTTACATTTTCTTCCTTCAGCTGATGTTGCTTTGTTTCCCTTGTCTTACCTGAATGTTCCACAAAACCAGGACAAATGGTGTATGTGTGTTCCCCTTTCCAGCCAGAGTTCTCTTCTCTTTCCCAACTCTTATCTAACTACAAGCTGTCTGCAAAATCCCTGTATTATTTTCCAACTTTACTGGCTTATCAGTACCATATGCAATGCTGTTGCCCCATCATAAACAATGTATTTAGAGGTACAAAATAAATAGCAGATAGTGATGGGGAAATACAGAAGCAAACTGGCATGTAAAACCTTTAGGAAAGAAAAGCAGTCCAAGGGATAGAGGAATGTGGGTCTTTCTTTGGACCTATGGTATGGCAAATTGGCACTAGAGCACATCTTTTTAACCTGGTCTCAGCTGTTGCCTACACCCAAGCTTGGAACATTAGTGTTTGGGGGCTACAACCCCCAGTGGCCATTCTGACTAGAGGATTCTGGGAGATGTGGTCAAAAAAAGGTAACTTTCTTAAACTCTGAGAAACAGCAGATAAGCAGATACAGTTCTTCCTGGACTCTATAACTTCAGACTGAACATGAAGAGTTTCATAACTGGGTTTTCTTTTAATGTTGGTTAATTAGCTGGCTGGCTGTTAGGGAGAAGAATTCTTACATTCTGCCTCACATGTGAGTCTTCTGTAAATAGCTGTTCCCTCCACTCCTGATGAGCATGTTCAGCCACCACCCAGCAGCACCTGAAATTTGAAGTGGTCTTGTTCAGAACCAATTTGCCACCTTCATCTGAGACTTTCAGATTTTTTTGAGATTCTGCCCAAAGAAGTTCTTCAGCACAAGTTAAATTGCATCTTGTTATGAAAATACTATTGGATGTACAATCCAAAAAAGTGTATTTATCAGTTGAAGTGTTGTCCGCCCTTCCTTCCTTCCTTCCTTCCTTCCTTCCTTCCTTCCTTCCTTCCTTCCTTCCTTCACAAAGCACAATCCTATCAAACCACAGAGGACATTCCAGAGCCCCCCAGGATTTTGGAGGTTTTCCTTTCCATGGACAGAGAAAGAGGTCTCCACCTTGGAGAGAGGAAATCCTGCCCTCAGAAACATCAACGATCTGAGCTTCAACAGTAGAGAGACCAAAAGGGAGCATGTCAGGAATAGATTGGGAGAAGCTTTGCATTTTCAGGTCCGGTCCCACCTCCCTTGAGCTTCTCTTGGGCTCAGTGGAGGAAAGATGGGATATAAATGTACCATGTACATGCTGGAAAGAGCAATCCTGCGGAGTCATGGAGGAAGGAAACATGGTGGAGGAACACTCAGATCTCAGATGGTTTCACATTGGCACAATGGAATTGGGCAGTGGGGGGGTAGTTGGAGAGAAAATAACACCAGCTCCGTAGGTTATATATATTTTCTCCCCCACATCAGGCACACGTCAAGAGGGTGAGTTTCTGGCTGAGGACGATGGGAATTGTAGTCCAACAGATTTTGGGAAAGATTATCATAATTATGGCAGTATGAAACCTGGAAGAGTCTAATGAGCTCAAGATGTACAAGATTCTCCCCCTCCTCTTCCCTTTAGACACACAACAACCCTGTGAGGTAGGCCAGAGTGTAAACAAGTGAGTAGCTCAAAGTCACTCAGTCAATTTCATGCCTCAGTGCGGATTTGAACCCAGTCCTAATTTGCAACTACTACTATGAGGTGAAAGTCATAATCACTATTGTTTCATTTCATCAAGGCATCAGTTCAACTAAAGGTTAGTAAGGGCTCTCTCAGACGTGGAGCATGTGATATATTAAAGAAGAATGTGCGTAGTATGTCTTTCCTATCTAGCCCAAGTATTTCCAGGGCAGCAAGCCTAACTCCCAGGTTCCCTCAATTAGAAGTTCTCAATTAGTGGAAAATGAATACAGTTCAATAGACTAGTTTTTTGCTACAATCTCTTTGAATGCAGACCAAATGGCAGTGTGATGGCCATTCTGGTTACTATTATTTATCTGTTACTGGCATGCTTGGGTGAACGAGGGGAATCTAATTAGATGGGAAAATATTACCAATCATTGTCTCTTTCTGTTGAACATGTGTTTGCATGTAATGTGAAGAAAATAATAGGTCACATGGTTATTTGTGAACAACAAAATATCCCACAAGGGCACTCCAAAATGAAAATTGAAAGCACATGTGGCCAAGAACAAAAATTAATATAAATACATTCCATGCCTCTGAGTTTTATTCTAAAGCCAAGTTTTGTCTGTTTTCCCTAAGAACATAATATGCCTCAGCTTTCCAGAAAAGCTAGTTTCTGTTCCTCACTTTGCATTTTCTCACTCTCCATAGGAAAGTGGTGGGATATGCATTGGCATCTGATACATGATGTAGCATAGAGATATGTGGTTAGTCTCAGGGGGCTCTCATCAAAGTCTTTCTGGCTGTTTTGTGTACTTTTTCAGTTCACACTTATGGTACATATGACAAGGGAGATTCAACCCAATCCTTTGTACTAATAGACTTATTAATAGACAGCCTTCCACAGCCAGGTATCTCTTGGATCTCTTGTACTAAAACTTTCATCATCCCCAGCCAACATCCTACATCCTTGGCAGCTTGTAAACATACATTTATCACACTGATAAATTATAGCGTACAAAAGCTGCAGACTCTATCGGTCTGTAACCATGCTGGGTGGAGTACCCATATAAAGACCCTTGCAGCTGGTGACTTCCATGCCAGTGGAGCAGTGAATCCACTCTGGGTTTTAGTCTGAACTTTAAAAAAGCTATCCAAGGTGCTGACCCCTATTCCCCAAACAATTTCAGCATCTCAGATAGACTCTTTAAAATTCACACTAAAATCCAGAGCCAATTCACCTCACCATTGACAAGGGAACTGGATATGGGGAGGGGGAAACAGTCATCAGTCTTGTGCTACCAGATGTTCTATTGTCTTAGATGACATGGTTGTCTATACCACATAGACTATCTTGGGGCCCCTGAAGCCTGCTGCTTCAGATATGGAGGAGAAGTAACATTGTGTTGAAGTAAGTCCTGCAGTAAGATTTAACTGTCAAACTGATTAACCTCTGAGCATGGGAGAAGAATAGGGCACTATCTTGTCCACCTTAGGCAGCAAAATGCTTGGACCAGCTCTGCACAAAACCAGCTTCCCCACTATCCCCTAGAAAGATCTCTTTCACACACAGTCAGGTTTATTTATCTACCCATTCTGTCCTGTTTCACCAGATCTCTCTGTGCAGCATACAAATAAAATCAATATAAATAAACTAAAACAATAACAACAATTTAAATAGATTAAAAACATATTAAACAAATTAAGACATTAAAACAGGTTTGAAAGATTAAAACAGTGTAAAACCATGTGTGAAGCTTTGCACTAGGTTCCAAAGCTTGAATAACTAGCCGTGTTTTTACTTGATGCCTAAATGAAGCCAGTGTTGGTACTAATCAGGTCTGTAATCAGGTCAGTGTTGGTACTAATCAGGTCTGCCCTTTCCCACAATACACAGTATGTTGACCTCAGTGGTGGGATTCAGAGTAGCCCCCCACCCACCCACTTCTGCAGACCTCAATCCTTGGGCAAGCAGGCATAGGAGTGGCGCTTCTTCAAGTACTGAGGTTCCAAAACATTTTGAGTTTTAAATGTCATCACTAGCACCTTGAATTCAGACCAGAAGCGTATTGGCAGCCAGCACCATTTTTCTAGGGCTGGCATTACATGATGTCTATATCAGCCGTCAGCCATCACTGCATTTTACTCTAGCTGCAGCTTCCAAGTCATCTTCAAGGGCAGCTCCATGTAAAGTGCATTGCAGTAGTCTAATCAGGAGGTTACCACTGCATGAACTGCTGTGGCAGTGTTATCTCTGTCCAGGAATGGCTGTAGCTGGTAAACCAGTCAAACCTGATTCCAAATGCTCCAAGCGACATAGTCCACTTGGGCTTTTAGTGAATCTAAGAACATTCCCAAGCTATGCACCTGCTCCTTCGGGAGAGTCCAGCCCCTTCTAGGACAAGCTGTTTATCCAGGCCAATTCCTCACTAGATTGTTATAGTGCTATTATTCCTCTTTCAACATCTTATGGAATCTTGGGGTTTGCAATTTAGAGAGGGGCCTCAAAGGGATTCCATAGGATGTTGAAAGTGGAATAATAGCACTTTAACAGTCTAGTGCGGAAATGGCACCAGCCTCCAGATCCATGAAGAAGCTAATCCACAGAGCCTCCACCTTATCAGAGTTCAGCTTCAGTTTATTGGCTCTGTCTTTCCAAAAGTAGGTGGGAGAAACTCTTCTTCCTGTTTCTTTTTTTTGGTCACAATTATTTATTTTATTTCACAACTACATCTTATACAAAGTATAATTCTCAAATACATTACTAGACATTTGAATTATCTGTATGCTCATCTTCCCTTCTTTTTTCATTCTTCTCTTCATTCATTCTTTTCTTATTAATCTAATACTCAATCCAACTAGTAACCAATTTTTGACTAATATATAATAATGTCGAAAACCAATAATAATAATAATAATAATAATAATAATAATAATAATGGCAATACAATAACAATATTAACTATATCTATACCAAATACTAATAAGATGTATAATCAATCTGGTGACCATATCCATTAATTTTGCTATGTCTATAGGGACTGTTAATTAAAATGTCTTTGTATTGTCCCAAGGACAGTATATATCAGCCTCTAATGGTTACACTATCACTAATTAATTCTATATAAATATTTTTATTTACTATTTTATAATATTTTTATGGAGTTACCTATTTACTTATCTACACTTGTATACAAAATATGAAAACATCTTTCCATTTTTCCTTCCATATGGTCCAAATTGGTTCCCATTCCTTATTTGCCTTATCTATACTTCGATTGTCACGTATATATACAGTTCTTCTTGTCTCATAATACTAGTAACAGGAGTCACCCATGGAATCTGAATAGTGAGAGATAGAAGAAGAAAAAGCTGCACTTCTTCACACAGTGCGTAATTAACTATGGAATTTACTGCCTTGAGAGGTAGTGATGGTTGCCAACTGGGACAGCTTAAAAAAGGGAGTGGATAAATTCATGGAGCTTAAGGTCATCAGTGGCTATTAATCAAGATGGCTATAGATCACCTCCAGCATCAGAGGTAGCATGCCTCCATATTCCAGCTGCAGGGAGGCAGAAGGAGAGAGGGGGGCTGCAAATGCACTCATGTCCTGCTGAGGGGCTTCCCGTAGGCGACAGGCTCTTCACGTTCTTTTAAAAATTGTTAGGAAAATCTGACAAAGAGGCCTGCTTGTTTGTCCAGCATCTCTAGCCATTACCCTATTTGTTCCAAGAGCCATTTCCCCCCATTCCCATGCCCTAGCGGGCAGTGATGTAGACTCGAGTTGACTGACTCAGACTCAAGTTGGACTTAAGTTGCTTCAGTGACTCGACTTAGCAGTAAATGATGCACTGACTTGACTCAACTTGTGACTTGTATATTTTTAGTGACTGACTCGCTGCCCTTGGTTCAATCACATAACGCATTCACGCAGAAACCTTACAACTTTGAACAATGCTTCCATCTCTTTTTGCATACTAGTGACACGGCAATCTGTCTCCGTCTCAAAGTGTGGAACAGCAAACAGGTTAGGCAATGGGCTTGAGGCCTGCTCAGCAGCCTGTCTCTGCTGCATATCAAGGGAGCTTTCTAAAATCTTTCCTAAGACCAGAATACAAGCCTCACTCCCAGAGTGCAGGGGGCATTTCTCAGAGAGGAACAGGAAATGTGTTAGGCAACAGGCTTGAGGAAGATTCTTCCTTCTAAAGCTTTTGAAGTTTCAGTAATGGGGAGTAAGAAGGATTCTATTCCCCACTTCTGAAAAATTCTCCAGTTTCAGAAATGGGAAGTAGGAAGGATCCTGTTCCCCAGTTTCAAAGCTGAAGATGGCAAAATCACAAATGTGAAGGGCCAACTCTGCTTAAATTGTCAAAACTGACTTTATTCAACTCTGTCTAAAAATTCTGGAATATGGTTTGCAGTATAAAGTTGGCTCCCAGACTTGAGACTTGTCTTGAAAGTATCTTCAAGGACTTGAGACTTGGAGCACAAGACTTAAATACATCACTGCCAGTTTGCGCTCCCACCCAATAGTTCTACTACTCCCTCATATTGCTTGTCTTAAAACTATTTAAATAAATGATGATTTTACAGGTCTTTTGATGCTCGGATTGAGGCCTATGAGGCTGTGAAAAGGGAAACAAGGTTCTGAGATGTTTGTGAAGGTGTTCTGCTCTGGCTTTGAGGCAAATACATTTAGACATCCTGGAACCTATTAAATTTCTGTGAAGCAACTCTCCTTGGCAACTTTTACAGCCTATTCTCCTCTTCTCCTTTTTCCCCCTGCTCATATTATTCCTTCAAAAGTTGATACAGTTTTCCTAGCTTCCTTAAGTCAAAATAGGAATGACTCCATTTTCTCTTTAGTTGGAGGAGTGTGCCTTGTTCCCTACATTGTCTCTCAGAAAGGATATTAGCAATAGTCCTATCTCATCAAATGTGGATGAAGATCCAACCCAAGCCATTTTCCTGCCTCAAGTGAAAAACAAGATGGCTTCCTTACCTTCCCTATTGTCAGTGATGTGGACTCAAGTCAACTGACTCAAACTCGAGTCAGATTCAAGTTGCTTCAATGATGTGACTTGGACTTGACTTGGGAATAAATGATACGCTAACTCGTCTTGACTCGAGACTTAGATATTTTTAGTGATTGACTTGCTGTCCTTGGTTCAGTAACCTAACACATTCATCCAGAAACCTTGCAACTTTGAACAACACCGCCATCCCTTTTTGTGTACTGGTCACATGGTGATCTATCTCAAGCCCCAGAGCTCAGGGTATATTTCTCAGAGAGGAACAGCAAATGGGTTAGGCTCAAGAGGAAGGATCCTTCCTTCTAAAGCTTTTGAAACTTTAGTAATGAGGAATAAGAAGGATCCTATTCCTCACTTCCGAAAAAGCCTCTAGCTTTGGATATGGAAAGTAAGAAAGATCCTATTCCCCACTTCAGAAGCTGGCTCCCAGACTTGAGACTTGACTTGAAAGTATTTTGCAAGGACTTGAGACTCCACTTGAGACTTGAAGGTAGAGACTTTGAAACTTGACTTGAGACCTAGGGCCTTTCCGCACTACACGGTTATAGTGCTATTATTCCACTTTCAACATTCTCTGGAATCTTGGGGTTTGCAGTTTAGGGAGGGGTGTAACTCCGATGGAGAAACCCTATCCTGGGGTCTACAATTTCGATATTAAAGTATGATTCTGTGCACCAGAAAGGTCCCCTGAAGGGGCACGTAGACAGGCACAGTCAAGAGACCGAAAACTAGTTCAGGCCAGTAAAATCCTCCATCACGTAGCCCCAGGAAACCTCAAGATGTGGAAACCCACAATAAACAAAGGGTCCTCAGCCCCAAGATGCCAACTTGAAGGGATTAGCATATTTGCCCCACGTTGAGCAAATATCCCATCAGGTGGGGACCAGAAGTCACACCACAAAACACAGCCAGAAATCCGGAGACTTTGGCAACACCTAATAATCCCATCACACCGAGGAAATTACCAACGTGGAGCTTCGTGCCCACTGCAATGCCCATTGTTCTCCCAGGGAAAGGATTAGTCCTCCAGGTGCTTTTACCCCTACATGTAGTCCCAGCTTTTGAGCGCTTCTTCAGATTGCTCCTGATCACCCCAGCCGACCATTGCTCCATTTGTCGAGCAGTCCCCTCAGCCCTCTCCGTGCTGTGCCCCATTTCTTCGCTGCCTTCTCAGACCCAGGACTTCAGGACAAGGTGCAGTATTACCCCAACAACACCCCTTCAAGGCTCCCTCTGTCCAATTTCCTCTCTTTTGCTTCTTAATAGCTATTGGGTGCATGTGTGCAAGAGTGCGTTGGTGCGTGAGACTTGCATTCAATAAAATCAATTATTGGACATTTTTGTTTGGTTTTTGGCTTGGTCTGACCCCGTAAACACTGAGTAAAAGGACTTTGCTAGGTTACCCTGCCTCTTGCAGTGCTATTGCTTGTGCTCTGGCTAGGTTTCATTCCCCATCATGTGGAGCACAGTGAGATGTCCCCCAAGGGACCCCCGAAATTAGGGTAACAGGGATATTTGGAATTCTCAGCCAGAGAGCTCTTTGGCCTCAGTAAACTACAAACCCTAGAATTCCACAGAAGGTTGAAAGTGGATTAATAACACTGTAACAATGTAGTGCAGAAAGGCCCCTGGACTAAAAGACTTAAATACATCATTGCCCATTGCATATATAGAAGCTAACTGGGCTGCTAGTTGAACAATGGCCATGGGACTGTCTTCTCCACCATCCCTGAGGGCAGCTTGCCAACTTAGGGGAATAGGATAATTCTCCTAACACGCACAACTCTGCTCTCCAAGAGAAGGATCGCCAAGGGACTGCTGTTGACGCCTTCCAACATCCAATCCCATGAGAAAGCTGCCTTGCGCTGCCTAATGATAGGCTGGTTTTGTGCAGAAGTGTTCCAATCAGATTTGTGCAAGGAACATAATTTGATGTACAAAGGGGGTAGAATAGACCAGAAAAAAACTCTGCCTAAGAAAAATAAGTGTATGGAGAGGGGGAAATAGCAGACAAAAAGGAGGGTCCATAACACCATCACCCATGTCACCTGACCTTTGTTTCCCTTTATTCTTAGCTTAACAGTCAATCACATGGGTCTGCACGCAGAAAGCCCTTGGTTCAACCTAGAGATTGATTGATTGATTGATTGATTGATTGATTGATATCTCGCTTTTCTCCAAAAATGGGACTCAAAGCAGCTTACAATATAACTTAAAATAAAATAGCTAAAACAGAATTTAGGCCTTACCATGGGCCTTTCTGTACTATACTATTGTAGTGCTGTTATTCCATTTTCAACATCCTGTGGAATTCTGGGGTTTGTAGTTTACTGCGGCCAAAAAGCTCTCTGGCTGAGAACTCTAAATGCTCCTCCCTAAAGTGTAAACCCCAGGATTCCATGGGATGTTGAAAGTGGAATAATAGCACTATAACAGTGTAGTGTGGAAATGGCCTCTGTTTTCAAATGTTGGTGGTCATAATATAATCATATAGCATGTTATCCACTAGGACACAGAGTGATATATAACGAAGCCTTTTCCCTATCTTGTTAATCTTTTTACAGGGTTTCTTTCTAGAAACAAAGTTCTTTTGAAAACACAAAATGAGCCAAGAAACTAGAGCTGAAATAAAATCTTAATAAAGGAAATACAATGAGGAATTAACACTCTAGCAGGAAGTCCTCTTTGTTTTGCCTTCAATTAGTTTTTTTCCCTCCTGTTAGTATTGCAAATACTTTAAACTTGAAGGAATAAATCTTTCCAGTGAGAAGGCAATAGTTGAAATTAGATCTAATTAGATTGAGGGTCAAATATTTTAAAAAGCATTCCTCCACAAAAGACAGTTATCCAAAGAGATTCCATAGCCAAAACCTGAGACCCTTGTGATGTCATGGGGGGGCTGGTGATGCTACAAGGGGCTACCAGTGGTGTATCTAGGCTCAACAGCACCCAGGGCAAGCATGCAAGTTGCGCCCTTAGGTGCTGCTGCTGCTGCCTCCTGTCCCAGACCAGGAAGGACCCTAGACCTTGGACCACTTTTTTGCATCTCCTGGCATTAGCACCCAGGACATGCACCCTCATTGCTCTACCCTAAAAATGCCTCTGGGAGCTACCCCATGTAATTCCATTAGGCATGATACCTGAAGCAGCAGCTGTAGTTGCACAGAATATGGTGGTAAAAGAAAAAAAAAACCCTACCAAATGAGAAACACATGCATATTTTCCAAGGCAGTGCTCCTGACCTGCCTGTTTAGCGGTAGGGAAGTACGTTTAGAGGTGTGAAAGACATCTCCTGGAGAGCCTAGATCTACCTTCCCCAGCCCAGCTTCTCCATGTATAGTACATGGAGAACTTCTGTTATCCACTATTATGCTGGCTGTGGTGGTTGGATCTGAAGTCCAATACATATGAAGTCTGGCATTCACTTTATATTTGGTTGAGACAGACCTACATTTGAAGTCAGAGATCTGCAGCCATCACATGCTCTTTTCTTAGTAGGTATCACTCAAAGATATGCATATACATCTATCCAGGGAGTATGGAAGTAACTAATTACAAATTAGTTACTATTAAGTAATTCCTTTTTGTAGTAGCCAAGTCATAACCACTTTACATTACGTCTGCAACGTAATGAAGAAGGACAGTCCTTTTTGCAGTACAGCTGTAATTAGTTTTAGTTACTTTTGCAGTTAGTCATTATTATTAGGTGTGTTTTAAAGAACAGGTCAATAGCTTGTAGCCTTCTTCTCATGATTTCTATAAAGTATTACGAAACAATAATTTAAGCTACTTTTGTCCAACATTAAGGAGCCACTTTTTTAAAATGGTATCACTAACGGCTCTTTGAGCCTTTGAACTGTAACTATAGCTACTTACTTTTGAAAAGTAACTTTCCAAGATCTACTTTTTAACTTGGATCAAAACTTAAATTGTGCTGCCACTTAACACTACCAGCAGGGGGAGGTCTTTTCATGCTCCTCTGATCATGGTGCTTTAACAAGCTTGGCTCACACAGATCTCCTTCAGTGCCATTTGCAATGAAAGAGAGCACCTGCAGCTGTATTAGACTGGGTCCTCGGTATCCACCAGGGTATTCTCCCTGTGGATATCAAATTTCATGGATGCTCAAGCCCTATTATGGACAACAGTGTAGTAAAATGGCATCTCTTATATAAAATGGGAAATCAAAGTTTGCTTTATGGATTTTTTTAAAAAAATATTTTGAATCTGTGGATACAAAATCCATGGATATGGAGGGCTGACTATATAACACTGCTTAGCACTGTTATTATGCTTCTGTGCTTTTCAGTTATAACGTGCCAATAATTCTTACAACAGCCCTTCAAGGTACCTTAATGTTAATCATTCCTATACTATATTTGGAAGAGAGGCAAAGAGAATATATTAGGCTTCTTTAAAGGTCCTTAAAGTGTTCATAACATAGCTGAGCTCTGAATGGCAAACTTTTCCATTCATTGTTCATGCTTTTAACCAACCTAGCAATACCCTTCTGGTGTTTGAGACTTCACCTCCCATTAGTCCCAGCCAGTATGGGGAATTGCCAGGCATGATGAGACTGTAGTCCTAAATTTCTGGAGGGCAACAGGTTGGGAAGAGTTCTTTCAGTCTTACTACACTACTTTTGAAGTGTCATTATAAAAAAGAAAAGAAGAGAGAGAGAGAGAGAGAGAGAGAGAAAGGAAGGCAGGCAAGCAGGCAGGCAGGCAGGCAGGCAGACAGACAGAAGGAAGAAACCTCTAGGGAAATGTCAGAAATTTATGGAGATACTGAAAGGTTTTTTTAGACCAAATACTAGTTTCACCTTACATTGCCAATCTTCTTCCTATCTGCCAAAATATGTGCCTGACTAAAACAAAGAGATCACTATTATTAGTTGTAGAAGTCAACATACATAACTATTGAACATTCTCAAGAACTAGAAAAATCTGAACTCTGGGACTTGTTTAATAACAACAAACAACAACAACAACATTTTTCCAGACTTTGAACTGATCTTTGTTTCCATCCACTGGTAGGGCTGGCTCCACTATTAGGCAGAGTGAGACAGCTGCCTCGGGTAGCAGATTTATGGTGTCGGGAAAGGGCATTTAAACTGTTATTTAATTTATTCTTCTTCTATTTTTACTCCCTGGAAGGGGGCCCTGCAACATATTCTATTCTTGGTGTCAAAATAATCTGGCCTTGGATACCATCCACCACGAATGATGAGAAGGTTCCATTTGGTGATCTGCCTCAGGCAGCAAAATGTCTTAGGTCAGCCTTGTCCATAGTGCTGCATGGATCTTGTGCCTTCTACATGCAACTGCTCATTTTCAGTAGGCAAGGTTCCTGAAGTCAGTCTCATTTTGTACCGGTAACATGGGACTCACTGACTGTTAACCCAATCCTTTACATATCAAAAGATTTCTCTCAGCCATCAGCCCGCCATCTATTAAAGTGTTCATAACACAGCTGAGCTCTGAATGGCAAACTTTTCTGTGCTAGAATGCATCATATAAATTCCCTGGGCCTGTGTTGTTTTTGTTCTTTTAGATTAACATCATAGGTTCTGACAGGATTATTTGGTCAGCCTTAGTCCATTTCCGCACTAGACTGTTATAGTGCTATTATTCCACTTTCAACATTCTCTGGAATCCTGGGGTTTGCAGTTTCGGGAGGGGCCTTTGAGGAAATGGCCGTAGCCTACATCCTGATGCCTGAGAACACCTGCCTTGGCGTGAGTGACACCCCGCTCTTGGGATGTGTGGGCGAACAGACAAGTCAGGGATGAAGAAAGGAGCCAATGGCCTTGTTGAGGCTCCTTGTTGCTGCCTGCTCATCTGGGCCTGCCTCTTTCCGTGCCTGACTTAAAACCCTGCGCCTGGGAACCAGGAAAAGATCTTTGTTATTAGTTACGGCAATCAACACTGGGAGCTATATACAGCCACGTTGGGGGTGGAAGATAGAGCAGAAGGGCTCTGCTATATTTCAGTGCCCATTAGCAAAGCAGGCAACCTGTTAGACTTCTGCAATGGGGGAAGGAAGGAAGGCTTTGAATGACATCAGCCCAGAATAGGCCATTCTCCCAGGCTGTGTTATGCAGCTGTCATGGCTGGCCAAAAATGTTTTGTTGCCTGGGACAGAACAAGCAAACAATGCTGCCCGCCCCCACCTGAGCTAACATTCATAGGAGTAACCAACCAAGCTACTGGTACACCTGAAGCCGAACACCCCACAAGCAACTCTCCTTGTTCCTGGTACAGCAAAACTACAAGAAGAGCTAACAAAATGTCTCCTGCTGCTGCCCTTTCCCAATGGCAAAATCTTCTGCCTGCAGTTACTCCCTCACTCTACCCAATGGTAGGGCCGGCCCTGAGAGTTGTAGGCTGTTTCAAATGGGTTGCCAAAACAAATTGGCTGCCTTTATCCTTGCCAAAGGATTGGAAGTAAACAGGTGCTTCAGATGGGCTGACTTCCTTTTGCCCTGGCAGCTGTTTGAAGGGATATGCATCCTGCAATGGTGCCTTCAGTTTGCTAGAATTTTTGTCCATTTCCACACTACACTGTTATAGTGCTATTATTCCATTTTCAATATCTTATGGAATCCTGGGGTTTGTAGTTTCCTGAGGCCAAAGAGCTCTCTGGCTGAGAATTCTAAATGCCCCTCCCTAAACTGCAAACCCCTGGATTCCACAGGATGTTGCAAGTGGAATAATAGCACTGTAACAGAGTAGTGCAGAAATGGCCTCTGGCTCATTGGCGCAGACTATCAGAAAACAGTTCTGATATTGGTTCATATGCTTAGTGGGCTTCTGATCTGACTTTGCACAGCAGTAGGGAGTAGGTGCACAGATCTGTCCTTAAACATGAACCAACTTTTTGTTATTTTCATTTTTAGAGAGATGCCCTTGGGCAGCCATTTACTGGTAGAAAAAAAAGAGGAAATGTATCTGCAAAGAGGAGGATGAAGAAGGAAAGAGATGCGCCCAGGATGATCCATACACATATATATATATGCATACTTAGATATAATTACAATTATAATTATACAATGATGATTTCTATCATTCAGACAGAACAACATATCCCCATAGTGCAGAAGACAGCAACCAAGTTACCAGTATACCTACCTGTTTGGTCTCAAATAGAACAGGGCTGGGTACCAGGTGGCTCTCTGGATACTGTTGAACTGCAGCTCTCAGCATTCCTCACCATTAGCTATACTGGCTGGAGCTGAGAGGAGATGTAGTTCAACAATATCTGTGTGATTTCCAGATGTAGGATGTACCCCACCCCTCAGGATGTACCAATTTGAACTTTTCTAATGAGTACTGAAATCCCTATACTGCAGGGTGGGCAAATGCAGGTCCAGGGGCCACTTTTATGCCTTGAGACCCTCTGGGGACCACATAAACTACTGAAAGATTAATCAAAGAAAACCTGGAAGTGGCTGGAAGTCTAATTCTGGTTCTCATAAATGGGTATTTATTTTTTAAATGCTAACCTGATCAAACAGTCAGTTATTGCACGTAGAGGCTTCCAATAGTGTCAATTCTCCCTTTTTCTTAACCAAAAAAACAAAAAAGTTGGTCTGGGTAACAAGAACCAGAAAAACATTACTGGAGGATAGCATGTGCCCCAGGGCCACATTTTGCTCTATTAGTTTCTAGTGTGCAGCAGGGCTCATTTAAGGGTATCGTGCCTTCCAATTGTCCCAATTTGGCAAGGACAGTCCCAATTTATCTTTTAGTATTCCACTTTTCCAGCTGTTTTTAAAATGTCTCAGTTTCTTTCTCTTCCTCTCCCCTTCCCCCTTTTCCTCAGCTTTCTTCAACTGCTGAAAACTGAGTTGGAAGTGCAAATACTCAAATAATTCACTGGTGAAAGGAGAGAAGGAAGAAGAATCCAGCCTTTCCCCGTAGACTCAAGCAAAAGCAAGCTGCTGCAGCCTCTCCTAACTTGTGTGTTATTTTTTTGCCATCTTGACTGCAGTCTCGCATTGTCTGGCCACACCTGCTCCTGTTTTCAGTTTTGAAATGCTGGAGGGTATGAGGTGTTAATTTTAGCCCGTAAAGCCCCAAACTCCTTCTTCTCTCATAAGAGCTGGAGGCTCTTCTCTCACTGTTCTCGCTTGGTGTAGTGAGGTGGTTGTTTATTTACTGTGGGTGGGAAGCATTTTTTCCACAGTGGGGACCCATTTTTAGAGTGCTAAAAGGGGCCAGCAGGAAACTTTCAAATTTAACAAGGCTTTTAAAATATTCTTTTGCTGTTTCTACTCTTGCTTTGGTTTTAATCTGATGCTTTATTGACTGTCTTTGCTGTTTGTTTTTTGGAATCAATGTAAGTTTTTTCCCCCCTTTTAGTTAGTTTGTTGTAGGTTGTTTTTGTGGCCATATGTCTCTTTGGGCCTATTTGCAGAAGAGTGATGCATAAATACTTGTAATGAATGAATGAATTAATGAATGAATATGGTCTGTCTAAAAACAACAGCTGTCACAGACAGAGGCAGAATATGAAAATGCCAGAAGGATAAATGTGCTGATAGGGACACAAAACCAATCCTGCTGTTATCACTGGGATATAACAGGAGATCTAATATGGCTCATTCTGATCCATTTTACTTCTTTCTTGCCAGGGCATAATAAAACCCTCCTACACAAGCTACCTAGCTTAAAACATACATATAAAGGACTGATGCCACAGGGCCAGCTTGAGTCAAAGGAGAAGGTAGCATCCTCCACCATTCCCTGCATATCAGGTGCATTTGAGTTCCCCCGTCACAGAGGTTGGAGGGGGCTGCAGAATTCACAAAAGGGTGCAAGCCAAGCTGTGTGGACATATCCATGGCTCTGTCCTCCAAAAGAGAGGAATGACCAGGTGGAAGAGGAGGAACATCTGCCAGTGATGCTCTCCAGAATCTGCCACCTGAACCAGCAGGCCCCCTCAATCTGTTGTAAGAGCTGGCCTCTGCTGTGCAATAATATGTCTCTGAATGAAAAAAAACTAGGATGTCTGAACTTTGATTTTTGCCTCTGTCACAAACTTGCTAACTGACGATATTCAAGTGCCTGTCCCCTTCTCCTCTCTTTGCTCCCCCCCCCTGTAATATGGGGAATAATAATACTGATTTACCTTGCCGAGTGGTTATAAGGATTACAGTTAGGGAATGCATAGGAAGTGCTTTGAAAACTTGGAAGCACCATACCAGGCAGATGAAGTCTTCAGGCTAGATGTGGGTCATGGAAGTTCTCTATCTGGTCTGCCAGCTTCTTCTCCTGGGATATCTTTCAGGAATTAGAGGTAAGATAAGAGGTATGATAAAGGAGTATTTATATAGAGAGGTAATAGAGGTATGATAATCTATATAAAGGAGCCAGCACGGTCTGGTGGTTTGAGCACGGGACAATGACCCTGGAGACCAGGATGTGATTCCCCACTCAGTCATGGAAACCCACCAGGTGACCTTGAACACATCACACATACTCAGCCCCAGAAATTGTTTCATCTTAGGGTAACCATAAGTCAGAAATGATTTCAAGGCACACAATAACAACAACAGAATATTTAAATACCTAGAAGCCATTACATATGAAATTGAGCTCTGTTTTGCAGCTTGGTGAACTGTAGCAATGGAACTAAGCTTTGCTGTGCAATGTGTGATGCTGTTGCACTGGAGCTCCTTTGTGAGTAGACATGCATAAAATGGAGTTTTGCTTATTCAGTGTTGGGGAGAACTCCATCTGACCCTGCCTACTTTGTTTTTATCCTCTGTTCCACGCCCTTAGCCTCACTTGGCTCTAGAGTGTTGTTACTACACCTTACACCCCTTTCCCATCCTGCTGGATGGCAAAATTGGCAAGAAATACCAATTTCCAATAAAACTGGACACTTATGGCTGGAAAACATGTGGTAGCAGAACACTGGCTGTAAGCATGTGCTAGGTCAGAATGACCTCAGCATAGACAGATCATAAGTCCAAGAGGATTAGATAGAAAACCCTGACATTAATGGGTTTGGGACCTCCAAATACAATAGAAGATGAAACTGCCCAGGTACAGCAGTCAAGCACCCCTGCTGTGCACATAGCCTACAGAGACCTTCTCTGTTCACTTTACCCAACCAAGACATTAAGAGACTTGCATGGTTCCCGTCAATGCTTTGTTACTTAAAGTTAAGACCATCAACCTGTTCCAGACCCTAGAATATAAATCCCGTGGCTCCAGCCTAGGTAAAATACCACATTGGGTGTCACAGTGTACCCCAGGCTCTCATTCCTCTATGTTGCCCTCAAACTCCTGTTTGAGCCAATCCATTTCAATCTTCTGCTTCTGAACTGGTAAATATCACCCCTTCCACCCAAAATCTCTCTCTATCTAACACTTTTCACCTTTTCCTTCAATAGTCTTGCGTGGTTTGTGAGATTGCTTAAGTTCTTGTGTGTCTCTATTAATTCTTAGTAAAACACTCCTTTAACTGGACTCATCTCTACAGTTACCACTGGTATACACAGGTGAAAAGATCCTGCTGTTACCCTCTTCTTGCAGGCCTCCTTTGAGCTAATAATTCCCCAAATTTCAAGAAGACATTGTCAGTGCTAGAGGGCCTCTAGGTCCCTTACCTTTTAGGGTAACAAGAAGATCTCTGAGACACTTTACAAATTGAAATTCAGTCTACAGACCAGAAAAGGGCTCCCATCCCTGTGGTATGAAACAGTAATAGCTGTAGCATTAACACCGTGTAAATAAGCTTGCATCAAAGAGCAGCATGTGCCATTCTAGACAACCAAATATTATGGCTACCACCCAGACACAGCAAAACACATGTATGTTTCCAGTGATGACTGGAATTTTAAAGTGTATTTACTCTGGCCGGACAGTGCTCTGCATCTTTGGATGCTGGTTCAGAAACAAGCTTTCCAACATGAGTGCTTTTATTTAGAATTTGGCTTCAGTGATGATTACTAGGGGGAAGTCAGCATGGGCGTGTGTGTCTGTGCAAGAGAGATTTTGCTCCGAGAGCCATTTTGGATCCTGTTCAGCATATTGCAAGAGATTTCAGCAGTGGGCCTGAAAAGAAAAACAAAGGAAGAGAAAACCAACATGCTTGACTGAAAACATGATAGCGCTTGTGCAACGAACTGCATACATAAAACATTGTGTTTGGTAACTTGCAACTAGGCACACCCAAAACAATTAGCTGGTTAGCAGAGTGACATTGTGTTTGACCTGATTTGTGCCAGGCAGGCTGTTTTATGGCTGGAGTGTTTATGAATAGATCTGTTCTATGAGACTTGCCAATATGCCAGATTATCCCACTGAATAGCTATAAGCTCAATAAGCCCAGGTTTTCTACTAGACTAGAAAATAATAGTGTGCAGGACTTAGCTCTTTAGCAGGCTGCTTTTTGCATATTTGCAGATGTGTGCCAAATACTGAGTCTAGGGCAGAAGTGCAGCCATCCAGATTTTCTTGGACTGTAACTCCAAGCATTCTTCAGCATTGGCTACGCGGACTAGGACTGATAGTAGTTGCAGTCCAACAGTATTTGGAGGATCACACCCTGCCCACCTTTCATTTAAGACAGTGGTTCTCCAACTTTAACCTTTCAGATGTTTTGGACTTCAATTCCCAGAAGCCACAGGTAGATTGGCCAATGGTCAAGGATTCCAGGAGCCAAAATCCACCGGCATTGGAGGACCAAAGAGTGAAAATCACTGATCTAAGTCAGATGGTAGATTCATATACCAGTAGTTGTCTGAATAGGAAAGAGCTGGATTAATGGCACTTTCTTCCCCTTCCAGTTCTAAGATTTTATGATGCTAGCTTGGAAGAAGAGCTTAGTAGTAAGGTGGAATGAAGGGGGAGGAATACAATGTAGCAGCACCTTTAAGACTGACTAATTTTTATTTTAGCATGAGCTTTTGTGAATATAAATCTACTCCCACGAAAGCTTATGCTAAAATAAGTGAAAATCCATAAAAGCTCGTGCTAAAATAAAAACCAGTTAGTCTTAAAGGTGCTGCTGCATTTCCTTTTTCTCTTTTCCTTCTTTTTATGCTAGAAAAGACTAACATGGCTACTTCTTTGAAAACTGGTTACAGGTACAGTGCGTCCTGTTGTGGTGTGACCTCAGCACACACATCGTGTCCATTGTTGTCAGTGGAAGTGATGGGCACATACCCACCCTGCAATGGGTGCGTGCATGTCACATCCATTGAAGATAATGGGACACAAGCATTTGCTTTTTTTGTTGTATGCAGGGGTTCCTGGAATGGAACCAGAGGGCACACTGTAGTAAGTTATTCAGAATCAGTTCTTTCCCAGATAATGAAGGTATGACTACATTGTATTAGGATTGCAATTTAACCATTAATCATTTCATTCCTTGTGCAATGCAAGTGTAAATTTTAGATGCATTCATAGTTACAGAGATGACATGCTAATAGTGGAAAAGAAATATCACATAGTTGAAATTCTGGCTCATGTTGTACCTTGCACTCACTCAAGAGATCTGTGGTGACAATGAAGTGGTTGGGAGGAGAATGTATATTGTGGCCTGGAATGCTTTACTTTAAAGAAAAATAAATAAATACAAGTGGAAATAAATTAGTTATTTGGAAAAAAATGTTACTAGTTACTTGGAAGAAAATGAAAAATAGTCTGGATTTTTAAATTGCAAGTTTTAATTGCAATTACAAAAAAAACCCCTCAAGCTGTTTTTCCTCTCCCATTTAAAGCATTTAATTTGGGGCAAATGGCAAAGAGGGATCAATTTCAACTGAGAAAATGGGCCACCTCAGTCTAGATAACTGCAACTCCCAGCTGCTTTTTTGTAAACAAGGCAACAGTCAGTAGGAAGCCATGTATAAAGTCTCTTTACATTTCTGTTAAAGACTGGCAATGATAGAGCCACACATAATTCCTCAGAAAGAGAGCTGTAAAGGTGTGGAGCCACCATCAAAAAGGCCCTGCCCATCCCTGGTACCAGTCAATGTAACAGCTTTTACCAAAAAGCCAGATGGCAGGACCTCTGATACAATTCCAACAGCTCTGGCAGCCTTAACCTGTTACAAACTTTCACCCTCAAAATGGTTTCTTTCATGGTCAGGCACAAAGGAGGGAAATGGCATACAGCTGAGGCATGCAAACATGAACCATATCTGGTAAGTGAGTTAATACAAGTTCTCCAAAACAATGCAAGAAAGTGATGCATTTTTATGTGCATGAAAACATGCATATGTACTTTGGAGGAAATTTACCCCTTCCATGCTATTGAGCTAAGTTAAAGAAGCTGTATACTGACAGAATGGCAGGTGGAAGCAGAGGCACACAAGGTAGGAAACGTTGGTGTTCTGGGGGGATACCAGGGCAATGGAGTGGTTTAAACATTGGACTATGACCACGAAGACCAGGGTTTGATTACCCACCTGGCCAAGGAAATCCACTAGGTGACCTTGGGCAAATCACACTCTCTCAGCTCCCAGAAGACCCCATGATAGGCATGGCTTAGTGTAATCCTTAAATTGGAAACAACTTGAAGGCACATAACAGCAGTTATAATTTTGACATGCTATCTGTGGCATTCTAGGGACTGTAGTCTAAACTTTCTCAAGCTTGGCATAAGTATCACCCTGTGCCACAGGCAGGTCCACCAGCCTTATGGATGCTGCCTCAATTTACCATGTCTCCTGCTGCCTATGCCATTAGCAGGATTGTGCTACAAGCTGGTCACCCTCTGAATATCCCATCTTTGAGCCTTCCTCTGACAGTACCCCAGAATCTGAGAGCCCTGAAAAACAGTCTTGAATGGCAACTGAAGCCCCCAGGAGTCTCTGACCATGCTACAGTTCCCTCTGCTTGTTGTCAGGAAGATAGAGCTTCCAACCAGCTGTGGAGGAAATCAGAGTTTACATTCTTTGAGATGTCAGTTAGCACCAATGTGCATATTTCCTGCCAAACTCCCCCTGAAGATTAGAAAAGCTTCAGCAAAAGGCTGAGCAGATTTCATTTAGCACTATTTAATTTGGGAAGGGTTTTTTTTTCTGTTCCTCTCCAAGGCTTTGGAAAGGAAATGCAGACTGGCAAGAGAAGGAATAATTGAAACAGCGTGTTATTATAAAGCTTCCCCCATAACTCATGCCCCTGCCAAGGATCTAAACAGTGCCAGAAAGAATCCATACCCCACCCCAAGATTCTTCCCTGGTCCTGCCCTACACCCCACTTCACAACTGTGACTGTGTCAAGCTTGAATTTTGCTAAGGTGCATATTTTTTTCTTGTGCAAATGAACAAAGGCGGTGTGTTTCTGAACCTTTCATGTGTGCATCTGGACATCTTGTTTGGAAAGTGATCTTTCTTTAAAATCTACCTTAAGTGACAAGAACAACACACACAGGCAACCATGCTCATCCATCATTTTCTAGAAGAGGCAAAGGGTATGTGGGGTTTCCATTTCCCCTTGTGCCCAGCCCAGGGGATATCTTGACATCTGGCTCAGCAAGGGAAATAGACCACATGCTTTATTATAACTCTTTGGTCCATCCGGAGGATGTGGAGTTATTCAATCAAGCTGTGGGCAGGAATGGGTTGCAAAGGACCTTTGAGCTTCAGGAACATCTTTTGCCCTGGCTGACAGCTGGAATTTGGTCTGTTTCCTCAGCTGCTTTGAGGACTGCTGCTATCTCAGGCTCCAGATGTTCAGCAATCCTCGTTCTTGACACAAGAAAGGCTGGGATTTGGTAGGAAAATAGAACCTGCAACTTCATTTATCCGAATTGCCCTGGGGTGATCTCAAGGAGATGGGAGCCCAGTTTAAAATTCAGAGCTGCCATGGCTCTGGCATATAGGAGGAATTGTAGGTGAGAAGGAATGCAGATATCCAAGAGATTCCAGTATCCCAAATTCAGACCATGGTGGTTTTGCTGTATGACATTTAAAAAAAAATCTTTTCTGGATTCTGAACTCTTAATGAGAGGCTTAGGGTTTTGAGCAATCTTGCAGTTAAAAGTGCGGTTGGGCTGAAGGACATGCTTCATTTGTACCTCCAGTGTGCCAGAGAACATTTCCACACTAACTGTATATCTGCAAGTGAAATGAACAGCTATATTTCTAGCTCCACGGAACATGGAATATAAGAAGAGCCATCTTGATCAGACCAAAGACGTATCTAGTCCAGAGCTTGGAGAGATGCTTTAAAAGTCATTCATTCTTGTTACAGTCTCAACTATAACCATTACCCATTAGCCAGTACAATAACAAGTAAAAAAAATTGTTGCCAATTCTCATTTTAAAAAATCACTGTTCATTAGTTCTCATTACATTTTTCACAAAAGAAAAATGCACAGTTAGGATTGATGACAGAATGATACAAAACTTGAAAAAATGTCTCAAAAGCCTCAAAATGGTCATAGAAATTGCAAAGTAAATGGAAAACATTATGTATTAAACCAGGGGTGGGAATCATGTAACCTTCCAGGTTTTTAGGAAGAGCTATTGAATTCTCTCTGGGTTCAATCTGGGAATGGCTAGGCTGTTCCCAAGGTTGGAGCTTGTCTTTCAGCTTCATAAATCCCAATGTCAAAGCCAGGCCATTTGTTCAGCTCCTTGAGAGATCAAAAGAAGAGTGAGATTCTACAGTGCTTGGATTCCCTGAATTTTTGAAAGTTTTTTTGATTAATCATGAGTTGCTCTGGCAGCTTTCTCAAATGCTCTCCAGCCCTCATTTAATCAGTCACAGGAAAAAGTGCTGACTTGGCTGGATGGCAGCTGCCCCATGTGATCTGAGCACAAAGAGGATGGGGAGAGGAATGTCCAGGGATCCCAAGATGCTGGGAGGTTAAGTAGTTTCCTGGCTTCCAACTTCGTTCTGTGCTTCAGTTGGTTTCCTTGATGGAAATATTAGACCTCTGCTGCTTTGTGAGTGGGGTAAAACTGAATAATCTCCCCAATGCCTTTCTCATGGTGACATGCCACATATTTATGGGTCACTGACAGAAAAGAAGGAGACTGTGTAGATCCACAAACAATTGTCTTGTGTCTTTGAGAGCACCCACATGCCGTTAATATATAGAGCTCAGTAGACAATATGAACATCTGGAGTGTTCATTTAGGTCCACTCCTACCATTCTTCACCATTGGCTTTGCTGGTTAAGGTTGCTGAGAATGGTAGCCCAACAACATTTGGAGAACTTCATGATTCTCATCCCTGATTTAGGTGAACACTAGTGAGCCTTGGTTGCCAACTTAGCAGATGTGCCTTGTACTGGCAGATAATAACTTCCTAGTGTTAGCACTAGCCAATAAAAGACCACCTTCCCTCCCTAGCAAATAGTGACACTGGAATGATTTTCTAAATTGTTCAGATTATGATTATAGTGGAAAGGAAGAAAGAGGTTCAAAAAACTTCCAAGAGTGAAGAAATTAATGGATAATTCTAGAGAAAATTGATGGCTTGGGAAATTTACATTTTTGGACCACAACTCCCCAAACCTCCTGGCTAGAATGACCAGCAGTCATGCTGGCTGAGGGAATCTGGTAGCTGTGGTCCAAAAGGTAACACTTCCACATTTTGGAAGGAATTCATACACCTCCGTCTGACATGGGAAGACTATGAAGGCTTCTTGGTAAGGATGAGACATAGCATGGCTCACACTATGAAGTGAATACAAAGAAGTTTCTCCTCTTCTCTTGTAATACTAGAACACTAGAATAAGAAAGCTGGATGGTGAGAGATCCAGAACAGATGAAAGAATGCCTTCCCAGTACATAGTTCAGTGGTGGGATTTGCTGCTGCAAGAAACTGCGACAACCTCCATGCTAAACAGCTTTAAAAGATGGATTAGGCACATTCATGGAGGATAAGGCTATTAGTGTCTTCTAGTCCTGATATGTATAAGGCAATACCAAAGACAGTCTGGCTTTCAGTATCAGTTGAATCAGTTTCATTCATGTTCTCTGTGGGGTGTTCGCGAAAACATTTGATTGGTCACTGTGGAAGCAGGGGACTAGACTAAATAAACTGCCAGTGAGCTAACCTGGCTCTTCTTATATATAGGAAGTGATTTGAGTGTTGGACTATGACTCTGGAGGCCAGGGTTTGATTCCCTGCTTGGCCATCACATACTCTCAGCCCCGGAAAAGCCCATTATAGGGCTACCTTAGGGTTACCATAAGTCAGAAAGAATTTGAAAAGCCCTGGTGGTGCAGTGGTTAAATGCCAGTCCCACAGCCACAACTCTGTGAGTTTGATCCTGCAGGGCTCCAGGTTGACTCAGCCTTCCAGCCTTCCATAGCTCGGTAAAATGAGTACCCAGCTTGTTGGGGGCAATTAGCTAAAACATTGTAAAACACTTAGGGAGTGCTTTGTGCTGATAAGCAGTATAGAAATGTAACTGCTAACTGCTATTGCTAAGCCACGCATTAACTAATAGATAGATAGAGAGATAGACAGACAGATAGATTACTCTTGCTGTGTCTGATTCCACATTTTCATGCAAATAGAAGGAATGTTTGAAAATATTTTAAAAATAGTTGAAAAATGTTTTTTGAGTATGAGAAAATCCTGAAGGGATTATCTTGGGCTTACTCTAAATTATATATAGTTGTAGGGACCATATAACCCCTTGCTAAAATAGCACCTTTCCACTCAACAGGATCCATTACTGGGCAGAATTCAAAGCACTGTTTACGGCCTCTAAAGCCCTGTGTGGCTTGGATCTAAATTATATGAAAAACTGTACCTTCCTATATGAGCATGCCCAAGCTCTAAGATCTCCAGGGGAAGGCTCTCTGTTGATGCCCCTACCATCACAGGCATGCCTGATGAGGACATAGGAGACAGACTTCTCAGTGGCTGCTCCCAAGTTGTGGAGATCTCTTCCTCAGGAGGTCTGGTTGGTCCCATTGCTGCTGTCTTTCTTCTAGCAGGCAAAGACCTTTTTATTTAAGGACGCATTTGGATTTTAATATGTTGCAGCAATTGGAGCTTTTGATGTCCCCCCCATTTTATTATGTTTTATTTGTTTTTTATAATTTTCTTTTAAATTATATTTTTAACCTGAATTTTTAAAATAGGATTTCAATTTAACTGTGTTACTTCTTTGAACGACAGCTCTCAGAATCTCCCAGCCACTTCTGTGTAACATTTTCAGAGACTTGAAGCACTGCCATAGGGAGGGAGGCCACAAAAGTTTGCTTCCACCAGCTCAGCTACAGGCATCTAAATCCAACCCACTGTTTGTCTGTCTCCAAAGAAGCTGAGGTTGTGCACAATGCATCCACCTAGACAGTTATACACTAGATAATCATAGTGCTATTATTCTATATTAATTGCCATGATCCCATGGAATCCTGGAAGCTGCAGTTTAGGGAGGTACATTTGAACTTCTTAGTCAGAGTGCTCTAGTGTCTCATCAAACTACAAACCTCAGGGTTCCATAGGAATCAAAGTGGAATAAAGGGGCCACACTTCTCTAGTTTGAGTGGGCCTCTGGAAACTTAGTGTAGTATTCTTTGCCATTTAAAATATTTGCAGTTCTGTACTCATAGCCACTAATAATTTACATTGAGGTTCTTAACCTGGGGTTCGTGGACCCCTAAGGGGCTCACAGGGGGGTCCACAAAGGCTTGAAGAAATGTTAAAGGGGTTGTACAGTTAAGAAAGAAAGAGAGGAAGGAAGGAAGGAAGGAAGGAAGGAAGGAAGGAAGGAAGGAAGGAAGGAAGGAAGGAAGATGGATAGTCATACATTGATCTCAAAGAGCAAGAGTCTTTTGCTGGGGACAGACATTATTTGTACAAAATGTTTGCACATAATTTTGTACAAAACATTTTGTACAAAATGTTTGCAATTCTGTACTCATAGCCACTAATAATTTATACTGGGGTTCTTAATCTGGGGTTTGTGGACCCCTGAGGGGCTCACAGGGGGTCCACAAAGGCTTGAAGAAATGTTAATGAGCTTTTACCATTAAGAAAGAAAGAAAGATGGATACTCATACATTGATCTCAAAGAGCAAGAGTCTTTTGCCGGGGACAGACATTATTTGTACAAATTTTCATTACAATATCTCAGACCATTCAAAATTTATGAAACTCTTTGATAGAAAAAAAATTTATTCAACTCTTGCTACTTCTGCATCTGGTGGGAACATGCAAGTGAATGACACTGAGTGGCTGAAAGAAAGCATATAACATTTGTTGCACATACCACATATACTGCCAGAAGCCACCATGAGTTAAGTCTTGGTCTGCAACAACAGAAGATATTTAAAAGGGGTCTGTAGTAAAGAAAAGGTTACGGACTACTGCTTTATATTCTACTGTTTGGTCCTAAATGAACACTGAATTCACATTAGCACTTTGGTTGTAAACATGTATTGAATTCATATGACTATTTTAACTCACCTTCATGCTAGGGTACTGTCAGATCTTTGAAAGATAGGTTATGCTATTCTAATTCATGTGAAGTCATGGACCCAACATGTCCTATAGCCTATGTCATATTTAAAACATTTCCCATGCTCCTGAAATTCAATCCTCATGGATATCATTAAATTTCCTCAAGCGGAGGCTGAGGGAGATGATTGACAGTACCCTTGAATCGGGTTTGGAGTTGCTTCATACAAATGTGTTCATTAGAGAGTTCACAATCATAACCAAAAGATACTTTATTGGCAAAGATTTTTCTCATAGGAAATTCCTATTATTGAATGGGGAAGACTTTGGCTTACAATCTAAGCCAATCACAACAGATGAGCTAACAAGTTCCATTTGCTTTGCTTGTTGCCCTCCATGTGATCTTGAAATATTTTTCAGTTCTCTTGGACACAATGCTGCTCACTGCTACACATATGACGACTGTGTAACACTCATATAAACAAAATTACCATCCATTCAGCCATTCTATTTGTGTCCACTCAAAAGTAAGCCCTGTACAGTTCAATGGAGTTACTTCCTCTGAGCTTGAAAAAGTTGCGTTTTTTGACACCAACTCTCTGGATCCCCCAGTGATCACACTGACTATAAGATTACTCAATAAGTAAACAACAACAACAACAACATTTTTTCCAATCTTTGCTTCCAGTTGGGGAGGTAAGCATATGTTTGTGTCTAAAGTCCAGTAAATGAGTTAATTCCATCCATGAAACTTCTATGTTAAAAAAAATTCTTTGGGGATGTTCAAAGTTTATGAATAATGAATACATATGGGGAGGTGGCAAAGATGTCCATTCTTTAGAATATTGGAGGACTTTCTACACAAAACCAAGAGCCCATAAATTGCCAGCAGGGCAAATATTTCTCAGTCAGAAACAGTAGAGTGATTCTATCTCATCTATTCAAAGGAGCCAAACTGATACAGAATTAGCCAGTAGTGGTTGGTGACTTCTATGGTTAGTGGAGCAGGGAATACATGTTGAGTTTTAGTAAAAATTTTAAAGGTGCTATCCAAGATATTGAACCTATTTGAGGAAACAGCATTGAGACCCTTGGATAATTCCTTTGAAGTTTGGAGCAAAACTTGGAGCAGATTTGCTGCTCCAAGGAAGTCACCACCCACCACTGGCGATACACATGCAGCATAGATAACCTGACTTATTCCAGCAGGACCAGCCCTACCTTTAGAAAGAGTAAGACAAACACTCAAGAGAATAAAGAATAGGAAGGGGCAGCAGCCTCCATTCTGGCTAAGCCCCCTGGCAATTCCTTTGTCTTGGAGGACAGAGATGTGTGTGTCAGATAGCTCGTCTCACATCCACTGAATTAGCTTGCTGCCTTAAGGTGAGGCAGAGGATCACATAGCCAGTGTTGGAATTCAGCTTGTCTACATGGGGCTGTAAATAATGAGCACCATCTTGTTCTTTACTTTAGGAAGCAAAACATCTTGGACTTGCCATGGATCCCGGGCCCTGTTGTGGGCACCTGGCCTGGTTGGAGAAAGACACTTTAAGATGTATGGACTTGGAGCAGAAGAAAACTCAGCAGCAAAACTCAGAACAGCATGTGTAAAAAAGGATGAGTTTTAAGAGACAGAGAGGGGATGAGGGAAGAGGCTAGACACACACCTTCCCCAAAAGCTGTTTTGGGGCCTAGTGCTCTCAGAATCCCTCTACTAGCATGGGTCATGCTAAATGAGTGATTCTGGGAGCTGTGGTGCAAGCAAACATTCCCACAGTAATTGTGGTGGCAGCAGCAACTGCATCAGGCAGAGGGTAGACTTGAGTGTTTGGGGTCATACAGGCAGACTGTAAGGGCCACAAGGGGCCTATGAGTTGCCCATATGTGTCCTGAAATTCAGGTGTTTAAAACAGACTACTATGTTGCCCCAAAATGTGGGTGACTCAGGAGTCCATCTGCAATGCCAGTGCCTCCGTGGAACAGTGGGGAATTATCAGCTCAATGGGAAGGTCTGTGGGGGGAGTAAGCTTACAGGATCTTTTATACTGTGTATACCAGTACTAACTGGGAGACACCAGTTGGAAGTTGAAGCAAAATGTTTTTATTTAGGGAAAATTCACAATCACATACCATACATAAGCCGTCTCACATCTATACAAGGTTAACCAAAGCAAAGGGAGGAAAGATTGCATGGTGAAGAGTTCAGGCTGAAGTGGATATTTACCCATCTGGAAAGAAAAGACAAGCAATGTGGCCCAGACTAAGAGTCCAAGAATAGGGATACAAACAGGAATCTGGGTGATAGAGTGACAGGATGCCACAGTACTGCTACAAGTTGTGTGGCTCAGGGTTGGGGTTTATACATTTCTTTTCCTCCTTGAGGGAGGGAGTGTTAATGGCTCTCTGGCAGAGTAGACAATGGGATCTAGAATGAGCTAGTGGCCTTAGCATTAATTGGGACAGGTGAGGGGACAAAAAGAGAGTGTCAGTGAACAGAGGAAGAGGATTGAAGACAATCAGTTGCTTTGTGGAGGCAGTTTCAAGTGCCATTGTTTCTAAAGGTCGAGTCATTGAGGGACATTTACAAGTCATTGGAGTTTCCCTGACTATGACCTGGCCATGCCTTGAGGTCCCATATGGGCTACTTTTGTGTTGCACATGTTTATCCAGTCCTCTCTCTCTTCAGCATGGTGTTGCAGCCATAGGAGTGTGTAATTTATATCTTATGCCAATTAAATTATATTTGTTAATTAAACCATATCGTGGAGTCGGGGTGTACAACCTGGTAACAATTGCAGCTGTGATCTAGGACATACCAGTCTTCATCTGTATTGTGCCTTAATGTTCAGATGCATCCAACTTGCATACTGGAGAAAAAGGTGTATTTGTTCATACTGAGGAGAGCCAGTGCAGTGTAGTGGTTTGAGCGTTGGACTACAACCCTGGAGACCAGAGTTCAATTCCCAGCTTAGCCATGGAAGCCTGCTGGGTAACCTTGGGCATGTCACACATTCTCAGCCCCAGAAAACCTTGTGATAGGTTCACCTTAGAGTTCCCAAAAGTCAGAAATAACTTGAAGGCACACAACAACAACGTGCATACAGAGATGTAACTTCTAGAAATCCTTAGGCAGGAGTCAACCCTGAACAATGACTTTGCTAGTGACTCATAGCAGCAGAATAGGAGCATGGTGAAAATCAAATACAGGGCCACTAGAGTATAAGGGCCTGGAACCAGAAAATAGTTTGTTCAATTGGAATATGTGAGGTCATTGCCCCATGTGTCACCCATAGTGTTCCAAATATTAAATCCAGATGCTCCTCCTTCGCTCAGACTCTCAATGTAGAAAGACACATGTACCAAAGAGAAGACCCAAGGAAGGCAATGGTTGCTCTGTTCAGAGCTCCATTTTACAGTACTGATTACTCTCTTAGGCACAGGTGAAAATGTGTCTCTCTATGAACACTACTTCTTTGGGCTGTCATGTCATGGACTGAATTGTTTCAGAGTTATTATTGGCTGTCCCATTCTCTTTCCCCTGTTTTGCTCTAGGCTACTTGCATCTATTGTTTTTCTTTCCAGTCTGCTAATTATACCTACTTTGGCAAACTACCATGTGTGACATCAAACGCAATGTGATGTAGACCCAAGCTAAATCAAATATAATCTGTGGCTGCAAAGGACAGCCAAACCAGCCACTATACCAAAAGCGCTGCTTTTCCTGTGCATCACATTAAGCCCTCTACAGACATCCTCTATCTGTGTTCAATAAATTCATGGGGGAAGGGGAGAAGTTGCACTAGCCCCACCTCTCAACATTGTTGAACCAGTTCCATCACCTTGTTGACTGGGGAATGATGAGAGCTGCAGTCTTGTGCATCTGGAAAGTACCACATTAAAGAAAGGATTATCTCAATAGGTAATTCTCTCTCTGCTGTGATAAATAATATTCATACTACATACAATAGCTCATAGTTATCATTTATTTCATCCTGACAAGTTCCTTTATTTATCTTTGTTTAATATTTTCTATTTCATCTTGGATTACATGAAATTCCACATTCCGCATCTCCAATAGATTTTCTGTTCTATTAATATAATATCAATTATTTTAAAACTTCATGCAAGACAACGTGAGGAAACTCACATTTAAAAGTCAGATTTTTTAAAAAAAGTAAAGTACAGTTCAGTTACAAAGGCAAACATAGGAAGTTATACAGATTTAAATGTGTATGTGGTGGGAGGGGGAACCGTCATAACCTGGGGCCAAAATTCCTTTGTAATCACATATTGCTATTGCAGCATCTACTATTTTTACTTTGTTATGAGCTGCAGTAGAGGGCCTTCGTTGATGGGAGGACAGCTAAAAATTCCTAAAAATAAAAGGGATTTGATACATCTCTCCGTGTTTGTGATTAACAAACAGAACTAAAAAAATATAAAATAAGCAAAACATTTCAGCGTCTGTTTTCATCATTCTTCATTGGATGATGGTATTATCCTCTACAGTGAGGCCATGGGATATTAGGGTCTTGAGTCTATGAATCCAGAAATTCCCCCTTTTATCCACAAAGTGGTCCAAATTCCCACCTTAGATGCAGCTCAGTTTCATCTTCAGCCACTGAACAAGACAGAAGTCAAAAGGTTTTGCTCATTATACACATGCACACATAATAAATATAATTATATAGTCTCAGTATCATATAGAATTTGATTCCAGGTTTAAAAAAAATCCACTATATAGAACTTCGCAATATCATCCTTCATAGGAATTTCTGTCTCATACCATCACCTTCCCTTTTTTTTTTTGGTGGTACTTTGAGCTTTCTTGAGCCAAGCAAAAGCTGAGTTTATTTTATTGTTATTATTTTTTAATCAGCCTCTCGGGTATCTTTTGTGGCTGTGTTACAAAGGGCCTGTTTGTTCAACTGTTGGGCAGGTCTCTTTACTGAAAGCTCATCAGATGATGGAAATATCTCCATACCATACTGTAGGACCAGTACTTTCTGGATCTCAGGTTAAGAAGGTTCCATTAGCTAGCACAGTGAACAGTCTGTAGGCAACTCATGTTGCAGCAATACTGTTGAAATACAGAGTAATTTCTTATCCATCCCCAGGCTCTAATGGACTCAGTTACATTTTCATAACCATGTTTCTGTAGCTCCCCACAGTGCCTTCAGCAATAGAAATTCTTTTGCTGAAACAAGGGCTTTCCGATTGCTTTCAAAGAGGGGGAAAATGGAAAAGCACTTCTTCTTAAATCATTTGCTTGATGCAAGACAGATTTTGTGTTGACTTGGCAAACTCAGAGAGAGGAGCAAAGATGAAAGAGATGACAGACATGTCAACGTTCTGGAGACTCCCCACCTCTTTTGCCAAATGGATCAAAATCGGCAGCAGCCCGGCTGTGGGATGGAGATAATAGGAGGAAAATCTGTAAGATAACATCTGTTCAAGTATCAGAATTCATTAATGGGAAGAAGGGGGAAACTGCAGGCGCACACTTGGGGTCGTTAGAAAATCTGCGATTCTAAGCAAAACGTGGAACATAAGATCATATTGTTATTATTATTTTTCCTCTCAGATGCAACTGAACCCAACACATCAAACGAATTCTGGGCCAGCTTCAAAAGCGTATGAAAAGCTGACATGGATCTTGTTACTGGGATCTTGTATGCTCTGTGCTCACAAATTGCATTGCAAATGCAATAAAAGTTGGAAAGACCGGATAAAGGCAATAGTCTGGGATGATGATATCATATATAAAGTCAACAACTGTGGAGGGAAGGCTATACAGATTGCTTTAACAGTGTGCTTGAGCTGATCCAATACCAGATGTGCTCACCTGGGGGGAAGTTAAGGCCTTAGGTTTTGAAGGGAAAAAAAGAGGAATAATTGACAATATAAATTGATATGTGCTCATAAAATGACTTTCCTAGGTACCATAGCCAAATATAAATGATCTCCCAAAGAAGCACTACAAGGAGCTGGTCTCTCTTCCCATCCATGCTCTGAACCTTATCCACGGGAGAAAAGAAGGTTAAGAAGTGACATGATAGCTATGTTTAAATATTTGAAGGGATGTCATATTGAGGATGGAGCAAGCCTATTTTCTGTTGTTCCAGGGACTAGGACGCGGAGCAATGGCTTCAAACTTGAGGAAAAGAGATTCCATCTAAACATAAGGAAGAACTTCTTGTGGTAAGAGCAGTTCAACAGTGAAATACGCTGCCTTGGAGTGTAGGGGAGTCTCCTTCTTGGAAGGTTTTAAACAGAGATTGGATGGCTATCTGTTGGGAGTGCTTTGACTGTCAACTCCTGCACAGTAGGGAGTTAAGCTCAGTGGTCCATGTGGTCCAACTCCAGCCGGCCCCTCCCGAAACGGCAAACTCCAGGATTCCATAGGATGTTGAAAGTGGAATAATCGCGCTATAAGAGTGTAGTGTGGAAATGGCCCACAACTCCCATAATGTCAGGCCAATGTGCCTATACTAGTTTGAGTATTTTGAGCACTGTTGTACAAAATAAGTAAAGCTCTGGCATATGGTGTGTTATCTACCCTACAAACCTTTGATCTTCAAGACAAAACAGATTTGGATGTTTCTGCGAATAGCAACTGCAGTTACCTAAACTGGAAAGAATGAGAGATGTTCCAGGGACATCCCTTAAGTTGGAGGATCAGTGCAGCACTGTCCCAAGATATTTTGCCACCTCAGGGAACGGATACATTCAGAAATGAAATGGACAAGCAGTTGAATCTAACATCAACACTGGTGACCAGAGAGACTCCTCCATTACACCTGAAGGTGGCTGGCATGTTTAGGGGGCTGCAAGTCAGACCGTCCGTCCATCCGTCCATCCGTCCGTCCGTCCGTCCGTCCTCTCTCTCTCTCTCTCTCTCTCTCTCTCTCACACACACACACACACACACACACACACACACACACACACACACAGAGCTATTTCCTCCAACAGAAAAGAGACTGTCACTGCTGCCCCACAGCACTTGCTGCCTGAGACAGTTGCTTCATTCTCTCTAATGGGAGGCCTAGCCCTGGATTGTATTTTAAAGGGGGAATATCACATAGTTAAGCATGGAGATGGTTTAATTGATTAAAAAAAACAACAGCAAAAAGGCTTCTTCTTGCCACAGGCGTGCTTCTCTGGCTTTTGACCCTAGGAGCATATGAAGAACCTTCTTGCGTCTGACAGAAGCCTCTTTGAATCCCATCTTGAGAGAAAGGCATGATATAAATTCAATCAATCAATAAGCAAATAAATTAAAAATCTGGTTCAACAGTCCAAAGTGGAAAAGCATACGATTATGGGAATCCCTCCAGTAGGCTTTTCCTCAGTGTCTTCCATACCCTCCAAATGTCCCAATTCGGCAGGGACGGTCCTGATTAATCCTTTGTCACCTCACTTTTTCAGCTACTTCTAAAAGGTCCCAGTTTCTCGCCCCTCGTCTTTCTCCTTTCTTTCCACTTTCCTCCTTCATCCTTGGCTCATTTCAGTTGCTACAAACTGAGTTCAAAGTGAAAAGTACAAGTCTTCTCAATTAACTAAGTATTGAGGGGGAGGAGAGGAGAGATGGAATCCTGCCCTTCCCAGCAGGCTCAGGCAAAAATAAACTGCCACAGCCTCTCCTAGCTTGTTTGTTCTTCCTCATTAATAACTTTTGCCACTTTGACCACACTCTGATGTTGCTTGTGTCACACCCAAAAATATAGCAGAGATTGCTCCCATAGCTTTGGAAGCATACCCAGCAGCAGAGAATAATTGAGCAGCAATGCACTGTAGCCAGGAAAAACTCACCCATGACAATTATTTACTTCCATCAAGGAGAGGCAATTTATTCTTTAGTTACAATGTGTAGACATTTACATGAATCTCCAGAAGGCATTCCAGCATCCCTTTGCTTGTTCTTTCTAACAGAGCCTCCGGCAGACACATCACACACCATATGTACCTTGTTGGCTAGCTCTCAGCTACCTTTATACTCACACAAGCTGATGCAATCCTGCCAGCCTTTGCATTCTCCCCACACCTGATGCAACCTTCTCCCCTGATTGCTCATCAGCATGACTCAGCTAAAGTCACATGGCTTTTCACAGGTGCACTTAACAACCCACATCACAAAATATTTTCTACAGGTTTGCTCCAACCTTTTCTTGACAGTTTGGCCCCATGTGTCCTGGTTTTCATCTGTGAAATGTTGGAGGATATGGTTTTCAGAGTCATGCTGCCTTTGAACTTGGAGGTAACCTACAGCTGTCATTAGTATCTATTGATGGCCTTGTCCTGCATGATTTATCTAATTCAGTTTTAAAACCATACAGGCTGGTACCTGTCACCACATCTTATGGCAACAGTTTCCAAAAGTCAGTGATGTTTGGTGTGAAGATTTATTTTCTTTTATCTGCCTGGCATGTCCTGACAGCTCTCCCTATTGAACCCAGTGTTACAAGACAGGGAGCGAAACCTGTCTCCTTTCTCAACATACTGTATGTATAATTTTAGAGACGTGAATCACACCCCCTTTACCTCTCTCGCATTTATAAACTAAACTTCCCCAAATGCTGTAACGTTTCCTTGTAGCAGATGTACTGCTGTGTCACCCTGGTAATCTCAGTTGTCACATTTGGCACTTTTCTCTGTTAACATTGGCCCACATGCCTCACAGGATCCAACTTCATTCATCTGATGTTGCCTCACACCACAGCCTTTCTGATTTGAGATAAGCCAAATCTTCTTGTTGTGTGCCTGCAAGTCATTTCTGACTTAAAGTTATCTTATCATGGGGGTAAGATTTGTTCTAGCGCAGCCTTTGCCTTCCTCTGAGGCTGAGAGAATGTGACTTGCCCAACCTCATGCAGTGGGTTTCCATAGCTGAGCAGGGATTCAGACCCTGGTCTTCACAGTCATAGGCCATTTCCGCACTACACTCTTATAGCATGATTATTCCACTTTCAACATCCTATGGAATGCTGGGGATTGCAGTTTCGGGAGGGGCTAGCTGGCCCCTCCCAAAACTGCAAACCCCAGGATTCCATAGGATATTGAAAGTGGAATAATAGTCCAGTGCTCAGAACACTACTCCATGCTGGAGTAGTACGTCAATATCTGTTGGCTTGCTTGGTGATTTGCATGAACTGAACCTAAAATGTATTGGAAAAGTCATTCAGTGTCCTTAAAAAAGAGGATCAAAGTGGCACCAAAAAAAGTCTAAACTGCTACAATTCATGTACATGGTGTACAAAACCAACCTGTTATACACTGCAGATTGCATGGGCCAGCTGCAATCTTTCCTTCCCCCATTCTCCTGCCTAGAATTTAAGATTGTCAGGAGGGGCCCAACTGCATATCCCAAGAAATTATATGGAGTGTAAAATGTACTAGGATTTTTTTTTTCCCCTCTGGAAGTATCTTGATTGTGGAACTCTCCTCTAAGGAAAGTCAGGAAGATCACTTCATCCTTATTGAGCTTATGACAAGAACAGTATCATTTTGTCAGGACTTTTGTTTATAAAACAGCTTTTAGGTGTTTTTTTTAAAAAAATTAAAAGATATTATTACCAAAACTAAAAAGTTCTTACAATTCATTGACATCACTCAAAATCCAGATATGCTCATCAATAAAACACACAAACTGATTTCATTAGTTCAAATAGCTTTCGCTTTATGAATGGAACAGAGTTCAAGCTCATTGGGAAAGGATTTCCCTCCTTCCTCTTGGCACACCTTTCTCCCCTAGCTACTCATGTAGTTTGGAAGACATTTCCAAAAATGATCATCTAATTTTAGTAAACTGTGCAAGCAGGCAAAGTAATAGACCAAAATTATTGCCTGGATTAAGTGAACAAATGATGGCTGCACTATTTAACTAAACTTTCAAAAAATATCCAGAATGATCTAAACGTCTGAGTCTGTTTTTAAAGAATGCTTCTTTGTTTATTGGACATCAGTGTGGGGCTTTGGTCAGCACAAAAGTTATCTACAAATGTGTTGTGTGCCTTCAAGTCATTTCCAACTTATGGCAATCCTAAGGCAAACCTATCATGGGATTTTCTGGGGCTGAGAGAGTATGTGACATATGCAAGGTCACCCAGTGGGTTTCCATGGCTGAGGGGGAAATCGAACCCTGGTCTCCAGGGTCATAGTGCAATGCTCAAACCACTACCCCACGCAGACTCGTAATATATGTTATTCTGATGGAAAAATCCTATCCTGGGGTCCACAATTTGATATTAAATATGATTCCATGTACCTGAGAGGTCGCCCGGATGAGCATGTAGGCAGCCATGGTCGAATGACCGAAAACCAGGTCAGGCCAGTAAATCCCCAGTCACGTAGCCCCAGAAGACCTCAAGAAGTGTAAATCCACAATAAACAAAGGGTCCTCAGCCCCGAGAAGCCGACTTGAGGGGATTAGCGTGTTCGCTCCAAGTTCAGCAAACATCCTATCAGGTGTGGACCATTTACACTTTGTGTAAATTCGTCACACCACAACCAAAGGCAGCCGAAGATCCTGAGACTTTGGCAACGCCTTGGAATCCCATCACACAAAGGAAGTTACCATTGTGGAACTTCGTTCTAGCTCCAACACCCATTGTTCTCCCCGGGAGAGGATTAATCCTTCAGATGCTTTTTCCCCTACAAATAGTCCCGGTTTTTTAGCGTTTCTTCAGATCGCTCCCGGTCACCCCAGCAGACCGTTGCTCTGTCTGTTGAGTAATCCCCTCAGCCCTCTCCGTGCTGAGTCCCACTCCTCCACTGCCTTCCCGGACCATGGACTTCAGGAAAAGGTGCAGTATTACCCCAGCTACACCCCCTCAATATTCCCCTATCCAGTTCCCTCTCTTTTTGCTTCTTAATAGGTCTTGGGTGCATGTGTGCATGATTGCATTGGTTCGTAAGACTCTTACTCAATAAAATCACTTACTGGACATTTTCGTTTGGTTTTTGGCTTGGCCTGACCCCGTAAAAACTGGGTAAAAAGACCCTGCTAGGTTACCCTGCCTCTCTCATTGCTATTGCTCGTGCTCTGGCTAGTTTCCATTCCCCATCACGTGGAGCACATTGAGGTCCCCAAGGGACCCCAGAAATCAGGGTAACATATAAATATATCTATTGCATTGGAGCACATTCCTCAAGGAATAGGATCAGAGTTGAGTTCTCGTGTTCTATCTTAACATTTAACTCATGTTTTTGCCTTGTGCTTAGAATGCTTCTACAACTAAAGAACCCTGTCATAGAAAAAACAAGGAGATAGAGTACTGAGGTTGAGGTTGCCCTGTGGAAATTATTGTTTGCTGACTACATTTATTCTGCCTGAGTGATCACGTTTCCCTTGGGTCTCTTGTCTCATTCAGCAGGGTACCTTTTGCCCTTTGTAGAACCAAGACTGGGAGAATATATTTTTCTGCCACAGGAGATTTTTTTTCAAAAGGTGCCATAAATTTCATGGAATTACAGGAAATCATTAGGAAAGAGATGCATAAACCCTAATCTTCTTTGACTTCTCCCAGGGTTGCTGTAGGCTTAGCTCTTTATCCATGCCATCATCAATGGCCACCAACTGTGAGCGGAATTTCTCCGCTGCAACATAGTGACTCCATTTAAAGCAGGTCACAGGATATAATGTTTCACGGAATTTGCAGACTAGGCAGTTTTATTTGAAATATGTCAGGCCAAGTAAGTATTAGAGCCAGCCCTGTCACTGGAGCATGGAATCTCTTCCAAGGCACAGTTGCATCGGAGCCACCTCAGCTCTGATGGGCTAAAAGAAATCAACCCTCACTAGCTTTCAAAAAAGAATCTAGCATAGAACATAACAAATGCAAAGCTCGCTTCCAGAATCTATGATTCAGCCTAAAAGATGTCTATGGCACTCTGTTCCTCCTTTTGCAGCCAAAACAGTGACCAGAGTTTGGAAACATTGTTTTTCGTATTACATCTTCGAGAATCCCCTAGTCAGCATGGAGAAACTGGAGCACTTATCTTCCAAAAAAGTACATTTTCCAAGCTCTGCGAATGACATAGAGCTTCAGATAGAGCAGAAGTAGCTGGCTTTATCACAGGATTTGATTACATGGAGAAGCATATGCAAACAGGCTTGGGGATGAGTGGAAGGAGCAGGGGATCACCAATAGATATCAATTGGCTTGTTAATTTATCCATTACATATGAGAATGCTTTTGTGTTTAGGGCACGCCAGGTAACATAATAAGCCAGAATTCTTAAGAACAAGGCTGTCTTCACTAATGCATACTGCTCCATTGCTCGTGCTGCAAGTGGGAGTGTCCAGACAACCCAGGGATCTTCTGGCTGTAATTTGTTTATTTCAACAACCCCACCCTCTTCTTTGGCTTCTCTGTCTCTTGGCAAGCCAGTCCAGAGCCTGAGAATCAAACGGATTGCCCAGAAAATATGTTCCAAGCTGCAGTTCTGACAGTTCAGCACAGAGGGCAGCCAAGCAAAGGAGAAAAGCTTCCTGGTCTTTGCCCTTGAAGGACCCTTTCACACTACACAAGGATAGCACTACTCTCCCATTTAAACTACCATGGAAACATCCTATGAAATCCTGGAACTGGCAGTTTAAGGAGGTGGATTTGGAATTCTCCAGTGCCTCCCCAAAATACCAGGATTCCATAGGATCCAGACATGTCAGTTAAAAAAGAATCGTAAGCCATTTCCTCACTAGACTGTTATAGCCGGCCCCTCCCAAAACTGCAAACCCCAGGATTCCATAGGATGTTGAAAGTGGAATCATCGCGCTATAACAGTCTAGTGTGGAAATGGCCATAGTTCAATAAATGGGCAGAGTGAACAGCTGGCTCTAGAGTTCCTCTCCTATTACTTTGTTGTTTAAACCTGGTTTAACAAGCCAGGTTGTTAAAGGCCAGAGCATAGATGAGAACCTGAGTTTAGGACAAAATAGATCTATGACAAAAATTCTTCCTGTCTTTGGTTTACCTTCCTACAACCTTGCCCCTTATCTCACTTTTCTGTCAGCTGAGCTCTGATAAAAGAAATTAATTACTCTGGCTTGTGGAAGGGGCACATTGTGGGATAGGCCACACAAAGATAGTGAGGGACTAGCGTCCCTTAGATTGGAATGGGCAACTGCAGTGGGTTCAGGGGACAATTTTTGACTTGTAATCTAACAACTAGAGTTCCAAAAATTGGAGACTGCCAAAAATATCAAAACACACACACATGAAAGCACACCCACTCAAACCAGAAGCACTTCTGGGTTTTGAAAAAAAAAAGCATTTAAACAGTACATGGAGGGGTGTGACACATCTCCCTCCCTTTTTTGGCTAGTCTGGAAAGTGTGAAGGGGTTGAAAGTTACAAACAATCCTGGAGGCTGGATTTGGCTGCAAGGTTGTACTTCATCCACTCCTTTCTGAGATGCATGTTGCCTTACTTTTTTTTTTTTAAGATCCACCCTCATTTTAAACAGACCTCCCATTTCTGTTCGTTTATGAACTGGTCCACTGTCATCTTATATGGCTGGAATTTCAATGTGGAACGTGGCCTAGAAGGTACCGGCTTCCCCGGCTGATCTGACAGGTTAGGGACCAGAGGACTATGAAAAAGCAGAAATGGAAGAAAAGTGGAGCCCATCTATTGTGGAATAACATGAAAGACTTACAGAGGCTCACTGGGGACCAACTGTTACTTGTAATCTCTCAGCTGGCTTGGCACCATTCTGCCCCCGGCCCCCGCCCAGCTCGCTTTGCAAGCAGCACATGTGCGGCCCCATGCAAACCTGCGTAGGCAAGAACTGACAAAACAGCAGACCCCATGTCGAATTAACAGAACTTTTTCCTTATTATGAAAGCACTGAAAGAGTGAGTTGTCAGGTAAGGAGGCATCAAAAACAGGGGGCGTCCTGTACTGTGGTTTGCCTATACCTGGAACGTAGAGCCTTCTACAGGCGGAGAAGAGAATTGACAAGAAATGAGCCACAGGCATTTCTCAAGTGGGAGCCAGGAACTGTGCCAAAGATCAGGGCCAGAAGGTTAAGCTGGGAGTCTGAGCTGAAAAGTTCAAGGCTAGCACCACAATCCCAGAAGACCTGTATTTCCCAGGCAAAATTTCAGCATAAGTAGGAAGCCCTCTATAGTCCTTCCTTCCTGTTACGGGAGCTGACAGCCAGCCTGGGTGGGCAGAGGCATTCTAGTTAAAGGATCCCTTCAGATACCTGGGAAGATGTTCTAAAGCCCTGGTGACTTACCAAACAGCTCTATATGGAGCTGCAGTTTCCTGGTTCTAACCATAATGACACCTGGTAGGAACTGGGACGTGCCATTGGTGGGCAGTACAGAGCCGCCAGATTGGTTAGGTATTATAGAAATGATATCTGAAACCTGCTTAATTGAGTGTTGACTATGACCCTGGATAGCTGGGTTTGATTCCTCACTCAGCTATGGAAACTCGCGGGGCGACCTCGGGCACATCACACATTCTCAGCCCCTGAAAACCCCGTGATAGATTTGCCTTAGGGGTGCTAGATGTTGTAAATGACTTGAAGGCACACAACCACTACCACCACAACAACCTACAACAACCTTCTTTTGGTTGTATTTCCAATGTCTTCACTTCAAATTCAAATCAGAGATTTGAATCAGGGATTCAAACTGATTCAAATTGGTTCAGGGATTCTAAGCAAAATACCTGTCAGGTTTAGACTGTTTTTCTAGATTGGTGCTACTCAAAATGTTGGTCTGTGCACCAGTGATGGTCCATACACTAGTGACTGCCAGTCTGCTTCAAGTTTCTAGAAAAGAAAGGAACAGTTGTGGTCAGTGGGAACAAATATGGTGCCAGTCCCTGTCTTCTTGGAGGAGAAAACCCTGCAGGTACCGCACATCAGACAGAATTAGAAGCGCTGCTTTAGATGATTAGCTCATTGTTCCAGAAGTGCTACCACGGGGGGGAGGGGAGGTGCTCTTCATGCTGTTGTGTCATACTTCCTACTTCCTCCCAGCACTGCACACAGTTTAGCCTAATTTTGATAAAAGTACTGGAGAGTTAAAATATTTGTTTTATTTACAAATACACTAGCATATAGATATTTTAGCAATACAATAATACAATCCTTCTCAACTACCTGATGTGGTGGACCAGCAATTTTGTTTCCAATGTGCCAAGGACCAACATCATATTTGTGCTGTGTTATTATCATATTCACATCATTTCCTGGAAACCTGAGATGGGCAGAAGCCGGTTCATAGACCACTCCTTTGAGCAATACTGCAGTAACAAATACTAATTCTGCAATAAGTACATCTATTAACTCTACATTACCTTCTCAGAGAAAGTGCCCAGTTGTGCCCAAATCTCCCTTTTCAAATTCAGGCTACAGAACCAGCTCCGGACTGTTTCACTGACCTTTCAGGAGAATAATAGAATAATAGAGTTGGAAGAGACCACGGGGCCATCCAATCCCAGTCACGTAGGGACAGGAGGGATGATGAGGGCAGTTCACCTCTGGTGGCAATGTTTTTGAGGCATCCTGGCTCGTGGCCATGCCACCACACACTGCAGCCATGCCCCTGCGCACCATGACCATGCCCCCGTGCACTGCAGCCACACCTCTGCGCACCATGGCCACCCCCCTCCTGTTGCCCCGCCCCCTCACACACTCCAAGCTCTGCTACTGTTCAGTCCAACCCCCTGCTCTGCAGGAACATCCATCAAAGCACTCTCAACAGATGGCCATCCAGCTTTTGTTTAAAAACCTCCAAAGAAGGAAACTCCACCACACCCTGAGGCAGCATATTCCACTACTGGTACAGCTCTGACTGTCAGGAAGTTCTTCCTGAGGTTCAGGTGGAGAGAATCCCTTTTCCTGAGCACCAACAGGTATTGCATGCCAAGACTGGGCAGGAACTCTTTCATACCAAGGATCAATGTTAACATTACAGTTGCTAAATCTCTGACACCATCCCTCCACCCACCCATGTGCAATTAGACCCTTTATGTAAGAACATACTTGAAAAATCCACCTGCCATAATCAAGACATCTTAAACCCTTAAGAAGTCATTCTGCTTGCCAGTATTTCCCTGCAAAAGTAATGGACATGGAAATGGAATCCTTCTCAAGAAATGTCTTGTTTCCCAAATGTCTTCCTCTTCTTCCATTCTCTCTCAATCAGGGTTTGGCTGAAACTGGAGCAGAGGAATACACCAAGGAAGGAGTTGCCAGACCAGTATTTTTAAAAAATTGTCCCATTCCCATTAAAGGGAAATCTTAGAATGGTTGCTTCAGAAATCTGTGCCCTTTTTCTTGATGTATAAATGGATTGTATAGCTTCAATCTGAGCTCTCCTCCTCATCCCTGATTTCTTTACATTTTCAGACATCTTCAAAGAGGATGAGAGAAGCTGCAGCTTTCTGTAAATGGTTATTTGCTAACCTGTGTACTGTTCACATTTCATGGACTGATGCTTGATTCAAGACTGAACCATAGACAGGGTGATATCGTGCTAGTGACATATGCAGATGTAAATGTGCTATGGATGCAGTGGGGCGTTTGTGGATAATGCACAATGATCATACCCAGTTGATATTGGAAGAGGTAGAGTTTTCCATGCAGAACTGTCACTGATGTGTTTGCACTACAGCAGCCATGCACATTGGCTATTAAGGCACATGCATTGAGCTAAGCTGCTATTCAGTAGGTATTGCATAATGCAAGTGGAACTTAACTCCACTTGTAGTTATTTATGCTACCCTGTGCCAATGTGGGGATCTCAGCTCAAAGATATTTCAATCAATGCATGTGGTTCACTTTCCTCCAGTGAATTCTTGTTAAATGCTCAAGAACTTCCTCTCCTGTCTTAAAGTCTTTTCAAAAAGTTAATATGATATAGTGAGACATCTTAAACTACAGCTGTTGAAGTGGTTCTGTCACTGCGGAAATGAGCTGGAGCCCATTCACACTACGCAATTATAGTGCTATTGTTTCACTTTAACTTCCTATGGAATTCTGGGGTTTGTAGTTTGGTGAGGCATTGAAATGCTCTGGTTGAGAATGCAGGATTCCATAGGATGGAACCATGACAGTTAAAGTGGAATAACAGCACTATAACTACATACTACAAATGTCCCCCAGATATGTGAAAACTGCTGAAGGCCGTCTTGTATCACTTTCTCCATATGGTATAGGGTGGTTTTGGAAACAGGTTGTCACATTACCTGTGTAAAAAAAAAATCTCTAGAAGGGAAAGGGACCTTTTTATATCTTCTGAAATTTCTCTACAGACAGTTATTTTGTGCGTTCCATCTCCCCCACCACATGTAGACTGCCCTGTGTGATCATTGTTTCTGAAGAGTTTCATCACATAGTCACCATCTTCAGAAATGATGGCTGGCCATGGCTTCCTAGCATATATGCATGAAGCAGGGACAGCCCAAGACATTTTGTTGCCCAAGCTAGCACAGGAGATGGTTACAGTGCAAAAGATGTTTGGAGTGTCCCCAGTCATACATGTCAAAGTGGATAGTACCCTTGACTAGTGCTTCACAAGCTATTTGATATGGAAACTAACATTTATTTTTATCCAGTGTGCAAGGGACTGATACCATATTTGTACCCATTGGCTACAGTACTTTCCTTCCTGGAAACTAACCAGGGCCTGTCAGCCAGTGGCTCAGGGAGTAGTCCATGGGCCACTACTTTGAGTAACATTGCTTCAGACCACCCGAGTTATTTTTGGCAACTTTTTCATAGAATATCACAGTCTATGAATTGTACCTCTCCACATATTGGCAGTAAAATGATATAGCAAAAAGTAAGTCTGAATTTCCTAGAAAACTTAAAATCTGTTGCCAGAGGCTGCTGTTTCACTTTCCCTAATGAAATAGACTGCCTTGGCTTATAGGACAATATGTACAGTTGACCCTCCATATCCATGGATTCTGTAACTAACCACAGCTTGAAAATATTTTTAAAAATTCCAAAAAGAAAACTTTGTTTTTCCCATTTTATATCAGGGAGACCATTTTACTACACCACTGTATATAGTGGAACTTGAGCATCCATGAATTTTGGTATCCACAGGAGATCCTGGAAACAAATCCTAACGGATACCATGGGCCCACTGTAGGTCATCTTGTATGTCAGACTTTGCACAGATTGTGTGTTAATCCCTACATGGATATATCTTCCTTTGACCAAAAGTGTTTGAGGGATTGTGAAAAGATCCAGCAACTCTGGAATTGTGAAAATTCAAGATGGGTCAGGGGAGCATCTTCTTTCCTGCTGTTAAATATAATATGAGGAAAAGAGGAGTCCTATTCCCCAAGATATCAGAATGCAATGTTACCCTGTTTACTGGGAGTCCCATGAGGGACACCAAAATGTGCTCAACTATAGGTGGGGAAAATTAGCTCTGAGCACTGCTTTAGCATTACGGGGGGCAGGGTAACTTAGCAGGATCTTGTAACCCAGTGTTTACGGGGTCAGGCCAAGTCAAGAAGCAGACTGGTTTGAAAGTAATTAATGATCTTTATTAAATACAGGCACACAACGTAAGCAACACATGCACACAAATAACTAAGGAAAATAAAGGTGTGAGTAAGATAGCGGGATTTTCAGAGGGATAGTTGATTCGGGTGGTACGAAACCTGTTCCTGAAGCCCGGAAGAAGATAGAGAGCAATGCTGGAGTTTGATATGGCTCAGCACAGGGAGCTGAGGGGAAGCTCACCAAGCAATGCGGCAGCAAGGCGGTCTGGAACTCAGAGCGATCTGAGGAAGGTCTCGGAATCAGGGGTTTTTATAGAGAGAAGTGTGACTGCAGGCTATGCCTTACTCAGGGACAACAATGGGTTTTGGGTGCGAGACAATGTCTCCGAAAGGTCACAATTTAGCATGATGGAATCAGAGCCGAATTAACAATGGTGTAGCCAGTATGTAAATGCGCAACGCTTGACAGTGAAGGGTTCAGCCTTTGTCAAGTTGCCTGCTCGGGGCAGGGAGCCTTTTGTAGGTAGCGCACATACATAAGGTGGTGTTTGCTGGGGAGGTCCCTGAAGGTGCGATCTGGCTATTTCTGGCTTGCCTGTATTGTTTGAGAATATTTCAGCAGTTAAGTGCCGAGCCTAGTTTCATGCTTGTCCGCGGGCCTCACAAACACGTGGAGAGGGGTGGTAGAATAAGGCCGAATTATGATATCAAAGTGATATCGGGTGCTATCTCCAAATAGGCCTAGACTGCAGTAACAGCAACCTCTGTCACTCCAATTCAGGGGTGAGTCCAAAGGCTAATTTTCTAACCATAGAACATTCCAGGAATTGCATGGACTGCCAAAACAATGAAAAAAATTTTTTGGAAGTGGGCAAAAGTCCACTTTTAGTTTTGAAAAGTAAAGCTGTATCCTCTGGGTGTCTTATGTATACAAATGTTCCCTTGCACATGCAGATTATATGTGCACTGATTGCGTGGTTGCACATTGTACATCAGTGTGCAGTGGATTGCGCAGTGTTGGAATTCTGAAGCAAGGTGACATAGTACAACCAATGTGTAACTCCACGAGTATAAAGTTATGCTAAATCTTTTCAGTGTCAGATCTCTCTTGTGTGTGTTTGTTTCAGTGTTAAAAAGTGCAATGTAGCCCTGCAACCAGAAGAGGCTATTCATGCCTTTCACGGTCTGCAGGAAATGATGAAAATGCTTTGCTGGGGAAACATAGTCCAATGGAAAATCCCATGCTTTGCATTCATAAGGTTTCTAGTTTGGTTTCATGGCAGCACTAAATGGGACCCTGCTCCACTACCAGTCAAATTGAAGTGCATAGCGGCTAAAACTGCCCAAGGCACAAAATCCTACCTATGTTTCTTCCATTCCAGTAATACAAATAAAATAATCATTTGAATAATTGTTTACTGTCCTTTCATGACACCAAGGCTCAGCTGCCTGAGGTAGACATCTATTGTGCCCAAAATGGAAACAGAATATTGTTCTCACTTAACAGTAATTAAAGGTCTACATAGTAGAAAGAAGGAAACATGGAAATCAAGTGACGCTGAGGGCAAGCCAATGTGATTTAAGGAGCGACCATCTGTGTTTGTATGTAGCTGATGAGATGAGACACTCATATGGTTTGAAATCAAAGGCACATTTGGTTACTGTAATACCAGAATTGCCTCTCCAGTGCCGTCTCGATAGTCTCCTGAACAGCTTCATTTAAAAAAAGAAAAGAACTCAACATTTGAATTAATGCTTCCAGAACAGAGAAGATGGGGATGGGGGAAATCTCAGATATTTGTATTTCATTGTTTTCAAATTTCAAGGACAGGTGTAAAATTACAGCAACAAGGCAGTAACTCATACTACTAATTCAACTGCCAATTAAATGTCTTTTCTTTTTCTTTTTACAACATTAGAGCTTTGCCCAAACATATAGTTTGAAAGAAATATGCTGTAAAAAATCATCTGTTCAAAAGAATGCTTATGGGGTGGGGTGGGGGGAGGACACTGTTTTCAGTATTGCTTCAGTTAAAACTTTTCCCCATTATATTCTACATCCCTCCTAGGTTTATGGGGTGAAACAAGTCTGAGTTGTTTTGTGTCGCCTGCAGGCATCGCAAATCTTGCCAAGCTAAACTAAACAAACCTGGAAAACTGGGTGTTCATAAATGCTAACCATTTATGGTTTCCCAGATGGGAAAATCACTTAGCAAAACCAGAACAAGGGAGCACCCATGTAAAAATAGCAGGCACTGTTATGCCAGTGGCAGTGACTCAAACTACACAGACTACACCATCCCATTTTACAAAAGAGGAGCCTGCTATGTGTCCCTTGGCAGGCAGAAGAACCTTAAGCACACACAGGGAGGATTGCAACCCTTTGGTCATTATCTAAAGCAAAGCATTAAGCTCTGATGCAGAGTGAATCACAACTAAAGATATCTCTGATACGTGTGGAGTTTGACCTCAGCTTGTACCACACACTCAGATGGGGTATGTTAATATTAAATCTTTCTCTAAGGCTGGATAGGCACAATTAGCACAGTTAATTCTGGTGTTCAACAATGGGATACACTGCTGTGGAGGGTGATGGACTTTCTTTCACCAGATGTTTTTAAACTGAAGTTGGATGACCATCTGTGAAGGATACTTTAGTGATGGTTTCTTGTATTGGTAGAGGAGTTAGAAGAGATTATCTTTGGGTACCCCGGCAACTTTACCCTTCTATGGTCCAATGGTATTCACTGGGCCAGCGACTTCCAATCTTGTGTCTTCCAGATGTGTTTGGACCACATCTGGGCTGGGGAACTGTAGTCTGATGCTTCCAGAAGGCATTGAGTTTGAGGAAAGTACACCAGAATCATTGTCAGAATCTTCCTCACAAAGCTATGAATTCCACACAGCCAGGCAAAAAACATTTTGCCCCTTAGATACTTTGGCCTTTAGTTCCCGTAATGCCTTATCCTTCACTATACTGTCTGGGGCTGCTGGAAGCCCAAGTCCAAAACATGTGGAGGACCAAAGATTGTCCTTACAAGACTGCCCCCCCCCCCCCCAGCTTTTGGCAATTTCCCAGAGAAATTCATTATGGTTCTTGACTCTGATTTGGCAGAACACCAGAACCAGAACCAACACAGTGTGAAATAGGTGGGAGAGAATTTTAAAAGCCTGCATCACAAGCTTATTTACCTTGTTGTTGCTCTTTCAAGTGTCACAAAATCTAGGCTGTGTATGCAAATACAGTAAAATTCAGTGTGCAACATGTACATTGGAGTAATATAAATGAGCTTGGACTTTCAAAAACTGAGGCCATTTCTGCACCAGAGTGGAGGAGCATTTCACCACGTATTGTGAGCAGTGTTTTTTAACCTGACTTATTCCAATTTTACCAGATTGTTTACCCTCCAGTTTGTGTTGAAGTAATGCAGTGAAAACCGCTCCGTCAATTCTTGTGAAACTCCCATCCTCCTCCCACTCCCTCCCTTGCTCCACACTGTTGCCTCTGATTGGTCAATTAAAAAAAAAACATTGCTATGTATCAGCAGAGGTACTTTAGTTCGTTCTTACAGAAGACAAGCCCTCACCACCGGTTTGCTAGAAAAATTGCTAGTAAAATTACTGTGTCGTGAAATGATGCATGTCTAAAAAATGTGGACCAACATGAAAAGTTTGGAAAGCTCTGGTCTAGATAGCCAGAAATTGAAAAGCAACTATCCTGAAGATCCCAACGTATTTCATTGTATTCCAATGCCCGTCCAGTGTTTGAGGGGCAGAGACAGGAGCAGACAGAAATGACAGGAGGGAAAGGTGGGAACGCCCCCAGAGAACCATCTCTGCACATACATCTTCCACATGTTGTCAGAAACGCAGCCAAACTGATTTTTGTGCTTTATATCGGAGTTTTTCCGGTTTTACAATACATCGGTTTTACGTTGATAGTAATCACACTAAGAGCCCAAGCCGTGCAAATCTGCAGAGGAAACATTGACACTAACCGATTTAATGTGCAGATGTAACAACAAGAATATGATGCCAGTGCAATATATTGCCCTTGTGCAGAAAAGGCCTGATTCTGTGCATTCCTTAAAAATCAATTCATTGTTTAGGTTGTTGTGGGTTTTTCAGGCTTTCAGGCTGTGTTCTGTTAGTATTTTCTCCTGATGTTTCGCCTGCATCTGTGGCTGGCATCTTCAGAGGATCTGGTGGCATGGAAGTGAGGCAGAGTATATATACTTGTGTAGTTCCCAGGTGGGAGGGAGCAATTTGCATGTGTTACAGTTGGCCTGTGTGATAGTCTATTGTCTCATTGTTTGTTTATTTTTTACACTTTTCACATAGGAGTTGCATGATACATCTCTGATCTTCCCATTGGGCATACACAGTACTATCTCACCTGCGGAAATTGTTTTCTGAGAGCTGAATCACTTTACCACAAAGCTTTCAAAAGAGGGTGGGGCAGAAGATTGACAAATTGTGAAATACACAGAAAAAAGTGAAATAGCAATCTCCAAGATCTGGTATTGCAAAGTCAGATTATACACACATTGCATCATGGTGGGATGGAATGATCTTCTTGCTGCTGCAGTTTCAATAGTCAGATATCTAACCAAGTAGACTACAGCTCACCAAAACATATACCACCGCACATTTTCTGAGCAGCTGAGAGTTCAGGGGGGATTGCTGCAGGAAATCATAGTGGGAACACTTCTGGAAATGTCCTTGCAGTTTTCACACAACAACATCTCTCTTCTATAGGCCTCCTCCCACATTTGCGGGTTTGACCTTTGTGGATTTGATTATTCATGAGGAATCTGTTTGCCTCCCCCAATTCTCCCACTTCCATTTCCTGGCTTTTGCCCTAGCGGGCAGAAAGAAGACAGGGTGCATGGAAGACAGGCAGGAGAACAGAAAGGGGAGGCGTTTCCCCCTTCATTTGCTTGCCTTTCACAAATGTAGTCAATTGATCAGTTTGCCATAAACCTAGTTCTGTCTAAGGTTTACAAGCAACAGCAAATAAGCAACAATGGAAAGATTAGACAAAGACACAGGGATAGTATATGTTGGTCTCAAAGTATTGCCAAGCATACCTACTTCTTCCAACATTTGTTTGGAATGTCCCACATTACATGCTTCTTAATGCACAGAGCACATGACCAGTTCTTTTTGGTAAACAACAATATATAATCATTATCAAACCATACAGGTATTATATATTAGCAATATGCTCTTATCATAAAATGTGTTTAGATGTATCCTATATGATTATCACTGTGCAGACAGGGGATGTTTTCTTTTGCTGATAGTGTGAAAGTGATTTCTTCACTTATGATTTCTGTTTAAATAACATTTCCCCAACTTAAGATATGCAAAGCCAGCAAGCATACAGGATGGTATTTCAGAGCTGGATTGGACAGAGGAAAAAATTGGCCACGCTTTGGAAGGAATTCTAGCTGATGTTTCCATGTACAGATACAAGTATTTTCTTGTCCTAAGGGCATTCCCTTGAGTGAGAGGAAGATCAAAGAGGAGAGGAGAGATTCTACAATGGAATCATGGAAGTAAGATTCTAATATTGCAGATATAAATGACTAATGTAATTCCTTAGCATTTCTATGGCAAATTAAAGACTGTAAGAAAGCCTCCAGATACTTATTTCTTACAAAACGCCCACCCTGTCCGGCAGACAAATTTCAGGCATATACACACATACACAAAATTAAAAATTTAAAAAATCAAAAGTGCAACAACAACAAATACAGTAGGGTTTGGGGTGCAGAACCTTCATGAAAGTGGAAAAAACGTGATAAACCTTCCCTGCAATTCCTCTCCAGAGCTCCCCCTCCCATTCCTTTGCCTCTCACCCTAGTGTTGTGAGGGGGCGGGGGGAGGAAGAAAAGAAAACAAGGTAAAGGGATTATGGGTACTTTCCCTTCAGATGAAGAACAGCAGAGTTCTGGTGCTCTAGTTACATTACCCCACTGGCATACCCTATCCCGGGGAATATAATTTTGATATCAAATATGCCCGCCATGCCAGAGAGGTTGCCTGAATGGGTACGTAAACAAGGAAGTCAAATGATCGAAAATAGGTCAGGCCAGGAAAATCCCCAGCCACATTCCCCTAGCCTAGGGGACCTCAGGCTAAACACGTCCGCACAGACAAAGGGTCTCCAGCCAAAAACAGCCAACTTGAGTGGATTATTGGGTTTTCCCCAGGTTGAGCAACTCTGATATTAGTAAATCCAACATGGCGAGATCTATTTGCATAAACCAATCATGCAAACTACCAAGTTGCAGTTGTGCGGCATTTCTCCCTTTATTTTGGCCATTGTTCTTCCTGGGAGAGGGCCTGCCCTTGAGGTACATTCTGCCCTAGAAGCAGTCCCAGTTTTTGAGGGTCTCTTTGGAGAACTTCCTGCCGTGCTAGCAGACTGGCACTCTGTTAGTGGAGTGATCCCCTCAGCTGCTTCTCTTCGTTGAGCTCCATTCTTCTCACCGCTTCCTGGACTGATGACTTCAGGATAGGTGCAATATCACCACCTTTCCAACCTTTCCACTGAATCTCCTATCAATTTTCACCTCTTTCCTTCCTCGATAGGCCTTGTATGCGTGAGTGAGTGAGTGAGTTGGTGTGTGAGAACACATTTATTGGTAAAATCCAGTTATTGGTATGTTTGTCTGGCTTTTCGCTTGGCGTGACCCCATAAAAATTTGTTAAAAGATCCTGCTGGGTTACCCTGCCCCTCATTTTGCTACAGCTAGTGCTCTGCTAACTTCCCCAAACTTTCCATTTTTGGAGCGAATCAAGGTGTCCCCCATGGGACCCCCAGAAGTCAAGGTAACAGCTACTTCTGGCTGCCATCTTGGGAAAGGAGCAGTAGGAGCAAGGAGAGCACCTGACCAACCAGCAGCCATTACACAGCAGAATGAGCAGCCACATGGCCTAGAGGACATGCCTCCAGCAGCAGGGGGAGGGCTTTGTTAGCCCAAAAGGAAAAATCCATCCATTTTAAACATAAGAGAGGAATGCAAGGGGCTGGGAGGAGGAAAAAGGGGGAGGCAAACACATGCCTCGCAAATGATCAAATTCACAAATGGCAAACCCAGGAATCATATTCATGAAAGTCAAACCACAATGGCTGTACAATTAAAAGAATTTAAAACATAAGCAACACACTAAAAGTAACAAATATAAAGAGATCAGTATAAACAGCTGCTGAAATGGAAGAGAAAGCCTTCAGAAACCAATAAAGTTCATCATTGGAAGCCAAAATCAGCATTTGAAATTACCAATGAATTACAAATAGTGTTGTCACCTGTGCCTAATTACTTTTGTGAGCAGCAGAGGTGTAAAAAAATTACTTTTAAAAAGCAGCATAACAAGTGAGAGCAACATAACTTTACTAGAGTAACATTTACCAAAAGTTACATTAAGGAAGAAAGTGCAAAAGCAGGGTTACTGCTAAACATTAAGAAGACAAAAATACTGACCACAGGAGAATTACATAATTATAAAATGGAGGATGAAGATCTCAAATTTATTAAAGATTTTCTATACCTTGGCTCAGTTGTTAGCCAAGATGGAGAATGTAGTCAAAAATGGGAAAAAGACTAAGGACAGTTTCCAGGAACTGGATGTATTCCTCAAATATAAAGAGGATCATTGAATACCAAATTTAGAATAATACATATTTTCAGTTTCTATGAAAAATACAGAAAGCTGAGAAGTAGAAAAACAACTCATTTGAAATGTGGTGCTGGAGGAGTGTTCTTCGGGTATCATGGACAATCAAAAAAGGGCAAATAAACAGGGCTGAGACTGAGGCCGTTTCCACACTACACTGTTATAGTGCTATTATTCCACCTTCAACATCCTGTGGAATTCTGGGGTTTGTAGTTTGCTGAGGCCAAAGAGCTCTCTGGCTGAGAATTCTAAATGCCTCTCCCTGAACTATAAACCCCAGGATTCCATAGGATGTTGAAAGTGGAATAATAGCACTGGTGCGGAAATGACCTGAGCTTTCCCTAGAAGCCAAAACAATCAAACTGAGCCAGTAGGAAAGGAGGAAGACCTTGTTACAGGTGGATTGACTCAGCCAAAGAAGCTACAGCCCTAAGATCAGAACAGGGCTGTAAATAAGCCAAGAAGGTCATTCATACGGTTGCCCGGCCTAAGTCAAAACTTGACAACACATAACAACAACTGAAAGTACTTGTACTTCTGAAAGAAGATATTTTATATAGCAAAGGACCTCCTTTGTATAGGATCCAAGATGGTTCATGTTAACTCCCAACAGTACTAAAATCACTTTCATACTGATTTATAGTATTTCTACATTAGAGACCCTTCTTTGTTTTAAACAATTTAGGTCACATTTTAAGACAAAGCCCTCACAAGAGAGGTTACCTAGATGCAGAGGTGGATCTAGGTTGGGGCAACTGGGGCATGTGCCCCAGGCACCAGTGTCAAGGGGGCACAAAAAGAAGAATCCCCCTGCTTGGTCTCCACCACTGTTCACCCTCTGCCACCAGCTGCCGCTCACCTTATCCCTGCCTGCCACTCGTTCCTCCCCCACCCGCCAGCTGCTCACCCCACCCACCACCACTCGCCCCCCCTTGCCTTGGGTGCTATTGAGCTTTGGTACATCACTGCCTAGATGACATAACATATAAAAATAGCAAAAGCTATATTCTAAAGTAATATAGTAACTTAAAACAGCTGTTTACATTTCACAGGCGAGAATTAAAGATCTAAAAACAATTTGAAACCTGCAACACTATAGAGCACTGAGGGTGAAACTCAGGTCCTAGTCTTAGCGAGAGTAGACCCCGCCTCATTTAAACCATGGGAACTTGGTAAGACAATACTTATGTAAATTCAATGGATCTTCTACAGTTGAGATCAAAAACTAGAGCTAGCCCTAAAAAATCAACCTAGCCATGCGAGGTTCATAGCAGATCATATTTACTAATCCTGCAGCTGGGATTGATAGGAAGCAATGAGATAACCTGTACCTGCAAAGCAGATGTATTTTTTTTAAAGGCAAAGGAGCCTGAAAAGATCTTCCTGGAGTTTTGTTCATCTATGTTGAACAGACAGGAGATACATATGCCTTTTATTACCTCTCCTTCCCTGCTGCAGAAGGTCTGAAAATGCAAAGGGAGGGAGGAAAAATACTGGAAATCAACAATTTGTAAATGAATCCACTGACAATGTAGAGGTAGATAATGACAGTTTAGAATCTGCCCAAGTTCAGAAGAAATCACACTGTTTTCACCAAATAATTAGGTTTATCAACCAGATCAACCTAGGATGGAAAAAGTACAAACTGAAGAGGGTTCCTTTACCTTGGCTGTCCAAAAGAGGGAATTTCAGCAGATGTTGCTAGTAGTTCTGCTAGCATGACAAGCAATACGTGCTCAAATTTCCTCGTCTACACTACCATTAAAGGAACAGGAGCCTCTTCCAGTTTTCAATCTGGCAACCTTAAGTCAACTCATACTCCCTTCTCCGCAAGTAGTAAAGAGGCAAGATGGGTCTGGATTAAACAAACAGTCAGAAGAAAAGAAACAGGTACATGTATTTTATACGATTTAACTTTCTGCTTAGTAACTCTCTGTGACTATGAAATATAAAGCCTTCATAGAAATGAATATGATACTCAATCTCTATATTTTTAAAACTCACTGCCTCTACCTCTCTCCAACAGTGACTTGGCTACTTGAATCTGTCTGTATTTCATAGAGAGAAGATGTAATATACCACCTTGAGGATTAGCCAGATCACCTGGGCTATCTACTGTATTAGCATGTATATATATTACTAATGTAGTATAAAGCCAGCCTGGTGTAGTGATTTGGATGTTGGACGAGGACTCTGGAGATTAGAGTTGTTATTCTTGCTTTGCCGTAGAAACTGGGTCACACACTGTCAGCCCCAGAGGAAGGCAATGGCACCCCCCCCCCAGAACAAAAGATAGGCTTGTTTTAGGGTTGTCACATGTCGGAAACTGCTTAAAGGCACACAACAACAAAGTATAGAACTCTAACTGTACGACAGTTGCAGTGGTAATCCTAGACAATGCAACTACAGTGGCCACTTAGGCATCACAAAAGAAGAAGACATATGTCACCAAAACAATCTTCATAAAACATGAAGAAGGTACAGGGGGTAGTGTTCATTTGGATACTATCATTATCTGTTCAATAGAAATACAACTCGTACCATTGTAGAGAAGACTGTGCCTTGTGTGCTGCCTTTCCAATCTGCTTTTCAGGTGCTGCTCATGACCAGCTTCAAAGCCACTAACCATTCCTTCTTATTCTATATCTCTAAATGGAAAATGGACTGGACAGCGCTTCAAAATAAAGGAAACCTCCCAGTAGAAAATTGTCCTCTTTCAGATCAAGAATAATCCTTTGGAAAGGAGGTCAAGGGCCTGGAATACCACTTGCTCTAAAGAACTAGTTATTTTACTATTTATTTATTTAAAGTACTTCTGTATTACCTCCCAGCTCCCAAGATGGTGAACAAATAACAAGCAATTAAAACAATACCAAAATAAAACATTTCTAAAACACATTAAAATGTTCTTTAAAACCTCCTAAAAGCAGTCTAAAATCCTAGAATCTTGCATCATGGATGTGAATTACTCATCCAGACAGCAGTAACAACAAGAAGTGATGTCTGGTGGGAGAGGTCATTATTTGTTGTTGTTCCTGCAGTCTAGAAAAGTAACTCACTGAAATACTTGGAGTTTACAATTTACCATCAATGTTGCTCTTATACAGCTGGAAAATGCAAGAAAATATTCTGTGGTTCATCTATGTAGCCCTTGATAGTAAGAAAATAGCTTGGGTCTGCAGAGGTGGTCAAAAGAACATCAATGATGGAATGACAACTAGGTCAGGCTTCTCTAACCTCACATCCTCCAGATGTGTTGGACTACAACTCCCACAAATCCACATCTGTCATTGCCAACATATTTGGAGGATGCCAGCTTGAAGAAGGATGCTCGGGGGCACTAGGCAGTTGCTGAACTGTGGGATAATTTTAAGTGTATATTTCTTTGAGGCATACTATAATTTCATAGGAGGGCAAGGAACCAATTATTCATTGCAATGAGTAGGCAAGAGATTTGAGAACGTTATGGGAAAAAATAATAATTGAAACCAGGCCAGTGCACAGCTGCAGAAATATAATTTGTGCTTGAACCAAAAAATGGGGTATATTAAAACTGCCACATCTCCTATGGCTGCTCAGAGGAGCACAGCAAAGAACATTTTAAGAGATACCTGAAAGATTTAATGAACACAGATACTCTAATCTTTGAAAACAAATGTCTTTCCTCCACCACATCTTACTTTCATAGACAAACACCCCCTTTGATCTCCAAAAACAATGGGAAATGATGTTCACATGTTTCCCCTCTGTAGCTAATAGCAGCTCAAGGGGGACATTCATGATTAGAACTGTGGCAGAGGGAGGAGAATAAGAATATCTCCCTCCTCCTGACATGGTTTTGATCCACAACAGGGCCACAACTAACCACTTCCAGTCCTGGAGATGGAACACGGCTGGAGGAGAATATGTCCACAATTGTATTTGAAGTTGGTAGAGTGTAAAATTCCACCAGTAGCACGTATACTGAGTGTTACTCAATGAGCTCAAGGTCCTTGAAGCTAAAGGTAGATCAGCAAAGTGGGAGGGCAAAGGAGTATGCAGCAGCCAAAGGGGAAAGATGAGCCCTAATAATGTCCACAGCTGTTGTACAGTCTAGCAAAACGGTTGCACAAGGAGGCACTGGATACCTCTTTTAGCAAGAATGGAAAAGGGTTAAGGCTGAGAGCTGTGATGCTCTCACACAGTTGCCTGTCCCTGGTTAGAGACAAGTTATTCACGTTTAGAAGGTAGCTTTGAGGTCAGACCTGGTGTCTAGAAAGCTGACCAACCCTTGAGTCAGCTGATTGGGTATTAAAAGCTAGGTGATGTTGTGGGGCCAGATACTTCCACTAGACTCTATAGCACATGTTTCCAGTCTTGTAGACAGGGCTGATCCAAGATATTTTGCAGCATGAAGTGAAATCAAGATTCTTCAGCTCCCATATTATCTACATAGGCCAGTAGACTATGGTGATAGGACAATACTTTCCTACTCATCATCTGAAGGCAGCTGAAGGCTAGCTTTGGGCATGCAGGGCAGACATCTGGAACACCCTGCTCTCTATGTCTGCCAGCAGATAGAAAGGGACAGGAAACTGCTGTTACTGCCATTTTCACATTACACAGCATCTGCTACCCTGCCTAATGGTAGAGCTGGTCACGCTTGCAGAAAGGATATAGTTGTGCAGATGCTCAGAGGATAAGGTGGTGGAGATCTAACAGCAGAAAATACTGTCTGAGCCCCTTTGGTGTTTTTCATGGAAAGAACAAGTGCTCTAGCATGAGGAGATATAGGCCCTTTCTGCATGTGGGAAAGGAACCGCACGAAAAGGGAACTCACCGGATTTCTTCGGCATCCGATTGAGTCCGTCGGGACAAGGAGTAGTGCGAGCTCATCGCTCCGCACTGCTCCAGTGTCCAAAATGGCGGCTTCTGGTTGGTAGAGGCTCTCCACCAACCGGAGAAGCTCGCCAGCCTAAAGCCTGCCCCCAGCAGATCTGCAGGCACACACTACTGTGTGCCTGCAAATCTGCACCGGAGCACGGCAATGGAGCAACATGGAGTCACGCGCTCCGTGCTTTTTAAAAACCTCTAAAAAGAGGTTTTTAAAAAACACGCCATGCGACCAGTTCCTGTTGCTCCGGAGTGGACTGAGGTGCGGAACTGCAAAAAGTAGTCCGCCCCAGTCCACTCTACGGTGCAGAAGACCTCCATCGGAGGTCACTCTGCACCGTTTTAATAGCCCGGTGCGGAAAGGGCCATAGATCTTCCCCAAAGGTCCAAATATGTGTGGTCCTGAATGGTTTCCTCACCTAGATCTGAAGTGCCTACCTCACACTTTTAGATCCCAGGTCTCACCTGAAACCTTGCATTCATCATCATATAGTATACCTCTTTCCGAAACTCAAATACATCAAGGTATCTGAAATGCTGTAAAAACTCTGTGTTTCAGGATCAGACTAAAATATGTTGCTGCCTGAGGCAAAGGGACAGAATGGGTCTCTCTCCAGTTGCTCAGCCCATACAGATGCCATCTTCTAGACTGACTGTCAAATCTAATTTTCATACTTAAAGATGGGATAAGAGTCCTTCACACACCTGCAGTATTTTTATTTGGCCTACAAACCTCTCTTCTCTAAGAGAGGAAGACAGTTGGGGAATTCAGGAAGAACAGCAGCAGTTTGTCATCACTGTCAACCCCCCAGCATGTGCTGTGTGAGGTGATCGCCAGAGGTGTATCTAGGGTGGGGCAAGTAGGACACATGCCCCAGGTGCCAATGGCAGGGGAGTGCAGAAAAGCCATGCAGGTAGGGGTGGGGGTATGGGTAAGAAGGTAGAGGCGCAACTTCCATGCTTTCCCTAGGTGCTGATTATGCCAGATACACCACTGGTGATTGCCTCACTTTGCCTAAATAGCAGGCCCTGTCGGGGTTTTTTTTGTGTACAAGTACCCATCCGTATGCACAGAGACATTACAGCTGTCCCAGATTTATTTTGCTAGCAGCTTTATTGTCCTTGTTTTTTGACTTAAGCCTTCCCTGCAAGGATCATGTCCAAAAGCTTTGTTTATTTGTAAGACCTGGTGCAAATGATTAAGTGTTGGGTAAACACAGTTATCTCTGAAATTTATAAATATAGATGTCTATCTTCTAGCTTTTGCATTCCATTCACCAAAGACATGGGTTTACTTATGAGCTGCAACCTGTGTGTGTACAACCTTATTAGGGAAGGCAGGCAGGCTGGAGCTCTCATGTGCTCAGGATTTCATCAGCACTTTAGAATTGTTTGTCTGGAAAGCACACTTTTTAAAAAAAACATTGTGTCATGCTCTTGAAATAGGATTTGTAGGGAATAATGTTTTCAAGACCCAATAATAATTGGAATAATAGGATCTGAAAGAACATTCTTAGCCTGCAATTACTTTATTAAAATCAGTAGCAGACCTCCACTCAGTTCTTTGGGGACAGAAATCAGAAACATTACTCTAGAAACTTCCTTCATAAAATACATTTTTGAGGGTCTTTCAAATTTATTGGGGAGGTTAGGGAGAGGAACAGAGAACTTCCTATTGTAACCATCCTCTTGGGTAAGCTTTCCAATGGCCATGGCTAAGATCTTAACTTGTACATGATGATAGAGAATGCATGTGGATATTAGAGATCTTCATTAAGGAGCAAAGATAACAATGGAGAAACAAACTAAAGGCTTTATTCTGTGAATTCCATCCTAAGACAAAAAAGTTACTCAGAGGTGGTGATCTAACCTAGCTTTGTCCTAGGGAAGGAATACCTGAGAGAGAACTGGTGGAGGTGGAAGAACTTCCCTAAGTTCATCAGTTTCCGTTAGGCTAGGCCAGAAGGAAAGACACTTTGGGTCAGTCAAACTATTTAACGCTATTACTACTGTCCTCTCTGAGACATTTTTTACTGTTCAGTGCTAAGCACATTGCACCGCTAACACATAAGACCCTCCAGTGTTTTGCTGCCTCATAAAACCTAACCCTAGATGACTGAGGTGGCAGTCTTACATGAACTTATCTACTGGTGAGCCACACTGTACCCAATATGGATAACCTCTGCATAGACATAGATAGGCTTCCACTATTTAGTTCTGAAGAAGGGTATCTATATCTAGGTCACTCTGTAACCTGCCTCTTGTCTAATTCTGCCTTCCAGCTTGACTCAGGAGATCCAAAGCAAAGATCACTCACTCCCATAAAAAAAGATGGCTATTTGAAGATCTCTGATGAAGAACTCATCCCCCTTTTAGAAAATGGATTCTTCTGTCAAGAAGTTTCTTCTAATTTTCAAACAAAATCTATCCTTCTTTAACTTGGTCCTGGTTTTACCCTCTAAGACAGCAAAGAACAAGTCTTTATTGTCTTCTGGATGGAAGGATGGATAGTCTTGGAGGAGTGGTATCATATCTTACTTCAGCCTTCTCTTCTGCAAGCTTAACATACCTTGATCAATCAACCTTTTCTCATAGGACTTATTTTCTGTTCTGCTGATTATCTTCTGGGTGGGTTACCATGTGTCACCATCCTTCTTAAAGTTCAGAAGTCAGAATTTTGTATGTTTCATATAGATTCTTCTTACCTTGAACTCATCTCTGTTCTTTGAAGTTAGGATTGAATTTCAAGGATTTTGCTCTGAGGCCTTGCTGCAGTCATCTGGTGTTGGCTGCTGTCAAAAACAGGATGCTTGGTGAGAGGGGATTTTAACCTGCTCTTCTCTTCTAATTACTAAACCTCTGTGTGTGTATCATTCGTTCTGCATAGGATGCAACCCACTGTCCAGGAAATACATGAAGATAAACTAAAGCAGGCTTTGTCTCTTTACCAGCCATACTCAAGACTCTACTTACCATTTATTTAGACTAAAACAGTGGCTTTCAAAGTATGTTTTGGGAGCTCCGGATGAAAAAGATCAGTACCAAGAGAAAAGGGCTCCCAGAAGAACAAATTGCCCAACACTACCAATTCTCCCTTGCAATATCTAGCTGAGAGGAACATGTTCTGAATCTCAGTACTTGTAAAATAACAAGGATACCCTTATCACTGTCATTCATGAACTGAACATGCACTCCAGGATTTTATCCAGAATCCTCCAAAATAAACAAGATTTATTTTTGTCATCTATAAAATGCTTGATGAAAGGTTTGGCACTAGGAAGGTCTAAGGTGTTCATTGTTCCATCCAACATTGCACAGGTAGATTTCTGCTCATACTCCAGACTACCCCTTTCTCTCCTCTCCACTGTGCTCCGCTCGAATCTGCTCTGCAGTGGGAAGAGGAATCTGTTCTGCCAAAGGTGCCCATTCTACTGCCTGACAACTATACAGCCTTCAGCCCAGACTCCTGTTGGTATTTTACACTGGAATAGTTTTCATTTTCATTTCATTTCATTTACCTCATCATAGCAGAAGAGAAATAGCAGGGAGGGTGGCAGCAAAGGAGATAAAACCATTTTGCCAAACAACCTGGGACCTTATAGAGCAGCTTTATCTCTTGATAGAAATGGCTCTTCTTCTACTCCTTCTGCTACAGCTTCAAATAATCACAGAAGAAAGCTGCTTTTGCAATGTTTTGAAGCCAAATCCAGAAGCAAAAGAATGAAGGGATTTTAAAAGGCACCAGTTCTAGAGTGTATTTGCTTCTGTTTTGTCTGACTGATGAAGGTGAGCACAGGCTCAGACTCTGGATATAAATATTTAGATTCGTGAAGTCAAAACTTGTCTCCATTCCTTCTCTGGCATGTCAGACTGAATGACTTGCTGCCTTTATTCCTTTTCCCCATTCTCCATCATCTCTCTTCCCCCTACTTTTTTTTTAATGCCTCTAGCTTTTAGGTTTCCTGGCATTTTATCTAGATATGGATTAGAATCAGGAAAGCTCTCTGACCACAGTTGGATGAGGAGTAGGTAAGGGGATTGCTGAACATTTGAATTCTTTCCTGCAAAAATAAAGATCCTGCCTCATGGTTCTGATTCTTTGACAAATGCGGAGTCAAAATGCACATCAGACAAAAGTAAACCTTGGCAACATATCAAAGGCAGAAGGTGCAGGTTAAAGATAACTAGTTAGCAAAGCAAAAGGCACTGGATTTACTGGAACAAGTCAACCTCTGTTCCTGGAAAAGGCATCAGTGGCAAGAACAGTAGCAGAAAAAGTATCAATTTTACATCCAATATTCAAATGAAATGGAAAGAAGAGCATCCAAGCAACAAAAGGGCTGCACTGGGGAATGGACTGAAGAAAAGAGCCTAAGCATGGTACTTGCATTTTTATTTTGTAAATTCTGTCTGAATCAAACTGTACAGGCTCTTCTATTGGCCATTCTGGCTAGGGACGAGAGAAACAGTAACTCATCATGCCTGCCTAATTTCAAAGTCTTGTTTTTTTAGGACAAATTGTGGCAAACCATAGTTAGATAGATTTGGATGTAATGACAAACCATAGTTTGTCATTACATATAGTTGCTGAATGCTTTGGAATCTTTGGCTCAAATCCAATGAAGCAATGAGGCTGACATAGATGTTGATTTACCATGCAACAGTTGACTCAAAGGCCATTTCCACACTCCACTGTTATAGTGCTATTATTTTACTTTCAACACCCTGTTGAATTCTGGGGTTTGTAGGCCAAAGAGCTCTCTGGCGGAGAATTCTAAATGCCCCTCCCTAAATGGCAAACACCAGTATTCCACTGGATGTTGAAAATGGAATAATAGCCACCTATAATTTCAATCAGTTACCAGAACCAGCCATCAGAATTTCAAACTTGATTCCACCTGGGTGCAGAGTTAGAGTTTTGTTGGATTTTAATGTACTATCAGCTGTGGACTACTGCTAATGTGCTGCAATACAGTCCATGCACCCAAGACATCATACTTGTGTTGTGCAAATTTTGCAACTATTTTTTTTCAAATGTTATTGATAACTGGAGGAATAAAAATTAATCATTTGAACAATTAAAAACAAACATGAAAACAATATGCAAGATCAATAAGAGCTAGAAGTAGATGATGGAGCTGCTTATAATGGAGTAAAACCTTTGCCATGGTTATCTTCACTTTTATACACAGGCCCATTAAAGCAGTTGAAAGGAAAATGATTTTACAGAAATCCACTCCAAATACTGATCTCAATAAAGTACTGTGAAAGCATTCAAAGCTATAATTATTCATTCCTTTAAAATTATGTGCTGTTAATTTGAGTTTTGATGAAATTGTCTCACATTCGAACGGAATATGAGTTGAAAATCTTGTGGGAGCATGCCTGCTTTTCATAGGGCTGTAAAATTTGGTTCCTTTCCATCTTACAGTTGGCCAGCTTCATGGAGTAATCTGACATTCTATGGTCTAGATTACCAGAAAATCCAGCTGCAAAGCCATTAAAGACATTTTTCTCTTGCGCTGATCAAGTTACGGCAAACAGAGTGCCGATTTTACAGATTAAAACTTCAGCCAACCTCTGGGGCATGAATGCTTGAGAGAGATTTAATTCTGAAGTATTAATGTTAATTTCAAATTTAAAAGCTAATGTACCAATTAAAAGAAGACACTATATTTGCATATGGGATAAAGGTTGTGAAAACATATTCTTCATTGATTCAGAAAGCAACTGGAAAATGGTATAAATATTAACTATCTTCTTGAGCTGTTAAGGTCACTGCCAGCTCTCCACTGAGGCTGGTATAATGCGTAACAAGTTTTGGATAGATTTCATAACATTTGGTAATACTGATATATAGAGATAGGAAATCCCAGTTCAGCAAGATTGAGTTGGAGGCAAGTCCCTTTACTAGACTGGGGTCCCATTCACATTACACAATTATAGCACTATTATTCCCTTTTAACTGCCAGGGTTCAATCCTACGGAATCCTGGGGTTTGTAGTTTGGGAGACGCACTAGCACTCTTTGACTGAGAATTCTTTGAGAACTCCTTAAACTGCAAATCCCTGGATTCCACAGATAGAACCATGGCAGTTACAGTAGAATAAGAGCACTATAATTCTGTAGAGTGAATGGACCCTCAGGCATGCAAATAGGACCTATAAAAGCTGCCTATATCATTTGACCTACATTCCTTGTGAAGACAGCTGAAGGTTATAAACTTGTACATCAGGGTGGATGCCAGACGTCTCCCAGGCCACGCTGCTGTTTTCAACATAACTGGAAGTGAGATTGTGGCCATTTCTGCACTATATTGTTATAGTGCTATTATTCCACTTTCAGCATCCTGTGGAAATCTGGGGTTTGTAGTTTACCAAGGCCAAAGAGCTCTCTGGCTGAGAATTCTAAATGCCCCTCCCTAAACTACAAACCCCAGGATTCCATAGGATGTTGAAAGCGGAATAATAGAGCTAGCACAATGTAATGTGGGAATGGCCTGTGTTAATTTCAGTTCAGGGTCCTGCCAAACTATCACAGATTTTAATGTGTTTTGAAGGGTGTTGTGGGTGTGTGGAAGAACAGGACTCACTGGAGTCATAGCCATACCCATGACATCTCCCTAGCCTCAGTTAAAGTCTTGCAGGCAGGGCAGGCCAAGAGGCCAGTAAAATAGCACTGACGGGCTTTGAAGAGGAGCAGCTGGAAGGCAGAAGCTGCAAGACAGCAGAAGGGCTGCAGGCTTCTCCTTAAGGCCCGAGCTGCCCAGAGAGGAACGACTGTGAGCAAGGACTTCTGTAACAGCTTGTCTGAGGGCTTTTTTGGCTGCCAGAGTTGGGAGAAGACATACAAGAGTACTGTAAGCCAAGAGGGACTTAGAGAGAACTGAGAGATGAGCTCTTCTCAAAAGGGAAAGCCAGGCAAGTTGGCAAAGTAAAAAGTGATCTGATGACTGATGCAAAGCGCCCTTTCCATACCCGCCAACTGTCCTGATTTAACACGGACATATTATCAGTATCTGCTATATTCTGTAATAGTCCTGTACTTCTCCACTGATTTAAAAACCACTGTGGTGAAAAGTCTTGTGCTTAATTGCATAAAAGAAAAAAAAAGAACTGTTCTGCAATGGACAAATTCACACATGATGGTATGCCAATTTGATGTACGTTGCATTCTGACTTACTGTCATGTTGGAAGTTGTGCTCATGAACAAACCATTATTTGCTAGCCAGGCGAGGCCACAATTAGCTATAGTTTGCTGTTTGCTTATGCATTCTTCCTTGATTAAGCCATGGTTTGTTCTTACATTTGAACTTAGAACTGTGGTTTGCCCCTATCTTGTTTCTGCTTCTGCCACTCCAAACCAGGAGGTGACAAATGGGTGGGACAGAACAAACCAGAAATTAGGGGATGAAATAGTTTGTCCCACTTCAATTTTTGAAATTAGCATACTGGGAGCAAGCCTATGGACTGACAAAATGGTATGAAAGAAATGTTTGGTTTGATTAATGTGCAGCATGACTGACTGCTTTCTGTTCTAAAAAGGGCGCAGATTTCTTGGCTTTGACCTTCTGGATTTTGGAATGAGCAAAATGACAAATTAGTGATTACTGTAATGACAATGCCTTGCTGAAATTAAAGACAATGGAACAGTTTGGAGAAATGACTGAGTTGGATACTTTGGATACCTCCAACAGATCTGTGCCCAGAGTCTAACCTGATAAGACCCCACAATCACATTATTTATCCAAGACGAAGTAATGCTGTTTCTGACCACTAAAAGAAAAATAGTGCAGTGCACTCGTTTTCTTCATTTTCTGTCTACCAATACTGCATTAAATTTTAGTGATGTGGAAAATAGAACAAGCAGAATGTAGGAAAATCTATGGGTATCAGAAGCTGCAACAGTTTGCTTTTGCATAAGCCTTCTGGAAAGGGCAAAATTCTACTGTATTCCGGTCTGTGACTGAAATAAATCTATTCATTCATTCAGGATTTGGCTGCCCCCTCCTCTCGTCTTCCCCCTCTCATTTCTGAGTTAATGGAGTGCAAACTACTTTTACACTGTGAACTCAGTCTGAAACAAGTGAAGCAAGCTGGGGATGAAAGGGCAAAGTGGGAGGAAGAGAGAAGCAGGGCATTTTAGAGGCAGTTGAAAAGTGGGACAACAGAGAATAAATGCTGAAGCAGAACAGTTGGAAAATATAGCTGTTTTTGTGCTGATTTTGAGAGAAGGTTCAGGCCATTTCTGCATGATATTGCAGTCCCACGAAGTGGATATAATGGCAGCCATCCGTGGGTCATACTTTTGCATGATGTCATCGTGGCCCCACTGCCAACCTGTCCTCACCTGTTGTGATCATAGGATTTTCACTCAATGGGAAAAAAAATCCATTAAGTGCCTGCGATTGTATGACACTCCCATCACCCCCAGCCATGCTGAAGGGCCGGAAGCATGATCCCATGCTTCCTTCCCCAGCACACAGTAAAAGAGGCCGGCTGTGCTACAGAAGGAAGGAGCATGTCAGTCATGCTCCCTTCTGCAGGGAACCAGTCGGGGGAGAGGACAGCATTCCCGTTGCACTCCTTCCTGGAAAAGGCACTGCCGGGACCACGACTGGATGTCTGTGGAAACCGGTAAGGTGTGGAAATGGCCTCATTTTTTTCCAGTGGATTCAGTTTTCCAGTGTAGAATTCTTCACAGATTCCTGTGCAGCTCAACTTCTCTTATTTTTTTATATTTTTCTCCTGGTGAAGCTCCGGTTTCACTACCTAATTTTATCCCCTAATTTTCCCACTCCCTATTGTGTTTCTCTCTGGCCTACATTTTTCTCCCTCAGAAATCCATGTATTTAAACACATTACATAATTCTTGTATGATTTGTTTAAACACATAGATTTCTGCTCAATAAAAACAGTTATTGCACAGTTATACAAAAAGCAATATTTTGGCACAGGAATCAATGTAGTTCTTTTGAACAAAATACACGTTTTCAGTCAAACAATAATGTTCTCATTTGCACAACTAGGTGTATTTTTGTGTAAATGAATTTCCTCTAGCAGAGTTTTGAAGTGCCAAGAATCTTGCAACTGGATTCTTTTTCTTCAGCAGGGTGTCCTGAGTGTCAAGACATTTTCTATATTGTAATGAATGTGAATATTAATGAGTGTTTTTCACATTCCTCTTGGAACAGGTACCCGTAAGTCTTTCTTTCTCAGTCTTTAGGCCAAAACTTCTAGGCATCTGGGAAGGTAGTAAACTTTAACTGGAGGGCGGCAGAGGCAAATGTGGTGTTTCATAAAAGGCCAACTGTTGCTAACTTTGCATGTTGTAAATCTTATACATAAGAGACTATTTCATTTATTTACATTTATTTAATTTATTTACTTTAACTTTACTTAGTCCAAATTGTCTAACCGATTTATTTTCTCTGAAATGTACTGATTCTCCTCTGGATTCTGTTATATTGTGCCTTCATCAGAGACTGAACCCCTTGTCATTTAAACCAATCTTTCACTGCACCTGTGAGTAGCATCAGTTGAGCTCTAGTTACACCCTTATCAATTCAGGAAGAACTCAATTTCAGTTTATTTGGTCATCTGTAGGATGACTACAGCAACAAGCTAGCCAAAGCTGACATAAGACCTGGCTTACAATGAGGAGCAAATGCCAGTGGCATACCGAGGTGGGGACAGCAGAGTGGGGCGCCCCAGGTGGCATATTTTTGGGGGCAGCACTGGGCCACCCTCCACACACTGGCAGATGTCCAGCAACTAGATGGGCACTGGAGCCTCGCAGAGAGGTCTGCTGGAGGGGTATGCCACCTTTGGAAAGGGGACTGTCCTTCCCTCTTCTCCTCTCCTCCTCTCCCTTCATCTCTCCCTCCCAATCTGGAGTCAAACCTGTTTCCAGCCAAAGCAGCAGCACCAGCACCAGCACACCTCTGGATCAGGCAGAGGAGGAGGGAGGGAGGGAGAAAGGAGGAGAGGAGAGGAGAGGCCCTGAGGAGGTGGGGAGAGGCGCCCGCCTTGCCTCCCTCCCACCTCCAAGTCTGAGTATGAGCCCAGCCCAGCCGACCCTCTGAGGGGAAGGGAGGAGAGGGGGTGGCACTCACCACCACAGGAATGCTGGCTTGTCTCTGAGTACGTGCAGAGCACCCCCTCTGAGCACGAGTACCCAGAGCCCAATCACTCAATGCCAACGGAGCAGTTTTTATTTGGTATTTTGGATAGGTCCTCCCTCCCTTGAGAGGGGCAGCAAACTCAGGACCGCCCCTGGGCAGCAAAAGCTCTAGCTTCGCCACTGGTGAATGCAGCCACTATGTTAGCCATAGTTTAAAGAGAAATGCAGGATCGAAACTGCAGGTTGCAGAGTGCATGGTAGCTCAGTGTTAATGCACATTTACCAGTGTGTGCATTGCAAAAAAGGATTAATCCATCTTCCATCTAGAGATTTCATCACCTCCCTCAGTCCAGCACCTTTCAGATACATCAGACTGCAACTTTCATCCTCCCCAATCAATGTATCTCCTGGTCATACTGGATGAGAGTAGTAGTCCAAAAGATCTGAAAGAAACCAAATCAGAATGGAATTATTAGCAATTTTCATTTTAATAATGCACTCCCTCCAGCAAAAGAAGAAGGAGCAGAATCAAAACACTGTAGGGAACAGTGATTTCCCAAGGAAGGTTACAAGAAAAAAGGGCCTGTCCCTTGATGCAAAAGGTCTATCTGAATGTATACTGTACCCTGATTAATTTTGATGTTAATTTAAAAAGTAATTGGGACTTCTTTTGTTTAGACTTGGTATAGATAATCCATTGCTCCAGCTCCTGAGCTGATTCAGAATGAAGCAATCTCATTTGGTATAATGACTCCCTTATTTGTCTGTCTCTCTCCCTCAAGTCACTGGGCAGGAATATACAAGGAAGCTGGTGGAGGTGCTTTCTGAAATTAAAAGTGATTTGGTCAGATGGCATGAATTACTCATGGCTGCCTTAGAGAGGGATCAATCTCATTAAGATGGAGGGCATTATATCCTCTTTGGATGTCCCTCCTTTTAATCTCTTGAAAGGGGATTTGCATCCAATAGAAAGCATTTGTTAAATTTACTTGAGTTGCAGGGAGGGCTTTGCTAGTAGACTGAGATTCTCCTGATTCTAGCTGATTATGCCAATATCAGGGATCTCAACTGGTAGAACAGAACTGAAAACATCTTAACTGCATAGGTTTCCGAAAGAAAGCTCAAGGGGGTGGGGAGGGGGAGAAGGCTTTGTTCAAGTGGGAGGAACTCTTTGAGACACACAACCCTCTCCCCACAAAGTGAGTTATGTTGATCTTACTTGTGGATTTGGTTCCTTCTCCCTTTCTGTGGAGATGCTGTTGTAAGCAGATGGTCAAAATGGCTTTCCATTGCAACGTTGTCTCTGAAGACATCTCTCTGAATTGGACATACACACAAAAGGGGTGTGTATGTCACAGTAGGATTACCCCTCAAGACAGTGAGTGGTGAGGCAAAGTTCTTCTTTCAGTTCTCATGTTATAACAAATCCTAAATAGTTTCTATCATAGGGAACAAGCCCCATCTTCCATCGCAGGAGGTTGTAATGCATTTCTTTTAGAGCGTAGCCATATGGCCTGATTCTGCTGTTTTTGAGGTCAGATTAAAGATCACACATTTTGCTTTCATATTAGAGACAATTAATCCTATCACTTCTTCATAATCTGGCTGCTCCAAATTGAGGGATTACTGAGGTTTCTGAACTGGAGATGCGCTTGCCTGAAAATCTGCACAGATCGTTTAACAACTGGTCTATGTAGAACTGTGTATTTCTTGACTCTTGTATATGGATCCCCTAGCAATGGTTGTAGTGAGGACAGCTGAATGTACTCACAGTGATTGATTTTCTCCTCAGCTCATAATCCATTGTGAACTAACAAAGGGGGGCGGGATCACTGTGATGTTGGCAGGACCTCTGAGAGCAGGTTCAGGACCTGTTCTCGGAAGTCTTGCATTTGACCTGTGGCTTCTCTCAGTGCCACCCACTGGCTCCACTCATTCCCCTTCTCCCACTTGCTGATGTTACTCGGTCCTTAGGCTCACCTGCAGCTTCCTTTCCCTCACATGAGCCCCAATCCTGGTCGATCTTGAGCAAGGGCATACTAGCTTTAAAAAAAAAAAAGTCTTCAATATTTATAGTACAGAATTTTGTATATTAATTTTTTTCTTTGAAACACACTGGTTTTAGTTTTATGTTTCTGCCCCTCCCCACCCCCCCACAAAAGACAAATGAAGATACTACCGAGAAAGACAAAAAATGGACACTCGGGTACTTGGCTCCCTTTAGACTGTGGAGCACCAGTAATTTGTACCAGTCTTACCTCCCACTCCCTGTTAGCCCTGGATGTTGGTAGAGTTTCCTTGCAGTGTCAACGGCACATGATTGGTCTGCTGAGCCTAGGTTATTCATTCATGTTCCATTAAGGGATATCAGTAATACATGGACTGACAACTCTAGCCTTCCGTGTGTTGTTGAACTACAACTCCCAGCAAGTCTAGTCAACACAGATGGTAGTGAGGGACCATGGGAGATGCAGTCTCACAATATGTTTCTCTATATGAGCTGCCAGAGTCTTAAGAGCCTTCCTGATGGCTGTTCCACCAGGGGAATTCCTTCCCATGGAAGGCAGGGCTGGTCATCTCTCACTTATCCTATCATGGGCAGGTAAAGACCTTTTAATTGAAAGAAGCATTAGATATTTAATGGGTAATACAGAACAGTTTTCAAATGGTGTGTGTGTGTGCGTGCTGTATTTTCATCTTTATTGTTATGTCTTTTAAATGTTTTTATATTGTTTTAAATTATGGGTGTTTTTAAATGATAGCTATTTATTAAAACTTTGGTATTCTCAAGTTATATCTTGTTTTAATCTGTAAGCTGATGTTGAGCCCTTTGTTGGGAGAAGATGGGAGATAAGTTACAAACAAGTAAATTTGTGGAGAAGCTGTAGTGTGAGCAGATGGCAGGACACTCATATCATCCCTTTAAAAGGATGTTGCATTTCAGTCCCATTCAGGGCAGTGTTCAGGCTGTAGAAGGGGGGAAAGGAACTGGATATAAGCTTTAAATCAGGTATAGAAAGTCTTCTTGGCCAACCTGTCATTCGCTTCCCTAAAAGTCTAATTTTTAAGGCCAGAGTGGGCAGCCCCTTGGGGCTAGATGTATGTGTCATATAGCCCCTTGGAATCTTCCCCAGTACCTCCAGTTGCCACTGAAATTGAGTCCTCATCCACCACAGAATTTTGTGACAGCTCAGACCACAAAGTTGTGGGTAACCCAGCAGAACAGACTGGCAGTGATACTTCTCAGCACTAGGAACAAAGTGGCAGTGAGGAGAAGAGGCAGCAATGCTTGAGAGAAAGTTTAGGAGATGCACATTGGGGGGGGGGTTGAGAGATTTGGGGGTGTTGGTTAAAAGAAAATCAGAAATGCATTTTTTAAAAAACAATACTAATAGCAGAGGGGCTTGCAATGACAACCTCAGCAGCACAGGGAGAAGACATGAGATTCATGGAAATGTTCATAAGGTGCAACAGGTTGCTTGCTCCTGCTTTTGAAAGGATGACAGTCCAGATTTTGATCAGTTTGCTTCTCTTTCCTGCACCATAGTTAGTTCCATTCTTGCTTTTTCTTGCAGGAGAGGCTGGACTTCTCCTGTGCTACCCATTCCTGTCATTCTAAGGAATTATGTGTAATATTGACTCTGTACCAACCAACAGAGAATGAAGTCTTCTGTGAATCTAGCAGTACAGGGTGTACACCCAGGCATGCCAAAAATATCAGGCAAGACTGATAGCAGCTTGGTGTTTACTGCTGTGCTCTTGAGTAACTTGTATCACATTTAGATATCTTCATAACTCGACTGTAATGTAATGAAAAACAGTTCAGGGCTTCTGTTATTTGATATTGGAAATTTTCATATTTTGTATCCACGTGTCAGGTATTTGGAAAGAATGGCATACTCTCCAAGTTTCCCTGTTTACTAGGGGCAAGTTCCTATTTTGAGGGACTTGTCCTTGGTTCAGTCCCTGAGTTTTTTGCCCCTATTTTTGTCATTTGGAGATGCTTTATGAAATTGTTGTCTGCAAGCATGTTGTTAGAGTTGTCATTCTTTAGATCCTTATCCCACTCCAAGCTCCGCAAAAGAGACTGGGATGCAATGGCATCTGACCTCTGGTGAACTTAAGGAGTTGTCCATTCAGAATTCTCATCTCTAGATTATTTAAGAGTTTATAGGTAAATAGCAGAGCTTAAATGAAAAGGTGACTTTTTGGATGACGGATTCTAGAATCCCCCAGCCAACATGACTACTGGCTTTACTGGCAGTGAAATTCTGGGAGCTATAATCCACAAAATCACTCTTCCAAGATCTGGCACCTTGAACTGGCTTCCAGGTTTCTTTTTTCTGGATCAAATTCCAGATGCTGGTTTGTACCTATAAACTCTAAACCGCTTAAAGCCAATTATATCCCCTATGAACTGGTCTAATCATCTTCTGAGGCCCTATTTTATGTCCCCCCCAGCCGATCCCGCCACAGCTTTAAAAAAGCAAGACACAGACTTTCCTATGGCAGCATCCCAGGTATGGAATTTTCTTACAAAGGAGCTGAGGTTAGCCCAAACCCCACTGGCAGTTAGTGGAGAAGGTGTGTGAAAATAACTGTTATTCCACATGACTTTTAATGGCTTATCCGGTGGATGGTTTTTAACTCTAGTCTTTTGGTTTTATGTTTTAATTGTTGTTATATTGATATTACTTTCTGTTTTTTAAACTGTTTGGAGGTCCCTTGTGTGGTCCAAAAGCAGTAGCAGAAAATGTGTTTATAAATAAACCAAAATGAATGAATGGAATGCTCACACATGAACATTAAAGCATTATGCAGCCTGCCATTTCACATATTACAGCTGGTGAGGTTTATTTTTAACTGTTCATAACAGATAGTAGGATGATTATGTTTTTCCAACATATCTTTAACCTAAAGAACACTTTTTTGGGGGGGGGGCTTTTAAGTCAGTGAAGAAAAGGCTGCATACAACAAAATATAGTTTGTCAGATGAAGCAGGTGGAATAGGGCAGTAAGCTTTAGTATGAGAAGAGGGGTGTTACCAAAGTGCCCGTTTTCATCTGTGACACATTGAAAGGTATAGAAATATTGACAGAATTTTAGCCCATGGCTAAAATTAACAAATGAGTTCCAGTAAACTGTATTCCAGTCTTAGTGGAAGATTTATTTAGCTGACCAAATTACCATAGCTCTGACAACAACTTTCTATAAAGCATCCATGTTTTCTCTGTGTGACTCCTCTCTCTGCCATCCATTTCAAGTTTAGTTTGAATGGGAACATTTGAAAAGTTTGAGCCAAGCTCCTTGAAAGATGGTTCTAACTTGGTTTTTAAATAGTGCTTGGAAATGTTGCTCATTAAATTTTCAAAATCCTTCAGCCACTGGCCATGCTATCTGGGAATTCTGGGAGTTGTGGCTGAAAAAGGAAATGTTGCAAGCTGTTTTCAACCTATTTAGTTAGAATTGGATGTGCTCCATTGTCTTGAAGAAACCCAGCAACACTTTCTCTCCAAACTGCTACTGTCACCTCTTAATTCTTCCTTTGCAGAAGGGCTCTAAGAACTAGAGGTTTATTTTCCACCTAGAGTGAGGGCACCACCAGCTAACTCCCTAGAGAACACTGAGTTCAGACTTGTTTCCATCTTCCTTTGGTCAAAGCACACACAGTACCACTAAAGTCCCCCTTGGGCAATGAGGCAAAAACTGTTGAGTTACCAAAAGAATACAGTCAAACTCCAGGTGGGGAACGAAGAAGCTTTATTAAGATCAAAGATGAAGACACAAAGGATAGAGTGGGGCGGGTAAGATAAAAAGAAGTTTACTCTCTAAATAATCTGCTTTACTAAACAATTGTAAAAAAGAAGTTCTGACATATCCCATGCCCCTTTCTGGAGACCATAGGCTTTCAGAACAAAAATGTTGGTTGTTTGTGAACAGATTCCAACTACATTTTGGAAATATTGCCACTCGCCATAGTAAAACAGACTGGAAAAATATTTAGACTAGTCCACTTTAGACAAGCAGCCCAGAATGAAGAGAATACAGAAATGAGTTGAATTTTCTTTGTTGCTTCCTGTAATTCACCTCAAAACTATATAAGCATACATTTTTTAAAACACAGAAACATGAGATTCCTCTTCAGCCACTAATCAATTGCATAAGATTTTTTCAACCAGGTCTTCTCCCCTTGTGCTATAGTCTATAATGAGAGAACTAATACTTATTTGTTCATTAAATATTAGTTTTTCTTAGGTTTTCCCACATGCCATGTGAATGTGGTGTTCTGTTCCATATCTGGACTAACTCCAAAAAACTCATAAATTAAATAGCTAGCTATAAATTAATTAGTAGTTTCTTAGCCTCCTGGCCCTCCTTCCATTTCTGCTATTCAGAAGGTAGATGGAATCTGCAGTTGTTCTCTGAAATTCCATAGCAGTCACTGACTTTTTTGACTCTGGGATATCTGACCTTTTAAAAAGCTGATGTAGAAGTCAAAGAGTAGAGGGCAGGGGAAGCCATTATTTACCAGTCTTCTTAAACTAAAATTGTTTTCGTGGTACACTAATGTGAGCCTGTCCTGTCTCAATTTTGGTTTCTGTGTTGCTTAGCAGTCCCCTGGTGAAATATTGGATTGATAGAGGATAGTGGAGAGACTCTGTGGCTTAGATCCCATGTGGCTGGGTACAATGTAAGAATTCTGCATGTGGAACCACACTATGGCTCCTCTGTTACCAACCCAGGACTCAACGTCTTGTTGTGATAGCCAGCTTCCTCAGCTATTACGTTGCTAGTGGAGAGCAGAGGGAGCTGAAGAAGCACTTGGCACTGTTCCCATAGTCAGACACAGACTGAACATATCTTCTGCCACCAGTGTCATCTGGAGGTCTCAATGGATGATGTCACAGGTTTGTGTCTGGATATGAGAACATATGCTTCTCCAATAGCCTCTGCTCTCCACTAGCGGTGGTGGTGGGAGATATCACAGAGATACAGTCAGCTCTGGGGAGACTTTGATCATTGCAGAGGGAGGAAGAGAATATCAATCACCACTACAACAACGAAATACTTACACAAGTATAAAGTGGACTAACACTTGCATATGTCACTAACAGGATGCTAGCCTCTATATGTGTGTGATAGCACTGGCATCAATGGGCAATAGTCGTCATACATGTTGTTTGACACTCTGCAAGCAGGTGGGCTTGAGTTGGTGACAGTTTTACCATAACTGGTCTTAGAGAGTGTGATTAGTGTAGGGAAGAAAACAGCAATACAGAAACAAGTAACATCTCCATAATGTGGCTGTGATTGATGCCAAGAGTGTGCAGGCAAGAGTGCTTCCAGCATCAGAATGTGACAACAAATACACCTTTGTCTAGGCGGTTTCTATGCGAAAGGTTGAACACTTCTCCAAGGCAGTAACATCAGGGGCACTACAGGGAACAAATACTGGCCAGCAGTTCTTTAACCTAGTGCTCGCAGGTGGAAATTGGTTTCCCTAAGGAAAACACAAAGGAGCATTTCCTAAGCAGGCAGAGCCCAGATCCAGCTGTTTCCTGGCGGCAGCACTACATTGAACAATGTCAGGTTTGAGGCTTTTAAACAGAAGACAAATGGCCATCCTTCAGGCTTGTTTGAGCTCTAAATTTCTTACATTTTCAAGGAGCTGGGCTCAAGGGTGTAGCTATGAGGTGAGAGGCACAATGAGGCCATTGTTCCCCAAATAAAAATTCTGCCCCCATGAAATTTTCTTTCAATTCCTAAATTTCTAGCATTAAAGAGAACAAGGCACTAAAAATTCTTCACACCTAGAAAGCTCATATTTGCTGTGTTCTGATTTCCTTGGTAACTTTGTCTATCCCTTTATTCTGGACACCTAAACTGTATTTCAAGTGAAGTTTTAAATTATTACAAAGCTGTCATTTTTTGCTGCATTCCTTGGCTGGACTAGATGATCTTTGGTTGAGCTGGATCATCTTGGGTGCGTTATTGTCTCCCAGCCTAATGTATCTTACAGAGTTTTGAGGATGGAAAGGAGCCAAGTAGAAGGAAAGAAAGATACAAGTGCACTAAAAGTAGATGGTGTGAATCTGATGAACAATTCCTATCTGCTTATACTTTTTTGTTTGCTACTACGTAACCTTAGCTTTTAATAAATGAAGCAAGCATTACAGAAAGTGCTCCAATGGTCTCTCATCCAGAGGAATTGCTCTCAGAACTCTATACCACCTGGGCAGTAAGTAAAAGTTTGTTGCTAACTGCTGTCAAATTGACTTCAGCTTCGGGCAAATTGACTTCAGCTTCCAAGTCGCCCTATCCTCAACTGCCTTGCTCAGGTCTTACAGACTCAGGGCATTTCCACATTAGACTGTTATAGCGCCATTATTCCATTTGCAACATCCTATGGAATCCTGGGGTTTGAAGTTTTGGGAGGGGCCACTTGGCCCCTCCTGAAACTGCCAACTCCAGGATTCCATAGGATGTTACAAGTGGAATAATAGTGCTATAACAGTCTAGTGTGGAAATGGCCTCAGTGACGTGTCGTCTTTGATTGAATCTATCCATCTGTAATGTGGTCTTCCTCTTTTCATACTGCCTTCTACCTCACCAAGCATTATTGTCTTTTCTAGTGAGTCATGTCTTCTCATGATATGGCCAAAGTACAACAGCCTCCATTTAGCCATCTTGGCTTCTAGGGAGAGTTCAAGCTTGATTTGCTGTAGGACCCTTTCATATGTTTTTTTTTTTTTTAGCAGACTCAGTACTTAAAAATACTGTGTACCTGGAGCCAGCCTAAAGGGTTTAGCCAAACTGTGTCTCATGATGATCCAGTCTCTATATGGGCCATACATCGCTAGTGCACAAATATCTAATGCACATAGGCTGGAGCAGGGGTTAAGAGCATTTATGAGGTTGGACTGACTATGTGCAGTGCCTGAACATGCAAGTGCGGTTTAGCAGCCTCCATATGGCTGCTGTCACATTTAAACTGGCCCTAAATTGGTGCAAAATGGACATACTTTTTGCAACTAAACTTTGATACTTTATGCCTTTGAAATATTTTTGTTGGCTGGAATAAAGATTACAGCCACAAATGGCATCCACCTGGTAACATGATCATATATATCCATAAGATTTGGGATTCATTAAACTTTATGCATATAATTCATTCCAGAGCAAATAGTGGCAAGGATTTTATAAAGCTACTGGGGAGGGGGGCAGATTTGGGGCTACACTGATATAATAGGTGAGACTTGCAAGTGAGTGGATTTTTTGCTTGCAGCCTCTATGATTTTCTTCTTCTTCACCATGTTGGCACATTTATTTACTGCTCCAGCTAGTAACGGAAGAGGCAGCAATGTTCATAATTCTTCCCTCTCATTAGTGACAACCTGATTGTACAGCAAGCAAGTTTAAGAAGAAAATCTCCCAAGGGTATTTTAATAAAAAGATAATTAGAAGTGTCTGTTTCCTCCCTTTCTGGAGCAGAAGCTCTACATTCACAGAACTGTAATGTTAGGCATGTATCTCCCAACCTAGTGCCTTCCAGATGTACAGCTCTCATTATTTGCATCCATTATGACCATGGTTGTTGAAAATTATGGAAGCTGTAGTTCTACAGACCCTGCTCTGAATCAGGATATCATACTGAGGAAGGTGGAATCTCACCCTTCCCAGTAGGCTCAGACAAAGGCAAACTGCTGCAACTTCTCTTAGCTTGTGTGTCCTTTCTCCTTAATGTCTTTTGCCATCTTCACCACACTCTGCTGTTCCTTGGCCACATGTGTACCAGTTTTGATCAATGAAATATTGAAGAGTGTGCAAGTACAGATTGCATATGCAGCCCAAGCTCATCAAATGTTAACTGGCCCTTCAGTTCTATGGATTTAAGTCCTGTGGAGTTTAATGAGGCACAGTGTTTTGTGTTATGGCCACAACTGGAAACTAACGAGTTGAACATGAATTCTCCCAACAAATAAGTAACTATAGTAAGACACTTTGTAATGCTTTCTACATTTTGTAGTGCAAAGGCACCTTGCAACACCTTTGAGGCTGAGAGAAAGAAGTTTGTAGCATATGTTTTCCTTCTCTGAGGCCATTTCTGCACTAGACTATTATAGCACTCTTATTTCACTTTCAACATCCTATGGAATCCAGGGGTTTGCAGTTTAGAGAGGGGCCCCTCCCTAAACTGTAAACCCCAGAATTCCACAGGATGTTGAAAGTGGAATAACAGCACTATAACAGTCTAGTGCAGAAATGGCTTGGGTCTGTTTCAATCATATGATGAAAAAGACCCAGGCCACTGCCAACACCGTTATAGCGCGATTATTCCACTTTCAACATCCTGTGGAATTCTGGGGTTTGTAGTTTACTGGGGCCAAAGAGCTCTCTGGCTGAGAATTCTAAATGCGCCTCCCTAAACCGCAAACCCCAGGACTGGACAGGATGTTGAAAGTGGAATAACAGCGCTATAACAGTGTAGTGCGGAAATGGGCTAGCACCGTTATGTCTCTGAATACACTTTGTACTAGCATTCTATGCAGCCCCTTTGCGTCAAAACTAAACAGATCCTCCGGGCAGGAAAGGACGGGCGCCTTCTACCGAAGGCGGTAAAGAGTAAAGAGGGGGCGGGGGCGGGGGCGGGGGGGGTTGAGAATCGGGCGCGGCCCCTCTGAGAAGACCTGTCGGGAGGCTCAAGGCCGGCGGCGGCGGCGGCGCTCCGCGGCCCCTTCCCCCGCATGCCAGGTGAAAGGGGCAGCGCGCCAGCCCGGCTCTGTGGGCGGGGGCGTCCTGAAAGCCGCCGACGCCAGGAGCCCCAGGGCGTCCCCTTCCTGCCGCCACCGGCGATTAAGGAGAGCGGCGACGAAGGGAAGCGGGATTGCTCTTGCTCGCTCTCTTGTGCGCTGGGGGCAAGAGGGAAACCGTCCTCCCTCTCAGGTGGCCCCCAAATAGACGGCGGCCTCCTGCGCCGGCGAAGCAAAGGGCGCCCCCAGCAAGAGCCCTGGACAGAAATCCGGCCAAGTTGTTTTGGCACCTGGGGCAGAAAAGTCCCCAAAGCATCCCTCCCCATCCCGGCTAGCAATATATATATGTGTGTGTGTGTGTGTATGTATATATATATATAAATAGCGAAGTAACACGTTACTGCCCTTGGATGGAATCCAGACTTCGCCACCCCAGGCAGCAGCCTCGTTCTGCCTAGTGGGAGGGACAGCAAGGTAGGTCTCCCTTAGTTTCGAAGGAACAGATACACACACAGCCCAGTGCTGCCTCTCCAGTTCAGGGATGGCTGCTCCACAAGCAGGACGCTTCAGAGCTTTCCTTCCACAGCACTGTGCCTACTGAGGAATTATATTCTCTCCTTTCCGCACTAGACCGTTATAGTGCTATTGTTCCACTTTCAACATCCTATGGAATCCTGGGGTTTGCAGTTTAGGGAGGGGCCCTTAGGCCCCAGGATTTCATAGGATGTTGAAAGTGGAACAATAGCACTATAACGGTCTAGTGCGGAAATGGCCTCTGCTCCTGCAGGATGTTTTCCATAGCAAAAGGAAAGCAATTGGGATTGTCCTGTGCTGCTTATTAATCACCAGGAAAAAAGAAAATGCATCACGCATACAAAAACAGAGAGCTTTGCATAACATTTGCAGTTGCTGAAATACATATATACCTTAGGTAACAAAGAAAATGTGCCCCTGAGCATTACAATTTGCTCTCTATATCTGTGGATTCTGTATCCATAGATTCAACCAACCAGGCTTGAAAATATTTGGAAAAAAAATACCAAAAAACAAACTTTGCTTTTCCCATTTTATATAAGGGACGCCATTTTATTACACCATTATAGGTCCATAAATTTTGGTATCCACAGGGGATCCTGGAACTAAGCCCTAGTGGATACCGAGTGCCCATTGTACTTCTCTAACAAAAAATTTGGTACTGGTGGTAGAAATAAAAAGGAAGGAACAGGGATAGGCTCCTAGATTGTGAAAGATAATAGTTTCACATGTTTCAGCAAAGATTTGTTCAAAACTAGCCATATACACCTATTAAACAATAAGGTCAGATAATCCCTTGCATAAGTAAACAAAAACATTGTAAACTTTGTAGAAACCATTCCAGAACTTCTTCCAATATACCTCCAGGGACTTTTTTTTCGTAATTGAACCAGTGTTCCCTTCTTATGATTTCCATTTTGGTGGGCAAATTAGAGAGCTATGCTTTTTGACATGCTGGAGGGTAACTGTTGAGGCAGGCTTATCTGCTTTCGCCTTTTGTCTCTGTCTTGCTGTATGTCAGTAAGGGATTCTGGAAGCAGCTGTTGTAGCCTGTACACAGTTACAGTAACATCAGCCAGAATAGAATCTCATCCTTTCCCACCTCTAACTTTACTGCGTTGTTACTGAAGACATGCTGGTGCAACCTGGCACTGAAAGTCTGTGTTTCTCCAACCCCCACATCACCATACTCTCAGTGTAAATTCAGCTAAAAATATTCAGCTAGACACAGAACAAGGAAGTAAAGGGGGCTGGACAGGCAGAAAACAACTTTGTAAAACAGAGCTTCTTTGTCAGAGGCTTTGTCAACTGAGAAATAACTCAGGTGCCGATTTAGAAATAATGACAATCATTTAAACAGAAATACAAAATGCATCACCATAGTGGGAAATATTGCGACCTGTATGCCTGCCTGCTCGCTCAAGCCTGAATCCTGGTTGTGCACTATGCCGGCATTTGCACATTTTTTGGGGTCATGTAGCAACAGTGAATGGAAGCAGACAAAAACTGCTGGCAATGAGCAAGCTATTTCTCCAGTGCTTTACTTCCTTTGTGGCCACTATACCCGTGGCATTTTCTGTCATGTTGCTGCCGCCCATGCCAGTACCCACAGTGTCCTGGAGCTTTTGACTGGGCAACTTCATGCCCTCTGCTTCTCTCTGTTCTTTTATGGTATCTTCAGACCAGGCTTGGACTGTCTAAACAGACAAGACTTCTAGAAAGAGGGTCTGTTCTCTCAATAGCCCTGCAAACAGATGTTTGTCCTCTGTAAAGTGGCCACCCTAAGATATGTAGTTTCTGCTAGCAAGGTTTTGTCCATGATTTATTTATATCTACTGAAATATTGTTGGATTTCAGGGCAGTGTACAGATTAATTATGTAAAGCAATGCCAAATTAAAAGCATCAAATAGTTTAAGCAGGTTAAAAACATACTTAGCAACAAGGCAAGTAAGAACAACTTAAAAAACTACAGCACTTAAAAACCACATACATGTACATGTAAAAGTAAATTGAGCCCCCAAGCCTTTAATAAAAAGCCACATCTTGACTTGGCAGTGAAAAGACATCAACACAGGCACCAGTTGGACCTCCAAGGGGAGGGCATCCCACAGTTAGGCTGCAACAATCAAGAAGACTCTCTCTCCATGTCTTCCTGTACTATAGTGCACCCATTGGTGGGACACAAAGGAGGGTCACACTGTAGACCACAGTTCTTGGGCAGGTGTATATAGGGAGAGATGTTCCATGAAGAAGTGAGGGTGCTAGCTGGACCCACTGTCTATTTTCTTCTTCATGATAACTCTATGTTGTTCGTCAAACTTCAAAGATGTCTTGGAGCTGCTGGAAAGCAATCTACAGCTACTTCTGCCAGAGTAGAGTAGAGTAGGTCATAAGTTAAGTCATATATTTACAGCTTTAAAAAAAATGCAATAGAGTGAATTACCCGGATTAACTCTTTCTCTGATGGTGTTCAAGCAGAGGCTGGACAGCTGCCTAGATCTTTATCTCTTACATGTAGCAGCAGGTTGACCTAAAGGGTCTGTAGTGCATCCGCTGATCTATTTCACCTTGTGACCATCTGATAGCCAAGGTGGCTTACAGCTCATAGTTTCAAAGACAGCTATATAATATTGTTCTCTCTTGCTGCTGCAGTGCCAAAGTTGCAGTTTAAAAAATGCTGTTTAAAAAAAAAACTCCCCATGCACCTTGTTCTAAAGTGCTTTGAAATATGAGGTTGCTGCTTTTCTTTATTTAGGT